>PVKU01002263.1:65041-224185 GCA_004027475.1 Anoura caudifer
AATACATTTTATCGATTATGCTATTAGAGTTGTCCCATTTTCCCCCTTCACTCCCCTCCACCCTGCCCACCCCCTCCCACCCACATTCCCCCCCTTTAGTTCATGTCCATGTGTGGTAAGTTCTTTAGCTTCTACATTTCCCACACTATTCTTGCCCTCCTCCTGTCTGTTTTCTATCCACCGTCTGTGCTACTTGTTCTCTGTACCTTGTCCCCCTCTCTCCTCCTCCCACTCCCCTGTTGCTAACCCTCCATGTGATCTCCATTTCTGTGGTTCTGTTCTTGTTCTAGATCTTTGCTTAGTTGGCTTTTGTTTTAGGTGTGGTTGTTAATACCTGTGAGTTTGCTGTCTTTTTACTGTTCATATTTTTTATTTTCTTTTTCTTAGATAAGTCCCTTTAACATTTCATATAATAAGGGCTTGGTGATGATGAACTCCTTTAACTTGATCTTATCTGAGAAGCACTTTATCTTCCCTTCCATTGTAAATGACAGCTTTGCTGGATAGAGCAACCTTGGATGTAAGTCGTTGACTTTCATGATTTGGAATATTTCTTTCCAGCCCCTTCTTGCCTCTAAGGTCTCTTTTGAGAAATCAGCTGACAGTCTGATGGGAACTCCTTTGTAGGTGACTATGCCCTTATTCCTTGCTGCTGCTAGAATTCTCTCCTTCATTTTCATCTTGGCTAATGTAATTCTGATGTGCCTTGGTGTGTTCCTCCTTGGGTCCAACTTCTTTGGGACTCTCTGAGCTTCCTGGACTTCCTGGAAGTCTATTTCCTTTGCCAGATTGGAGAAGTTCTTCTTTATTATTTGTTCAAATAAGTTTTCCATTTGTTGCTCTTCCTCTTCTCCTTCCAGTACCCCTATAATTTGGATGTTGGGACGTTTAAAGATGTCCTGGAGGTTCCTAAGCCTCTCCTCATTTTTTTTGAATTCTTGTTTCTTCATTCTTTTCTGTTTGGGTGTTTATTTCTTCCTTCTGGTCCACTCCATTGATTTGAGTCCCAGTTTTCCTACCATCTCTATTGGTTCCCTGTGCATTTTTCTTCATTTCACTTATTGTAGCCTTCATTTTTTCATCTAATTAGTGAGCAAAATCCACCAATTCTGTGAGCATCCTGATCACCAGGGCTTTGAATTGTGCATCTGATAGGTTGGCAATCTCTTCGTCGCTTAGATAAATTGGCTCTGGGGCTTTGATTTGTTCTCCAGTTTGAGCCATTTTTGTTTCTGTTTTTTGTTTTGTTTTGGGTTTTTTTTTGGTCTAGTCATGGCTGTTACGCAGTTAGGGGTGGAGCCTTAGGTGTTCCCCAGGGTGGGGCAGCCCAGTTGCTGGTAGTGACGCTGTATGTGGGGGTGGGGTCGAGAGGGAACAATGGTGCTTGCTCTGCTCTCTCTTGGATTCCAGTCCCTTCCACTGCTTCCCCTTTGCCTGGATTATCTGAGCGCGAATGTGGGACCACCTGTTCAGCCAGCTGCCTTGCTTGGCCTCACTGGTTCTGCACAGTTGCCACCCCGTGCCTGGGATCTGCTAGCCGCCGCCTGTGCACCTGGGACCTGCCAGCTGCTGCTGCCTGTGTGTCAGGTCCGCACCTCCAGTTTTTCCTTCCGGGACTCTGCCCCTCTTATTGGTCTGGATGAATGGTTGTTGGAGTTCCGTACAGTTCAATTTTCTATGAGTTCTGGTTGTTTTCTTGTTTCTAAATCTTTGTGGTCCTTAATTTTGGTTGTGAGAGGAGGCACAGTGTGTCCACCTACGCCTCCATCTTGGCCGGAAGTCTCCTTAGTTTTCATTTTAATGTTTAGGTTAATGATACATTTTCAGTTTGATTTTACTTGTGCATTTTATATTTCTCATTCATTTAACAAATATTTATTGAGTGCCTGGTCAGTGCTAGACACTATTTTAGGTACTTGGTATCTGTTAGTAAACAAAAAGAGGTCAGTCACAGTGAGCCCTAGATAGGCCCTACATTGTGAAACCTACATTTTATGGGAAATGACAAATTAATAAATAAGTAAATTACAGAGTATGTTAGAAGGTGAGAAAGAAACATGGAGTGGGGCAACAGAATGGGGAAGGTAAAGGTGAGTAAGAAGGTTTGCAATTTGCTCTGGCTGGTGTGGCTCAGTGCATTGAGTATTGGCCTGTGAACCAAAGGGTTGTCTGTTCAATTCAGGGCAATGAAGTCAGGGCACATGCCTGGGTTGTGGGCTGGGTCCCCAGTTGGGGGCATGTGAGAGGCAACCACACATAGATGTTTCTCTCCCTCTTTTTTCTCTCCCTTCTATTCTCTAACAATAAATAAATAAAATCTTTTAAAAAAATTTAAAAAAAGGTTTGCAGTTTTAAGAAAGGGTGGTAGAATTAGGTTTCATTGAAAATGTCATTTAAAGAGTGACTTGAAGAAGATGAGGGAGTTAACCATTCAGCCATTCAGCTACCTGAGGGAAGAGTGTACTGGGGAGATAAAGCAGCCATTACAAAGGCCTTAAGGTTGGGGCATGGCTGACATGTCCCTCTAATAGCCAGCAAGCCAGTGTAGAATAGGGTAATAATGCATAAGGTTACAGAGAGAGGAGGGCAAATTTTTAAGAGTCTTATAGGATATTAAGACTTTAACTCTTTGTGTGAGTGACACGAAAAGCCATTTGAGGGTTTGCTATACAGTGGAACCTTCATTCTCAAACTTAATTTGTTCCAGAAAACTGTTGGAGAACTGATTTGTTCAAAAACAGTATCTCCTTTGATTGTCACATGAAAGATGCATGACTGATCCATCATACAGGTATAAGCATGAGAGGGTTGTCAGGTAGAGAATTTAGACCTGAAGTTTTTAAGACAACTGAGACATTTTTTAAAAAATTTACTTTATTTTAGAGAGGCGGAAGGGAGGGAGAAACAGGGAGAGAAAGATCCATTAGTTGCCTTTTTACACACCCCAGCCAGGACTCAACCAGCAACCCAGGGATGTGCCTGGACTTGGAATCCAACCAGCAACCTTTACCCTTGGGGAATGACGCCCAACCAACTGAGCCACACCAGTCAGGGCAACTGAGCCTTTTTTTAAAAAATGAATAACCTGATGAAGAACCGAATTGTTCCAGAATGGAGGTTTGACTGTACTTAGAACATATGTCTTCCCGAGTATCACTTAGAAATTTCATTTTGTTTCTTCTTTTTTAAAATAGTTTATTTATTTATTTAGAGAGAGAGAGAGAACAGAGTGAGAAAGGGAGAGATTGATGTGTGAGAGATACATTGATTGGTTGCCTTTAACACACCCCCTACTGGGGACCTGGCCCACAATGCAGATGTGTGCCCTGACTGGGAATTGAACTGGCAACCCCTTCAGTTCCCAGGCTGGCACTCAGTCCACTGTGCCACACCAATCAGGGCTTTATTTCTTCTTTAGATTTATCCAGTTACATTTGCTTAATAGGAGTAAAAACTTTTTTTTTTCCTCTCACAGATAGCCTCAGTACTCAAATGTTTTTATTTCAGAAAGATCCAGATTACCTGAAGCTATGGTTGGACAATTTTGTTTCCAGCTATGAACAATTCTTAGATGTTGACTTTGAAAAGCTGCCTACCAGGTATGTAGAAACACTTAATAATGTTACCGTTGGGTGAGTTTGTTAATTTTTGGCACAAAGACTCTACAAGGATAACAATTATGTGACACACAACAATATTCTATATTATATAATCCTGCTCTCATGGTAGATACTGCTAATTGAACACAGCAGTCTTTTTTTTGCTGATACTAGGCTTGGCTTCTGGAAGGCCCTTTTCCATTTTGGTCAGCCCCCAGCAACTGGGTGTCCTACAGTTCAATTCAGTTCTGACACTGCATGGATTTAGCACCAGAACCTGCAACTTAAGGGCAAAGTACTGCATTAGACAGCCTTTACTTCAAACACTGTTTGCAAGTCTTAGGAGCTTTGCACACTTCTTACCAACTAGCTATAAATTTGGGAGTTCTCACAACTTCCTCAGGTTCAGCAATTTACTAGAACAACTCACAGAACTCACTGAAAGCACTGTACTTGTGGTTATGGTTTTGTCATAAAGGATTCATGTAGGACAGGGCCTGGAAAGGTTTTGATGCAGGGCTTCCATACTCTATCCCTATGGAGTCAGGACATGTTGCCCTCCCTGAACATCAGTGTGTTCACCTAAGGAAACTGTTTGAACTTTGGGTGTCCAGAGTTTTATTGGGTCTTATTGCCTCATTGACCATATGGTTGAACTCAGTCACCAGGTTCTCTCTCCCAGAAAGCAGGGGTGAAGAGGGTAGGCACAGAGGAGTTGAATCTTGAGAATCAAGTGGGAGGCCCGATTTTGAAGTGCCAGGTATGCACTGTTAATGTACTTCGATTTTTTTGTTATGGAAGTCTCTAGTAAAGACTTTTCTCTCCAGGGGTGTCATAATCAAGTTATTTTTAAAGTTGCTTTGATGACATTTGGAGGTTGGATTGAAAAGGGTTGAGACTGAAGGCAAGAAGCCCAGTTAAGAGGTGATTGTAATAATTTAGAGAAAGAACTTAGTAGAGCTTTTAACCAGTGCATTGAACTGAAGAAAGAATGTGGTTATGCTCCAAAAGCTGTAGTGCTTCATTATTTATAAACACAGTTTCAGAGTTCTTCTTCATTAGATTATGAGTATTTGTAACAGGTTTATACACTATTAAGTCTTTAACTCAAAATAAGGTTATATGCTATTGATTTTCTACCCATGAAGTATTGTTGTAGTTTGTTTCTAGAAGTGCTTCTTAAATAATTTACAGCCTATTTCAAATCATGAGCCTAAGAGATTTTTATAGAGTTAAGATTTGAGCCTTCGAATAGTTGGGGTTTACTAAGCAGCACTTGTTATCTTTACATTATTAATGTCTCTTTTTGGGGGGCATCATTTCTATAAACATTATGTAAATGTATATTGCCACTACTGTATTAAAAGTAAGTGAAAGCATGCCAGGAGCATTGCTTTATTTGTGATTTTGTTGGCTTATTTAAAATTGTATTTCCTGTCTTTGTCAGAAAACTGAATGATAAATTTAGATTTTACTAGTAGTAAACTTTAAATTTTTCAAGTGAATGCTATGTCCAAGATGTATGAAATTAATTTAGTCAACCTTAAAAATAAGAAAATCTCATGTGATCATTTAAAGTAAACTGACTTTATAGAATTTACAAGTTACAGAATTCGTAACACAAGGCAAGGATTATTTTTACTAGAATTTAAAGCCTTGAGATTTAAGCTGGATGTCTTTCTGTGATAGACTGAGACAACAATTATCAGCTCTTTAGTACAGACATTCAGTAGCCAAACAGAGGAATGAAACAGATTTCTGAACAGATTTGGGAAATTTCAGCAAAAAGGAGCATAGAATTTTGGGCAATAAAGTCCTGGAGGTGGGAAAATGCTTCTACATTCTTAAATCCTCATCATATTAGGAACATGGCTAAAAATTTTAACTTTGTTTATACATCATGTTCTAACCAAGCCCCAGTTCTATAATGAGATTGGGGGGAAAAATCAAGCATAGGTTTCTCTTTTAGAAGCTATTTCTTTTTCTGTATAGTAAGGTAAAAAGCATGTACAGATAGAGAATGGGATACCTAAAGATAAAAGGGACTAATCCTTTAAGTAACTAGGATTGAATATTAAGAAACATGATGTTGTCTATCTTGTTTTTGTTTTTGGAAAAGTAAGGAGGAATAGTTCAGCTAAATCTTGAAAATAAGTTATGTTTAAATCTTTGTTTATTATTTTGAAGTTACTCTGGTTATTCTGATCACCTCTATTTTAGCTTTCAGGCAAGAAAAACATATATATAAAAAAGACTTTTCTGGTACCATCTATAAATTAAGAGAGAAAGAAAGATTCCATACTACAAGTAAAGCTATGCCCAGACTTATTATTTTTTTAACCTTGGCTTCAAACTTTATTCCCAGGCTTCTTTAGCTTAATTAGCTGCAAAAAATGATTAGTATAGAAGCAAAAATTGAAAAGAGCTGCAGTGTCCAAGGGTCAAGGGCTTAAAAATATTAGAGATCTAGATTTTATCAGATCCATAAACAAAATTTGTAAGAGCAGCCATAATATAAAACAGTGGCTCCCAGTAACTTCTTCATCTTCAGAAGTTGACTCAGTTCAGTTTGCTTCATTCTTGGAAGACTCATCAAAATTCTCCACAAGATCTGGAACTTCATCATCATCCTCCTCTCCCATAGCAAGTGGTGCTTTTCTATCCGCAGATTGTTTGGGCATAGCTTCAGCAAGTCTCCTTAAACTAGTCAGACTGTCTGCACCAAGCTGATCCAAGATGCTGGGCAGCATTGCTGTCAGCAGCTTTGTCTCAGTGTGGCCTGTGATGGTGAAAGTGTTCACTGCCAGAGATGCCTGAACTTTAGGGTTGTTAAAGTGGATCACTGTTCTTGGTTTATGAACATATTTTCCTCTTCAATACCAGAGATACTGTTTATCCCTAACTTCACTAAAATGAAACATGTATTTTCGCAATATGGTTATAGAGTTTGACAATCTTGGTAATGTGCCCTGTGATTTATTTTCTGTGTAATTTAATTAAAGTCAGTTGTTTTTTTATAAAACACTTGACATTGCAGTTGATTCAGAAAGAGGCTAATAATAAATATCATATATTTTTATGTGACTACTAGTAATGTGCTTTAAATTTTTCTGTCCACAGTGAACAGAGTAGCCTTTTATTCAGTGTAAAAATAGTAATACTTTATAGTAAGCATTATCGGCAGATAAACAATTATAAGGTATAATTGTTGTAAACAGTAGGAGTTTTTTTAGGGTGCTCCTTTGAGATTTGGGCATTTTTCTGAATAGAGATAGGGAAAAAAGTGACTTATGAAAAGATTTTTAAGCTTTAGTGATGGTACAAAATACTGAAAATATATTATGTTTTTTGGAGTTTTTTACATATTTTAAAGCTGAAAATGCACATTGACTTTTCTAGTTTCAGAGCTCTGTGAAATAAGGCAGATGACACTGTAGTTTTATAGACTAGGGAACTTTAGAGATTAAATGAAGTGCTTCATGTTACAGAGGTGGAATTTAGTATGCAGGTCTTATGACTTTGAATCTAGGGACTTTTTATTTTAAGAGACACATAGAGGAGCCAGTCACATCTCATGTTGGCTTTTGCCCTTGAAGAACAATATAGTCTTTAAAAAAATTTTTTTTTAATTAATTTATTTTTTAGAGAGATAGGAAGGGAGAAAGAGAGAAACCTTGATTTGCTGTTCCACCCATTGATGCATTCATTGGTTGGTCCCTGCCCAGGTATGGAACCCACAACCTTTTTGTATCAGGACAGATCTCTAATCAGCTGAGCTACCTGGCCAGGGCTAACAATACCATCTTCTTACACAGAAACCGGTTGTCAAAAACATTGAAATATTACTTAAAAAAATCTATTGATGCTCATACTTGAGGCTCTACATTCACCTCTTTATCTTTTTGCTTTCCTTTTGCTGATTATCTTCTCTCTTCTGATCACATGGCTTGGGTAACCTATGGGTAGGCAAATATTGTTTAGTATAGGTACTAAACAATACCTATTTCTGTTTGCTAGTTATTTTTTTTTAGGAATGGTATGCACACATACATAGATATATTACATTTCTAAATAGAAAATGAACTAATTTATGTTCTCAACATTTTCTCTAAAAATAGCAAAATTTAAAATATAAAAAGCCTCTGTCTTTTTTTCTCTTTTCAGGGAGCCTTCTCTGAAGTAAGACTAACCTCTTCTCTCTAAAAATCTTCTAAAGTGTCACTTGTCATCTGGTGGTGTCTTGAAGAGAAGAAGGCACAGAATATCTGGAATAAAAGAGCTTCTTTAGGATTTGAGCTGAATATGCAGTTCCTCTAACATGTGAAATATTTTCTTCCTATATTTAAACATTCTTCTTATTTTGTTCCCCTTATATTGTAGGGTAGATGACGTGCCTCCAGGAATATCTCTGCTTCCTGACAATATTCTGCAGGTTCTGAGGATCCAGCTACTACACTGTGTTCAGAAAATGGCAGATGGGTTAGAGGAACAACAGCAAGCCTTATCAATTTTGCTCGTCAAATTCTTCATTATTCTTTGCAGGTATCTGGTACAAATAAACTAGTTATTTGTTTTAAGTAAATATTACCAAAATGGTAATGCATTTATTGATTGTTATTGGTATTTTTTTCCATACAGAGTGTTAAAGAATGAGTGCACCTTTTGCAGTAGGCTTGTTTTTTGTTATTATATTGGAAAGCCTTTTAGTTATTATACCTAGTTATAGAGAAATTCAGCCAAGATTTTTAAGAAATTGCTTTAGAGTAAAGACAATGACAGTAGTTTTCCTAGCCAAGAGTTTATTGCACTGCTATTTTCTGTGTGGTACTCACCTACAGACATATATTCATTTTTAATACTATGCATTGTCATTTTTGAAATGCATTGTTCTAATATTTTACAACTGTACCAAGAAAGTATAATTATTCTACAGCTTATATTTTCCAGATTTGTAAATAATTAGGTCTGTGGTATTAAATTTTGATATGCTTAAGTAGCAACTGGAAAACTTAATAGAAATATAGAGCTTGATCCTTACTTACAGAATTTCTGATACAAAAGTGCTTGGGCATTTTGATTTTTCACAAACTCCCAAGTTAATATGCATATCAGAATTTAAGAACTGTTAAGTTGGGCCATCACATATCCTTAAAAATCTGGGTTTTTTAATTTTTATATTTAAACATTTTATTGTTTATGCTATTATAGTTGTCCCAATTTTCCCCCTTTGCCCCCTCCACCCACCCTGTCCCTCCACTTCCATAGTCAATCACCATACCATTGTCCATGTCCATGGGTTCTTCATATATGTTCTTTGAATACTTCCTTCACCTTTCAATCAGTCTCTGCCTCCCCTCTCCCCTCTTCGAGCTGTCAGTCTGTTCCATGGTTGTATGTCTCTGGTTCTGTTTTGCTCATTAGTTTATTTTGTTTGTAGATTCCTCTTATAAGTGAGATCATATGGTATTTATCTTTCACCAACTGGCTTATTTCATTTAGCATAATAGCCTCCCGTTCCACCCACGCTGTCGCAGATGGTGGGAATTCTTTCTTTTTGCTGCATAGTATTCCATTGTGTAGATGTACCACAGTTTTTTTATAGACTCATCTACTGATGGGCATTTAGGCTGTTTCCAAATCTTGGCTATTGTAAATAGTGCTGCTATGATCATAAGGGTGCGTAAGTTCTTTTGAATTGGTGTTTCAGGATTCTTAGGCTATATTCCCAGGAGTGGAATCACTGAGTCAAAAGGCAGTTCCAGTTTCAGTTTTTTGAAGAAATTCCATACTGGTTTTCACAGTGGCTGTATCATTCTGCATTCTCACCAACAGTGTACTCGAATTCTCTCTTCTCTACATCCTTGCCAGCACTTATTGTTTGTTGTTATATTAATGATAGCCATTTTGGCAGGTGTGAGGTGGTATCTCATTGTGGTTTTAATTTGCATCTCTCTGATGACTATTGATGTTGAGCATCCGTTCACGTCTTTAGGCCCTCTGTATGTCTTTGGAGAAGTGTCTATTGATGTCCTTTGCACATTTTTTAATTGGATTGTTTGTTTTCCTGGTGTTGAGTTGTATAAACTCTTTATATATTTTGGAGATTAAACCCTTGTCCAGTGTGTCATTGGCAAATATGTTCTCTCATGCAGTCGGTTCCTTTTTTATTTTGATGATGGTTTCTTTAGCTATACATAAACTTTTTAATTTGATGCAGTCCCATTTGTTTATTTTTTCTTTTATTCCCCTTGCCCTAGGGGATGTATTTGCAAAAATATTGCTATGCGAGATATCTGAAATTTTACCACCTATATTTTCCTCTAGGATTTTTATGGTATCACGACTTATATTTAAGTCTTTTATCCATTTTGAGTTTATTCTGGTGTATGGTGTAAGATGGTGGTCTGGTTTCATTTTTTTGCATGTACCAGTCCAGTTCTCCCAACAGCATTTATTGAAGAGACTGTCTTTATTCCATTGTATGCTCTTGCCTTCTTTGTCAAATATCAGTTGACCATAAAGACATTTATTTCTCTGCTCTCTATTCTGTTCCATTGATCTGTGTGTCTCTTCTTAAAAATCTGTTTGTTTGAAGGCATTTCCTGTTGTGTATACTGTTTATTTCATAAATATTTTATAGTAATTAGACAAATAGAAACTTAATTTACTTATTATTTACATTTTACTTAATTGTTCCTTGCCTTTGATTGCAGGGATCATAGAAAGGTTAAGCAAAAATTGTTAAAACATTTCTTCTCTAATTTAGGCTCTCTAAGAGGCTAAATTATCTTTCAATGTTGAGTTTTAGGAGTTCTTTATATATTCTGGATGTCAGACATATGATTTGCAAATACTTTTTCCCATTCTGTGTTTTGCCTATTTAATAGTGTCTTTTGATGCACAAAAATTTAAAATTTTCATGGAGTCCAGTTTGTCTTTTGTTGTTTCCTGTATCTCTGGTGTTATAGCCAAGATATCATTACCAAGTCTAATGTCATAAAGCTTTCATCCTGTTTTCTTCTAAGACTTTCATTTCATTGTTTTAGGTCTTACACTTAGGTCCTTGATCCATTTGGAATTAGTTTTTGTATATGGTGTAAAGTAAGGGTATGACTTCATTCTTTGCATTTGAATATCCAATTTTTCCAGCACCATTTTTGTAAAGATTGTCTTTCCCCATTGAATGATCTCATCACCCTTATCAAAAAGTTATTTGACCACATAAGTGAAGACTTACTTCTGGGTTCTCTGTTCTATACTATTGGTCTACATGTCTGTCTTATATGCCAGTACCATACTGTTTTGATTATTGTTGCTTTGTACTAAGATAAAATCAGGATGTGTGAGGTCGCCATTTGTTGTTTTTTTATTTTTATATTTTTCAGGATTACTTTGGCTATTTGGGGTCCCTTGGGATTCCTTATAAATTTTAGAATGGATTTTTTTTTCTATTTCTGCAAAGAACATCATTGGAATTTTGATTGGGATTGCACTGAATCTGTAGATCGCTTTCATTAATATTGACATGTTAATAATAATAAGTTTTCTAACCCATGAATGATATGTTTTTATTTATTTATGTTTTCTTTGATTTCTTTCAGCAATGTTTTTTGGTTTTTATTGTACAAGTCTTTACAACTTTGGTTATTTCTAACTATTTTATTCCTTTTGATGGTAATGTAAATGGAATTCTTTTCATGATTTCCTTTTCAGATTATTCCTTGTGTTATACAAATGCAATTAACTTTTATGTGTTGACTTTATATCCTAATACTTTGCTGAACTCATTTACTAGTTCTTTTTTTTTTTTTGTTTTTGTTTTTTAAATGATATTTTATTGATTATGCTGTTACGGTTGTCCTGATTATACCTACTAGTTCTAACAGTTTTTTTTGGGGGGGGGCGTGTAATTTTTAGAGTTTTGTACCTATAATATGATTATGTAATTTGTGGACAGATAATTTTACTTCTTCCTTTCCAATTTGGATGCTTTTTCCTCCCTCCCTCCCTCCCTCCCTTCCTTCCTTCTTACCTTTTTTTCTGCCTAATTGTTTTGGCTAGATCTTTTCTACTGGGGAAGCTCTATGTTGAATAGAACTATGTTGAATAGAAGCGGTAAAAGTGACCATCCTTGCCTTATTCCTGTTCTTAGAGGAAAAACTTTCAGTCTTCACCATTGAGTATGATATTTGCTGTGAATTTTTCATATATGGCTTTTATTCTGTTGAGATCGTTTCCATGGTGACCCTTTAAATTCCCTGGAATTTACTTCAGCAGAGAGGGACTTGCAACTGTAGGGATAGGTGCAACAACAATGGCTGCCCTGCCTCTTTGTCTGCACCTCTGTGATAAAAAGCAGCAATCAGTAAAAGAGCACAAACCCCTGGTATTTGGAGGATAAGGTCCTTTTTGCCCATGCTGGTTCTTTTAAGCTTTTAGCAAGTTGTTCCAGGAATGTTTGCATAGCTGCCTCTCTCATGGCTGGGTTGGGGGCTGGGTAATTACTACCTCTGCTGTTAGCTAAAGTTGACCAAAATTAACCAACATTAACTGCAATTTACTGTCCAAGTCTTCCTCTAAATGTTACGAACCTTGAGTAGATGCTAGAGTTCCAAATAGTTATAGCAGACCAATTCTACAAGTGCAGTTGTTTTCTAGATGTGGAGACAGATTCCTGGTTCTTTCTACTTCACCATTTTCCCAGGATCCTCTGCACAGTCTTTGAATTTTACCTCTCCTTTACTGTTTCTCAAAGATGTCATGGAAATCTGACTTCTTATATTAAGAAATCTATTAATTCCGTTTTTTTCTGATTGTTTAGCATATACTGGATTTTAAGATAAAGATATTTTTCAATGTCACAATGTCTCAGAGAAGAAAATTAAGAGTTTGTTTTGTTATACCAAGAAAAATAGTGGTGATGTTAGATACAGGAAATGTTAGCATTTTCTGTGTCTTACCTCAGTCTTTAAAAATTGAATAAAAATGAGGACTATATATTAATTAATTACCAAGCATTATCAACCTACTGCCTTATTTTTTTATTTTTTAAACTATATTTTATTGATTGTGCTATACAGTTGTCCCAATTTCCTCTCCCCCTTTGTCCTTCTCCATATGGTACCGGTATTCCTTCCAGCAATCCACTCCTTAGTCCATGTCCGTGGCTCATGCATGTAAGTTCTTTGGCTACTCCATTTCCTATACTGTCCTTATCATCCATACCCCTGTCTATTTTGTACCTACCAATTTGTACTTCTTACTAAACCTTTTACCCCATTCTTCCCCTTTCCCCTTCAGCTGATAACCCTCCAAATGATGTCCAAATCTATGATTCTGTTCCTGTTTGTGTTTGCTTAGTTTGTTTTTTAGATTCAGTTTTTGATAGTTGTGAATTTATTGTCATTTTCATGTTCATAGTTTTTTGATCTTCTTTTTCTAAGTCCCTTTATATTTCCTATAATAATGGCTTAGTGATGATGAACTCCTTCACTTCTGCTTTGTCTGGGAATCTCTTTATTTGTCCTATTCTAAATGGTAGCTTTGCTGGATAGAGTAATCTAGTTTGTAGGTCCTTGCCTTTCATCACTTTGAATACTTCTTGCCTGCAAAATTTCTTTTGAGAAATCAGCTGACAGTATTTTGGGAACTCCTTTGTAGGTAACTCTCTGCTTTTCTCTTGCTGCTGTTAAGATTGTCTCTTTAATTAACTTTTGGCATCTTCATTATGATGTGTTTTGGTGTGGTCCTCTTTGGGTCCATCTTCTTTGGGACTCTCCATGCTTCCTGGACTTACTTGTCTATTTCCTTCACCAAATTAGAGAAGTTTTCTTCCATTATTTTTTCAAATAAGCTTTCAATTTCTTTCTCTTCCCTCTTCTTCTTCTTCTGGCACCCCTATGATTTGAATGTTGATACGTTTGAAGATGTACCAGGGGTTCCTTAAGCCTATCCTCATTTTTTTTAATTCTTTTTTTCTTCTTGCTGTTCTGATGAATGTTTTTTTTCTTCCTTACAGTCCAAGTCATTGATTTGATTCTTGGTTTCATCCCTTCCACTGTTGGTTCCCTATAGATTTTTCATTATTTTACTTAATATAACCTTCATTTTTGCCTGGGTCTTTTTTATGCTGTTGAAGTACCCAGTGAGTTCCTTGAGCATCCTGATAACCAGTGTTTTCAACTCTGCATCTGCTAGGTTGCTTATCTCCATTTTGTTTAGGTCTTTTTCTAGAGTTTTGTTCTGGTCTTTAATTTGGGACATATTTCTTTGTCTCCTCATTTTGTCAGTCTCTCTGTGTTTGTTTCTGTGTATTAGGTAGAGCTGCTTTGACTCCCTGACTTAGAAGCATGGCCTATTACAGAAAAGTGCACCTGTAAGTTGTATGGGGTGGAGCCTTAGGTGGTTGCCAGGGTGGGGCAACTTGTGTCACCACTGTGTGGCTCTGTGTGGGAGAGGGCTCAGAGAGGGGACAGTGCCTCTACCTGGTCTCTGGAGTTTTGCCTGGGAGGAGGCTTTCTCCCAGCACTCACCCTGTTGCCAGTCACTTCATTTTCTCCCCGAATTCCACTGGTGGACTTCCAGCTGTTGCCCTGGTGCTGAATCCCGGGAGGGGTGTGTCTGTGTAAGTCCTAAATCCATTGCTTGCCCTTTTTGAGGAGTCTCCTGAGAATCTTGCCATTTATTCTGCCACCCCAACCCCCACTGGTGTTTACAGCCGGAAGTAATGGAGACTTATCTTCCTGGTGCTGGAACCCAGAGCTGGGTGGTCTGGTCTGGGCCTGGGATCCCTTGTGCTTGAGGTGTCCCTCACAGTTTTTATTCACCACCCTTGGATATGGTATCACCTGTTCTGTATTTCTGCGCCTTTCTGTGCCACTCCGTGTCTCCATGACTCTCCACCTCTCTTGTGCCTGTCCATGGCTTTCCACCTCTCTGCACCTGTTTGCCCACCTCTGCCTCTCTTGCCTCTCTAGATGAATGTGGTTTCTTAACTTCTTGGTTGTTGGACTTTCATACAGCTCAGTTGTCTGATGTTTCTGGATGATATTTGTTTTGTAGTCTAGTTGTAATTTTTGTTGTAGTTGTGCAAGGAGGCGAGGCTTGTTTACTTATGCCTCCATCTTGACTGGAAGTCTTGACCCACTGCTTTAAACAAAAAATGTACTATTCCCTCAAGTCTAAAAAGGTAATTATAATTTCAAAAAGCAAAGTGAAAACTATAAAACTGCACATGTGTTAAAATGGCTATAATATGTATGAAACCCAAACTAAGAATCTGCAGTGGAAAAAAAAAAACACTGAAAAGAAATAATTCAGATTGCTAATAATACAGTTGCTAATGTTTGGCTTGTAAGAATATTTGTGATATTTTTCCTCTTTTGTTTCTATTTCATAATCTTTTTCTAATTTTTCTATAATAAATGTTAATCAGCATGCACTTCTTAAATATTTCTTTGTTTATAGTAGTTAAATGCCACTTGAGGTGTGTATCAGTATCAGTGAGAAAGCAGTTATGTAACTGTATTGATTTTAAGCTTTAATAAATGTGTTTATATTTCATATGCCAACATGTTTTCAAAATCCAACCTGAATACATGAGCATACGTTTTTCTTACTATTCACATGTAACAAATATACATGTATTTCTTTCCTCACAGAAATCTATCTAATGTGGAAGAAATTGGCACTTGCTCTTATATTAATCATGTCATCACTATGACAACACTTTACATCCAGCAAGTAGGTGTGAATTAATATATTCTGTTTTGCTGCTTTATTGAGAGTAACTAGGTTTTACTTTTTTCAATAGTAAGTAAAGTTAAATATTTTCAGAGGACATAATAATAGAGAACAGAATTAAAATTATCACTGGTACAATATATTTAAGATATCTTATACATATTATCTAAAAGTAGGAAAACATTTATTATATTTTAATTAAAAAATTAAAATGTTTTATAAATGACCTTTTAAAATCACACAATTTGTCATTTTATGTGTTTGCTCATCAAACATCTCTTGTTGAACACATAGTTTTGTTTTTTTTTTTTTTTGAACAGTCTTTGGTTATTTATTGGAAACCCTTTCTAGGAAATTAATAAAATTTGAGAGGTTATATTCATTCCATCTAATTAATTGACTATCTTTAAATTCAAATGGAACTTAGGCTTTTACTTGAATAAAGATGATTTATTATTAGATGATGAATGAAACATAGCTCTTTAATGATGTAGGTAAGGATGTATAATTTAATATTTTAACTAGATATAATTTTATAATTAATTTTATTCTCAGTTAAAAAGCAAAAAAAAAGAGAAGGAATTGGCAGACCAGACATCTATTGAAGAATTTGTGATCCATGCATTGGCATTTTGTGAAAGTTTATATGATCCATATCGGAATTGGAGACACAGAATATCAGGGTATGTCTTATAAATCACAATTTTCATTTTAACCTTAATGTCATAATATATACAATTCTTCAAAGCAAGTCTCTTTGAAAGCAGTTGGTAAGATGTGTTTTAGACAACCCCATCTCTGTCTCTGAGGTAGAAAACTATATTTGAGGTAATGAATTCATGATAAATGCCACTTCCAGAGAATCAATTTACCCTGAATTTTATTTATAATGCAATTAAATGCTAATAGGAAAATTTCAAAGCACAGTCAATTTTTTGAGGGAAGGTCTCTGTTTTTAATCCATATTTCATAATTTGAAAATGAGTTGTAACAATATTTTATCCATATATTTTTATTTGCGGAGCTTGTGTCAGTCAAGGTCTAGTCAGGAAAACAGAAACCATACTATAATTTTATTTAAAAAGAGAGAATACAGGGTAGATGGGGCAAAGTAAGTTTACAGTCGTGAATACAGGAAACAAAGTTATTTTTATTTCTTAATTATTTCTTATTTTTTATTTAATAATTTATTTATTGTGCTTTTTATAACTAGTCATGAACATTTGTAAACCTGCTTTTGCTCAACCCTATATAATACAAGGAAATTGTTTAATAGGTATTAAAGAGATTAAAAAGCATAGGGAACACTGATGTAATACAAACACAGTGACTTCTGAAAGAAGCTACTTCCCTGGGGCTGTGGGAACAAAGGGAAGAGACAGGAGTTATCAGAAAGTGGAATGTTCAGCCCTGCAGTGCTGGGGCTTGGACCTCTGAGGAAGGAGTATTGTTTAGCCAGTGTGGGTATTGCTGCATAGCCATAAACAGTCTAGTTCTGAGATTGCCAAAAATAAGCCGAAGATAGGAGCCAACTGCGAATGCTACAGTTCAGAACTATTGGCTGGTAAAAAATAAGGAATAAGTAATCAATTCATTTTTTGCTCTGTCAGTCTTCTGGGCTCCATTTAGTACTCACTGTTCGTGAAACCAATAGTATGGTGGCTGGGAAAAGAGAGATCGAATTTGCAGAGTGCTTGTCCCAGAATCACAAAGCAGATAGAATATAGGATGATGAATTTGGAGGCTAGTGATAATAGCATAGTTACCAGTACAGAGCTCAAAGAGAAGAGTTTTAAACTCATATGTCTTTCTTAACCTGTGGGCACAGAATAAGATTTGTATTATCATCCACAATAAGACCTCTTTATCAGATGTCCCAAATCTGCTGTATTTTAGCTCTCAAGATTTTTTCATTTTCATATTCAATTTAACCTGACCCACCTATAAATAATTCCCACTTCCTATAACATTTTATTACTGAAATATTTGGTTCTCAGGGTCTTAGGATAGTATACCCTCACTTTGAATAGCCAGCATTAGATGAGGGTGAAAAATTTGTCACAGAGAGAACATTTACATACACTATATGGTAATAATTGTATGATCTATATAGTGATATTTTATTTAAATAACACATCCTTTAGTTAAAGCAAGAAGTAAGAAGTAGAATATTATGGACACCTACTCCAGTCCATCTCTTAAATATAATAATCTTGTCTGCTTATTTATACATTTACTTTTCTTTATGCCTTGAGAGAAATTGTCTTTATTAGTTAGGGTTCTCCATAGCAATAAAACCATTAGGGGGGTATGTTTAGAAAGTTTATTATAAGCCACTGCCTCATGTGATAATAGAGGTTTGCAACCCAAATCTTTCATGTGGATTGGGCTTGTGCCCCAGGAAAGTCAGTGGTGCGGTTATAGTCTGAAGGCTGGTGGGTAGAGAGCTGATGTTCCAGTCACAGTCCAAAGGCAGTCAGGCTGGACAGCCAGACCTGTTGGTGCAGATGAAGTCAGAAGGCAGCTTACTGGTGGAGAGGCCAGTCTTTCTCTTTACTCAGGCTTTTAACTGATTGGATGAGGCATTTTCTGGAGGGCAATCTCCTTTACCCAGAGTTCACCAGTTTAAGGGTTAATCTCCTCCAAAACTCCCTCCAGGATGACACAAATTTTGATAAGGCCTTATTTTTGCGTGGTTTTAAAATGTTTCCCCACGGATTACAAATTTGTTGCAAAAGAAAAAATAATTTTTTTGTATAGTACTGATAGTGTATTGACTAGATCAAAATTAACATCAATGAGAAGCAGATGGACATTTTGTGCCTCTAGCTGTGACAAGTCAAAGAAGGACACATCATTGCTCATACAGTATTCCAGCCAGTTCTGCATAATCTGCATCTCATTATATGGAAACATCAAGCAAACCCAAAATGAAGAACATTTTAATGAATAAAAAGGGTGGGGACAGTGTCATAAAGAAAGGTGGTGGAAATGTTTTAGATTAAAGGAAGCTAAAGAGACATGACAGCTTAATGCAATACCTGACCCTGGTCGGGAAGCTGTATTGGGGTGGGGGTTAGGGGGATGCTATAGATCACATTATTGGGTCAGTTGACAAAACTGGATTATGAATGGTAGATTGAATAAATGTGTTATTATTTAATGTACTGAAATTTATAACTACACTGTGCTTTTATGTAAGATAATGTTCCTGTTCTTAGAAGTGTTCACTAAAGGCCAGAATATAATTTCCCCTTAAATGTTCTGAAAAATATTATATGTCTGAACATGTATATTTATAAATATATGTGCACTATCTGTGTGGGGAGAGAGTGAGCAAATGGTAAAGCATTTGGAATAACATTTTAACAATGAACCTGGGTGAACTATATTTGAAATTCTTTGTATTATTTTTATCTTGAAATTTTTGCGAGAGTTTAAGCTTATATCCATATAAAAAGTTTAAAATTAAGAAAATAGTTATATCCTAAGCACGATGTAAGCACTAAAAAGAAATCAGAAAAATTGACCGGGGGACATGAACTTAGAAAACAGATGCAGACAAACGTTTTGCAGTGCTCTCAGAAACCTGTTGATACGTATTAGCATCTGTTAAATGTGAGATACTGGCCCTATCATATTATATATGATAGTGGAGCAACCAAGTATGCTGTGTTCCAAAAATGGTACAAAACTAAGTTCATTTTTAGCTGCTCTGTCTTAACTCATGGAAAACATGCAATACAAACTACTTACGCTTTATTTTATTTTATTTTATCTTAATTTTATTTTTATGTTCACCTGAGGACATACTTAATTGATTTTAGAGAAGGGGGAAGGGAGGGAAAGAGAGAGGGAGAGATACATACATCCATGTGGGAGAGAAACATCGATTGGTTGACTCTTGTATGCTCCCCAACCGGGGACCAAACCCACAACCTAGGTATGTGCCCTGACCAGGAATTGAACCCGTGACCTTTCAGTTTATAGGCTGGTGCTCCAAACAACTGTGCCACACTGACCAGGGCTACTTATGCTTTATTGTTTGTGTTATGTATAATAATTTCTCTTTATTTATGTTAGTATATTAAATGTTTCCACATTAATAATGGAAGTTATGCTTATATGTTACATCTAGTACAGGGCTTTATTATCATTATTAATTGAAATTATTGGGGTGACATTGGTTTGCAAAACCATACAGGTTTCAAGTGAACAACTCAATAAAATGTCATCTGCACCCTGTATTGTGCTCCCATTGCCAGAAGGAAAGTCTTTCATTGTCCCCCTGCCCCCTACCTTTGCCCACCTCCACCCCTTTTCCCTCTGGCTATCACCACGCTGTTGTCTGTGTCTGTGTGTTACGTATATGTTTTTTGGCTAATCCTTTCATCCCCCCTAACAGCTCTCAGTCTGTTCCATTAATACAGGGCCTTTAGAATGAGTCATTAATCACAAATTGAAGTACATTTTCGTTATGTTAAGTGAGAATGTTTATTGTTGTTTGTAGCACAGGATGTTTGGGTAGGATATATCTAATCTGTTAATACTATAATTGATGTAAGTATAAAAGGTAAATAATCTCATGGAAAAATGTAACTAAAATATAAATAAATTTCATTTTTTTAAAATTAATTTTTCTACCACATGACTGAATTTTTTAAAGGCATGACTATATTTTTTATTTGAAATTCCAGTAGTATTGTAAAGATATAAAATCTTTGGTAATGGTCTTAATAAATAGGAAGAACCTAATAGTATTCTAGGATGTTATGTTTGACATTATAATAAATACAGACAGAATGGTAATTCTTATGCCTCCTTGCAGTAGAAATGGTCATAGATTTTAAAAGTGTTCAGTAGCAAATGGTGTCTGATATGATTTCTAGTGAATCTGGATCATAGAACTCTTTATTCTGTCATTACTGAGTCCAGCTGTGCCTGTCCTGTTTGGCTTATTCTATGGTCAATTGGCTTTTCTTTGTAGCTTTGAATAATTATAAGGAAATTAATTTCAATATCTCAATTATAGTTATTAAGATATCTGAATTCAGTATTTTATCAATAAATCACATTTAGATGTGTGGAATTTCTATGTGGTATTTCTTTAAGTATTTTTCTTTTTTGTTGGCTTTATCTAACAACATTAAGAGCTTTTCAGGGCATGAACCAATGTCTGTAATTCTTTTTTTAATTTTCAGCAGTCTACCTGTTGGGTGTATTGTTATAACAGTAACCTTTCTTTCCCAATTCCCCACACCACCATATCCATCTAAGAGACTCATTTTGTGTTGAATTGAAATGTAGTTGGTAAAAGTATATGATATTTGTGTTGGCCTTATGAAAGTCTGTGGAAATATTTCAGCCACCAAAGCTACTGGAATTGTCATTAAAAACGAAATTTATCTCAGCCCATATTGGAGCTATATCCTTAAGATGGAAGAGGCAAGTAGTATGGACTCTTCATGTTCAGATGAAATTTCAGACAGTGGCACAGAATAGCCTGATTTCTGATGAATGTCAGTGGTACTGTAGTAATAAACTATTACCTTAGGTATCAAATTAGCAGTACTGCTGAACAAGTTCTTCTACAGATTGGAAATTTGAAATAGCTACTTCCTTTTTCTTTTTCTAGTTTGGAGATTTTACCTGGCTGCTGTGTTTCACCATTAAGCATGTTAAATTTTTTTGCTTGCTTCTAAAGAAGAAATCCTTTCATTGGTGAACTTTTAAGTTATTGGCTAGACTTCGTCTTTAAGATTATATCAGTCCTGAAGATGTATTATTCAGTACACAAATCAAAAATAAAATATTAAATTTATTTCATAATTATTTTTATAATTGTACCATCTCTACTTGTCCATGATATAATTTGGTATTAACTTCTTTTTGATGATAGACGAATCCTTAGTACGGTGGAAAAGAGCAGACAGAAATACAAACCAGCGTCTCTCACTGTGGAATTTGTCCCTTTCTTTTATCGTAAGTAACAGCTCTAATTTCTCTTACTTTGATTTTTAATGTTGCTTAGTAGCCCTGGGACTTTCCATTTGTTCACTCATAAATGGGGACAAAATATCATCTTCATCTGGAATATTATGAGAATTAAATGAGATGGCATAAAGTATCTAAAATACTACCTGATAGGTGGTTTCTCTTTTCCTTTCCTGTGAAAAAATACATATGAGCCTTGCCTTTTAACAGATTTTAGCCTGTTCACAAATAGTTCTTAATGTTTCAGTGTAAGACATTCCTTAGATATAAATAATACCATGAAAGAGAAATCTTATTTGTTTATTTGTGTATTATATTCACAGAGTGTTTTCAGGAAAGTGAACATCTCAAGGAAAGCCTTAAGTGTTGCTTATTGCATCTCTTTGGAGCCATTATAGCTGGTGGGCAGGTGAGGAATGTATTGAATGTTAATATACAAAACAATAATTAACAGTGCAAAAAGCTTTCCATGTATTTAGTATATTAATTTCTTTTTATAATTTAATGAAATATACAGATATTTTTCTAAGTTTATATCTTGTTTAAAACTAATCTGTTTACTTCTTTATTTTGTTAACTTCCTGGAAACCTAAATAATAATCTTAGCACTAAAAATGAAATTAATGCATAACTAGATTTAACAGTTTTTGGTCTCATAAGTCCTTACTTGAGTTGGCTTTTCAGCTATTGATTCTTTCTGTAGAGTATAGAGGATAGTCAGCTGTGTTTAGTCCACTTGATGAAACTGAGCTAGCAGTTTGATATCCTAAGGCAGATGAATTTAGTCACTCTTCTGTTGAGTTACAATTACTAAGTGCATATAAACAAGGTTTTTAACAAACCCTTAAGAAAAGTATTCTTTATTTTGTAATGTTTATTTCTTTTTTTAAGTCGAGCATCTTCAAAGCTATCTGTGGTGAACTTTTGAGTATAATTACTAGTTGAAACAGGATTATAGTTCAAAAAGGACATTCTGCCTATTTTCTTTATGCACACAGTTTGGATTAGAGGTTTCTAACACTTTTCGTATCACATACCCCTTTGCAGCTCGATAGAGCCCCTTATTAGCATATCTTCGAATGCCTATAATTAAATACATATGATCACAAAGGAAGCTAATTTTACTAAAATAGGGTTACTAAAATATTAATAAAAATTTGTAACAAAGTAATATGTGCTTTATAACACATTAAATAAAAAGATACACTAGCAAGTCTAGTAACTAATGGAAATTTAGGAAGAGATAAGGATAAATGAGTTTTAAGACACTAACAATAATATAAGAAAATTTATATGATTCTATTGGTTACAAAAATCACAGGTATAGTTAATAATATTACTTGGGTTTCCTTGTGGGCTACCATGCCTTCACCTCTTCACTCCAGTAAAAGGGAACTGTCTTTATAGTAGGAGGACTGGTGACCAACATTGTATTTTTGAATTTGTTGCTTTATCACCTACCTTTATTAGCTGATACCTTTTAGTTGTTTCAGTATCCCCTAATGTTCATCATTTTTCCACTACTTTATTAAAAATAAGAACTAATAAGTGTATGTGAATAAAATTGGAAAAAACATTGCTTTTGACTAATGGAGAAGCTGGTTTGATCCCATTCCCTTTTTGAACACACAGACTTTTTGTTAGTGCCCGAGGGTAATCAGGCCCTGAGAGACTTCCAGTAATTAAAACTAACAGAAATCAAGCAGATACTAAAAGGCCAACTTATTCTTTTATATACTTAAAATACTCAAAATCCTTATAATCAAGTTATAGCTGAAGTAACTGCTATGTTGAAGTCATAATGTTGTTTGGTGATAATAGCATCAATGAAAGGGTATTTAGATGAATTGAATATCTATAGACATGAATTAAATACCTACAGACATATGAATGGCCTTGTCATAAAGAACAGAAAAATTGAAATCTGATGACTGTTCTACCTTCCCAAAACATCATGCCTGGGCTTATTTACTATTAGCGTATTTGTTCTGTTTTGTGTTATGTTAACAGCAAGAGTTTTGGAGCCAGACTGACATAGGTTTAGATCCCATGTCCATTTATAAGTAGTTGTATGACCTTGGATAAACTATTTACATGTGTTTTAGTTTATTTATAATAAATGGAAATAGTAATATGTATAGGGTAGTCATAAGGACCAAATAATATATATGTAAAACACTTAACAAAGTACATGTGCTTATAAGTACTAAGTAAATCACAGGTATATTAATTTACGTGATTTCCTATAGATACCAGTAAATACTAAAATTATAAGAGCTTAAATTAGATGTTCACTTTATTCTGTCATTAAAAAAAGAAAACATCAGTAAGCAGTCTAGAGTTGATCTGGTGGCTCTAGGATCCTCAGGTATTCAGGTTCCTTCTGAATGTCAGTCTGTTTTTACTTACTATTTCTTGTGCTTCAAGGCAGCTGCTAGAGTTCTGGCTCTTTTGTCTGCATTTTAGGCACAAAGATGGAGAGGGAGATGAAGAGAAATGGCAAATGCCAGCTATCTTTAAATGAGATACTGAAAAGCTGACATTTGATGTCTTTTTATCTCATCTACTAAACTCCATCAGATAATTGCAAATATATCCAGATAAATTTGATGAAACTTGCTTCCTCAGACTCCTTAGCAGCAAGGGAAGCCAGGAAATGTAATCTTTATTTCTGGTAGTTGTGTATACAGCAGAATCAGGAATTTTATTCATAAGGAAGCAGAGGAAAATGGAAGTTGGGTGGGCCATCAGCAATTTCTTCCACAATGGTATTTGTTGTTATTGATATTATTTATTAGGTTGATAATAACAACTCCTAATAGCTTCATTGCTGTTACTTTCAGGTGATTTTGCATAACTGTGTTCATATTTATATCAATTTAATAATTTAGGGCAACATATATTGTTTATTTCTAAATTTAATGAATCACCTCTAATAAAGTTACCAATAACTTAGACTTTCAGAAATATTTATTAACTCAGCCACTCCAGTCTCCAGTCCACTTATATATCTATATCATTTAAGATGGATTTGCTATGAACAACAGAACCTGAGAGAGGCTTAATCAAGCAAGTTTTCTCTTTTTTTTATTCTTACATAAGAAGTCCAGATGTAGGCAGTTTTGGGGTGGTATAGCAGCTCAATAATGCCAACAGGGACTGTGGTCCTTCAATATTTCTGTTCTGCTTTCTACTTTATTTTTATTTATTTCTAATCCTCACCTGAGGACATTTTTTTTTCATTGCTTTTGGAGAGAGCAAGAAACATCATTGTGAGAGAGAATCATTGATTGGTTGCCTCCTGGAGGTGCCTGGATCAGGGATTAAACCTGTAACCTAGTTATTGTGACCTGACCGAAATCGAACTCACAATGCTTTGGTTACTGGACAATGTTCCAACTAACTGAACTGCACTGGCCAGGGCTAGCCTCCTTACTTTAATTCCTCAGTTTATTTCCTTGTGATATAAAGGTGCCTCCAGGCCTCACGCCTGTATTTCAGGCAGGGAATAGGTGAAAAGGCCAAGAGCAGAGGGTTCTTTCTTTTTATTTGTGAAGTGATAGCTTCTTCATCATCTGCTGGCATATACCCTTGACCAAAATTATGTCACATGGCTATTCCTACATGCAAGGGGTGTGGTGAGTTTTCTATGTGAGGAGATTGCTATCTGAATAAAATTAGAATTCTGTTAGTGAGGAAATGAAGACAGGTAAAATACTAACAGTATTAAAGTATCTGATTAAAATTTTTTTATGTGTTGATTTACTAAAATAAAAAGTCTGAAGATTTGTTAAATTGCTTTTTTAAAAGCTATTTTTAAAAAAATCCTCACCTGAAGATGTGTGTATTGATTTTAGAGAGAGAAGAAGGGTGAAGGCAGAACGGGGGGCGGGAGAGAGAGCAAGACATTGGTATGAGAGAGAAACATTGGTCTGATGCCTCCTGCACGCGCCCCAACCTGGGATTCAACCTGCAGCCTTCAGTTGCACCGGACGACTGTCCAGCCAACTGAACTACCTGGCCATGGCTTTTTTTTTTTCCTCCAAACATACAAAACTTCATATTTTGGGGTTTTATTTTTGTTGTTTGTCATGTTTCAGAAGAATGCTTTGCAAGCAATTTCTCCAGCCACCATGGAAGTTCTTATGAGAGTTTTGGCAGATTGTGATTCCTGGGAGGACAGAAATCCTGACGAAGTGGGTAGGAAGGTAGAACTGACCCTGAAGTGCCTTACAGAAGTGGTGCATATTCTTCTCACTAGCAGCTCTGACCAGCGTCAAGTGGAAACCAGCACTATTCTGGAGAACTATTTTAAATTGCTAAATTCAGATCACTCAGCTTTACCAAAACAAAGGAGGTCCAGAGAGTGGGAAAGCTGGTTCATAGCTCTACAGATAAAAATGCTGAGTAAGTATTGCATCAAGTTTATTATACTCGGTTTTCTCTGAGTCCTTTTGTTACTTTCATATTTTCCACTTCATTTGAAATACACAGGCATTGTATAGAAAGTACTGGTTGTTTAATTCAGATATTGTGTGACTATTTAAATTTTGATTTCAAGATTATTAATAGGGAAATTTGTGTATACATCTTTGTTTAATAGTGACAAAATGGAGCCTCAATAGTCTTTTTTGAAAGTATTTATTAAAAGCATCAATGTTAAAAAGAAAGTCAGCTATGATTTTGAAATTCTAGGATAAGTAAATTTTCAGAAAGTGCTATTTATAGTTTCTAAACCTATACCAAGAATCACATACAATCAGGTTTGTATATACTTCTATGGCATCTCTGTAGACTACTTCAACATCTGTTCTTCCTCTAGAGGACTTTGTTTTTTGTTTTGTTTTCCTCAGAACCTCTGCCTGTGTGTGTGTGTGTGTGTGTGGTTTCTCTTTGTGTTAGTTATTATGTGTCATTCTGTGCTTATTTATCTCTCTCTGTAATCTCCTTCACCAATATATTCCTTTGTTAGATTGATAGATTAAAATATTACTAATTGAGAGTTCCTTTTTATAGAATTAAAATATTTTTTCTTACAGCTAAATTAGGAAATTCAGATAAGTAAAAAGATAAAAGTTTTTTATATCCTATCATCCAGACATAACTAGCATTAATGGTTTGTTGTGTAGCTCTACAGACTTAAAAAATGCTTATGTGGATGGGTATGTGGTATCCAATTTAAAAATACTGAATATCAAAATTTTGGTGAAACTTAATGAGCCACTACAGTAGTGATTCTATAGGGAAATAAGATTCATATTATATGTGTTTTATTCTTTTAATTTTTTTATTTTTAAAAAATTACTGATTTGAGGGAGAGAGAAAAAAAATCATTGATTTGTTCTACTTATTTATGCATTCATTGGTTGTTTGTTGTGTATGTCCTGACACCAGGGATTGAGGCCATGACCTTGGTGTATTGGGACTATACTCTAACCAACCAAACTGCCTGGCCAGGGCAGCATCTATTCTTTTATATGCTGTAACATGTTGTGTTTTATAATTATTAAACATTGTAAGTTTATAAGGAAGTTTGAGGCTATATTGAATGGACTTTTGTTGGAAACTGTATATATTACCTATACCAAATGTTCTTTTACTTTTGAATGGGGGTATTCCTTCAGTAGGAAAAAAGAGCAAAGCATCATCACAAATGGATTGACTGAGTCTCTTTTTCATAATGGTCGAATGTTAGTTAATATACATAAATGAGACTGTGTTGCCAAATATAACCACATGTTGCTTAGTAACAGCAAGTTGGAACCTCAGTTGTTTAACACTTGAGCATTATTATGGAAGAACAATTAAGTAAACTCTGGGAAATATATATCACTCTTATATAAAAAAATAAATATTTTAATAATGTATAGAAATGTTCACTTTTCTTATCAAGTAAGAAGTACAGATTTTTTTTCTACTACCCACCCCTATCATCTCCTAATTAATTTATATCTGTTATCTGAAAAGCTTAAATTTAAAATATGGCTTCAGTAAATGTTTCTATGATCCAAAATTTTCTACCTTATAAATGGATGATTTTATTTTTATTTTCCTAGACACCATCACAGCTATGTTTGACTGCACAGATAAGCCTGTTCTTCAGGCCATTTTTCTTAACAGTAATTGCTTTGAACATCTCATACGACTACTACAGAATTGCAAGGTATTTTTCTATTACTATTCTTTGATTTTTAAGAACTTGTTATTTTATGTTTTGATTCAAGTTTGAGCATATTTTTATCACTGTTTTTTTGTTGTGGTAAATGCACATGTAAAATGTACTGTCTTAACCATTTTTAAGTGCATAGTACACATTATTAAGTGCATTCACGTTCATGTAGTTGTGCGACCATTGCTACCATTCATTCCCCATATTTCTTTTCATATGATAAAAATGAAGGTTTATACGCATTAAACAACTCCACGTTTCCCCTTCTCCACAGCAACCACCATTCGACTTTCTGTATGATTTTGACTATTTTGTGTGCCTCATATAAGTGGAATCGTACAGTGGTGTTGTATGTGTGTGTGACTTAATTTAGCATAATGTCCTCAAGGTCATCCATGTTATATCATATAGCAGAATTTTCTTCCTTTTTAAGGTCAAATAATGTGTGTATGTGTGCGCGCGCGCATACCACATTTAATTCATTCATTCATGTGCCTATGGACCCCTATATTGATTTTACCTTTTGACTATCATGGATAATTTTGCCATGAGTATGCATATACAAATGTCTCTTTGAGCCTTTGCTTTTAATTCTTTTGGGTGTATATCCAGAAGTAGGATTGTGGGATCATACAGTAATTTAATTTTTAATTTTTTGAGGAACCACCATAGTGTTTTCCATAGTGGCTTGCACCATTTTACATTACTACCAATAGTGCACAGTGGTACAAGGGCTCCAGTTTCTCCACATCCTCATCAAAAGTTATTATTTTCTTCTTTTTAAGATACATTTTTTTTGATGATTGTTATCTTAATGGTTGTGAGGTAGTATCTCATGTTTTGATCTGCCTTTTTCTAATGATTAGTTATAGCATCTTTTCATGCACTTTTTGGTCATTTATCTTCTTTGGAGAAATGTGTGTTTGAGACCTTTGCTCATTTTTAAATTGGATTGTTTACTTTGTTGTTGAGTTTTAAAGTATTTTTTTCTTATGTATTGTTAAAATTTGGTGACAGCATCTGATGCATATAATTTTGGGCTTTTGTTTCATTTAAGATTATTTCATTAGTATTTCTGTTATGTCTATAATATCTGCATAATATCAAGTGGATGTACCATAATGTACTTAACTGTTCCCTATTGATAGATAATTAATTTGTCTCCAGGGTTTTTTTGCTGTTACATAACTTTCAAGTTTCATCAAATAGAATTTTATTTCTATCAGAATTAGTATGTTAAAGAGCATAAACATCTTTAAGGTTAGGAAACATTGTATTAATATTAAAACAACTTAAATAATTGGAAGTGTAGAAAAGTAGAAACATTATTGATGTTCTTGATATATACTGCCCATTTACAAATTATTTTTCACTAATTTATACTTTTAGCAGATATGTGTGTGAGTATATAACTAATTGCTCATTATATATTTCCATAAATTTAAGATGGTATCAGATATTTTAGAGAGCTTCTGGAGAAGTCTTTGAAAATGAAACTACTTCAAAGAGTTTTTACCTTTCTATTTGAGGTATTCCTTTCATGGAGTCCCTATTGAAAAATACCAGGGTTTATTCTGATTCTGTGAGAATACTTCAGAATAATGATTTTAATACCAGCTCCTTGAATTTTTCCATACTGTTAGGAGGAGTATCCCTGAAAGCATTTATGTAACTATGATGCTTAACTAACAGTAAAACAGTAAAGAATATATTAAGTAACAGTAGTGAATATCTGTGAAGTCAATGTAAGTACCAAATTACCTCTGGAGATTTAATACGCCTTCCCTCACCTTTTAAATATCATTTATTCTTGGAAAACAAATTTTGGACAATGAAAGCAGCATAAGAGAAATGTTTATAAAACCTTTTTTTGTAAAAAAGTCATTTGGCTTTTTCAGCTGTAAAGGCAACTTCAGTGATAAAGACAGAATCTCACATGTGTAGAGAGCTTGCTTGCCAGTTACACATTATAGAAGGCTAAATCATAAAGTGTAGTAAAAACTAAAATTCAATAGTATGAACTTACTACATTAAAATGCAGTAAGAACTACATCTTATTAGTATGTGACTTTCTTCGCTATATGAAACTCGTATAATTTAAAAAATCTATCATGTCATGGTCAACATCTTTTTAAAAATTAAAAATTTGTTTGAAATAGCTGTCATGATGGGTAGATATTTGCTCTTTCTATTACGGTATAGTCCAAAGTTTCTTATAATTTAGGTCTGGAAATTTGCTGACAGTTATAGCACTAAAATTTAATTATTTGATACCAGTTACCACATTTTGTTTTGAAACAGGAAATGCTAGAAAAGAAAGAAACCCATTTCGGAAGGGAAGGCCAGGCTTTGGGACCTGCTTTCCCAGGGGCCTTCCCACCTGGCAGTGGTCTTCTTTATATTCTAGTCAGAATCACTGTAGATTCATCATCAAACATTTGTCATTAAGTCTTATAAAAAGGGGGGAATCTTTGAAATAAATTGCCCAACTCTTTGATTATACAAATGAGGAAATATGTCCTAAGAGATTTAATTAATGATTATGTCAAGATTAACCCTAACACATGATGGAGGAAGGGTTTCTTATCCAGGTATGTCTTCTGACCTTAAGTTTATTGACACATGTAGTTTTGTAAGTAGTGGTCACTGTTTAGTTTGTAGGAAAAAATTTTTTTGTGATTTAAATATAGGAGAATTATAGGTTTTATTGATAAACACATATTTGATAGAGATAGGTGATGTGATTCCTGAATATATAAAAATGTATGGAGTCTTGTGAAAACTTCAAGTTTCTAAGTGTATTACAAGATGCTACTACAGATGTCTATGATTGATTTCTGTTTAAACTCTTTTGTTAGTAAGGAAGGAATCATTTATTCTAGTTTATATTAATAGAGAATAAAAACATTTGTTATTTAAATATTGAGACCTGTTGAAAACATTGTCAACTAAAGCTTCAAGTGTCATAAATAATTTATGAATTACCTGGAAAACAATAGGTTGACTGCTGCAGTTTCTATGCTTTTTGTGTATGTGAGATTCACCAACCAGTTTAAGTATGCATTAATGTCCTTAAGTATTTGTGTAAAGACTTCAGGGCTTGTCAAAATGAGTGTCGTCATACTATAAAGTGCTTACAATACAATTCCATGAAATCATTTGTTTAAATTTTATGATAGGTATAATGCATTTTAAAACACCTAATCAACAAAACAAACAAGCAAGCAAAATAGTGACAGTTTCCAGAGGGTAGGTGGGTAGGGGATAAGGGGGGAAAGAAGGGAAAGGGTCAAGTCAAGGAACTTGTATAAATGACCCATGAACAAAGATTGGGGTAGGGGGTAGGATTGGATGTTTTTCTCCACATCTACCCCTTAAAATCAGCTACAACAAAAATTTATCATCAAGACAGTTTTAGGAATGAGAATTTATGAAAAGATCACCTAAAGGATGTTCTATGGAAAAGAGTGTTGGGAGTGGATAGAATGGCATACTTACCTTGGGAGTCACACCTGCCTGGATGTGACCTTGAGCTGTAGTGACCTTGAGCAAATTTTTTTAAATGGAACTTTGTTTAAATTTTAATTAATATAATGGAGGAAAAATTATGGAAGATTTTTCTTAATCTTTTTACACAGTATATTTATAATCTTTAAAATTTAAAATTGTGACAAAATATATAGAACAGTATTAGTGTATATATTTTTAATGTGAATATATTTTGTTACTACTGAATATTTTTGTATCCTGCTTTTAAATGGTGTCATATCAACAGTATGCCCATACCAGAAAGAATCTTCTCTTCTACGAAATATATGTCATCATACATTTTTCTTTTTAAAAAATTTTTATTTTTAAATTATTTTGTTGCTCAATTACAGTTGTCTGCTTTTACCCCTCACCACCCCCCCACCCCACACATCCCCACCTCTCTCCCCTGCTTCCTCCCTCCCCCTCTTGGTTTTGTCCATGAGTCCTTTATAGTTCCTGAAAACCCTTCCCATTTTCCCCACATTATCCCCTACCACCTCCCCTCTGGTTACTTGTTCTTTTTTTTTTTAATTATATTTTATTGATTATGCCATTACAGTTGTCCCATTTCTCCTCCATCATTCCCCTCCACCCTGTACATCCCCTCCCACCCATATTCCCCCCTTTAGTTCATGTCCATGTGTCATAAGTTCTTTAGCTTCTACTTTTCCCACAGTATTCTTGCCCTCCCCCTATTTTCTACCCACCATATGCTACTTATTCTCTGTACCTTTTCACCTCTCTCTTCCTCCCACTCCTCTGTTGCTAAACTTCCATGTGATCTCCATTTCTGTGTTCCTGCTCCTGGTCTAGCTGTTTGCTTAGTTGGCTTTTGTTTTAGGTGTGGTTGTTAATATCTGTGAGTTTGCTGTCTTTTTACTGTCCTATTTTTTATCTTCTTTTTCTTAGATAAGTCCCTTTAACATTTCATATAATAAGGGCTTGGTGATGATGAACAACTTTAACTTGACCATATCTGAGAAGCACTTTATCTTCCCTTCCATTCTAAATGACAGCTTTGCTGGATAGAGCAACCTTGGATGTAGGTCCTTGGCTTTCATGACTTGGAATACTTCTTTCCAGCCCCTTTTTGCTTGGAAGGTCTCTTTTGAGAAATCAGCTGACAGTCTGATGGGAACTCCTTTGTAGGTGACTGTGCCTTTATCCCTTGCTGCTTCTAGAATTCTCTCCTTCATTTGAATCTTGGCTAATGTAATTCTGATGTGCCTTGGTGTGTTCCTCCTTGGGTCCAACTTCTTTGGGACTCTCTGAGCTTCTTGGACTTTCTGGAAGTCTATTTCCTTTGCCAGATTGGGGAAGTTCTCCTTTATTATTTGTTCAAATACGTTTTCCAGTTGTTGCTCTTCCTCTTCCCCTTCTGGTACCCCTATAATTTGGATGTTGGGACATATAAAGATGTCCTGGAGGTTCCTAAGCCTCTCCTCATTTTTTTGAATTGTTGTTTCTTCCTTCTTTTCTGTTTGGTTGTTTGTTTCTTCCTTCTGGTCCACTCCATTGATTTGAGTCCCAGTTTTCCTCCCATCACTATTGGTTCCCTGTGCATTTTTCTTCATTTCACTTATTGTAGCCTTCATTTGTTCATCTAATTTGTGACCAAAATCAACCAATTCTGTGAGCTTCCTAATCACCAGTGCTTTGAACTATGCATCTGACAGGTTGGCTACCAGTGCTTTGAGCTGTGCATCCTGTGCATGTGATAGGTTGGCTATCTCTTGGTCCCTTAGATGAATTAGCTCTGGGGCTTTGATCTGTGCTCCTGTTTGAGCTCCCCCCCCTCCCCGTCTGGTCCAGGCTGTTAAGTAGTGAGGGGCGGAGCCGTAGGTGTTCCCCAGGAGGGGGGGCAACCCAGTTGCAGTTGTGACACTGTATGTGGGGGCGGGGTCTGAGAGGGAACAATGGTGCTTGCTCCATGCTCTCTCAGATTCCAGTCCCATCTGCTATTTTCCTCAAGCAAACTGGGCCCTTCTGGTGCTGATTTCCTTGTGGGTGGGCCTTTGCATGTTCTAGGACCCTGTGGATCTCTCCAACAAACTCTCCTGTGAGGCTGGGATTCTCTCCCAGCACTTCAGTCCCCACTAGTGGTCTCAATCCATGCTTTTTAGGCTTTATTTCCTGGCACCGGGGCCCTGGGTTGCACAGTCTGTCTCACTGCCTGTTTTCGCCTGTTTTATCTGCGCGCGAATGTGTGACTGCGGTCAGCCTCCTTGTGCGCCTCACTTGGTATGCTCATTGCCTCCCTGGGCTCAGTAACTGCCGCCTGTGCACCTGGGGTGTGCCAACTGCTGCCTGCGCTCCCAGGACCACCAGCCACCGCCTTTTTCTGCTGCAACCCCTCTCTGCCGGCTGCTGACTCCACCCCTCTTACCGGTCTGGGTGAATTGTTGTTGGACTTCCGTACAATTCAATTTTCTATCTGTTCTGGTGTGGTTTTTTTGGTTCTGTATTTTTATTGTCCTTAATCTTGGTTGCGATAGGAGGCACAGTGTGTCTACCTACGCCTCCATCTTGGCTGGTGGTTACTTGTTCTTACTTTTAATGTCTCTGGTTATATTTTGCTTGCTTGCTTGTTTTGTTGATTAGGTTCCAGTTGAAGGTGAGATCATATGGTATTTGTCCCTCACCACCTGGCTTATTTCACACAGCATAATGCTCTCCAGTTCCATCCATGCTGTCACAAAGGGTAGGAGTTCCTTCTTTCTTTCTGCTGTGTAGAATTCCATTGTGTAAATGTACCATAGTGTTTTTATCCATTCATTTACTGATGAGCACTTAGGTTGCTTCCAGCACTTGTCTATTGTTAAATGGTGCTGCTATGAATATGTGGGTGCTCAGGTTCTTTTGGATTGGTGATTCAGGCTTCTTAGGGTATAGTCCCAGCAGTGGAATTGCTCTGTCATCATATATTTTTCACAACAGTGTATTTAATTATTGATGGAGGAGCTGAGGGACCAATTTCCCTACCTGAATAAAAGCTGCTTAATCATCATGACGCCACTGGCTCCATCGCCACAGCTACCCCAGATGGTAGGATCCTGCTCATCCCTGGGACAGGCTCCAACTCCCTGTCCCATATAAACAAATATTTCAATCCAGTAGTGCTCAAAGTGTGAGGTTTCCAAGATCATTTTAGGGAGTCTACAAAGTCAAATCTTATATTTCTCTTTGAGGCTAGATTTTCTTCATAAACTTTAACCAAACAGCATTATCATAACGATCTGAATGAAATAGCAGGTATGAGAGTTCATCTGTTTTCTATTAAGTCAGACATTTTAAAAAATTGTCAAAATAGAGGAGCAGTGCCATTCTCACAAATGTGAGTATAAGGTATATTTTGGAAAATAACAGTTACTTTTCATAAAAATGTTATATCAAAATATAATGGATTTATCGTTATTTTTAAATGAATAATAATGACATTATTGTCTTGATTTTGATTTCTAATATGGTAAATATTGATAGATGTAACACTCATAACTGTTCTTTGGGGCTCTTGCAATAATTTTTAAGTGGTTATAAGGGGTCCTAAGACTAGAAAGTTTGAGGATTTCTCTTTCAACCTATGGATGAAGTGTAATTTATTTAACTGTTCTACTATTGTTGGGTATTTGGGTGGTTTCTTACTTTTTACTATTATACAATGAATAATGCTGAAGTAAACATCTCTATTCTAAAATTGTCACGTAAAATTTCTGTTTCTTAGGGTAAATTTATAGAAATGAAGATACTAATCTAAAGAATAAAAACTTTTAAAAAGATTCTTCATATAGATTGCTTTCTGGAAAGATTTGTTTTTGCTTTCATCAGTTTTGAGCAGACAATAACCCTTAAATTAGATAGTATGGAATATTAGTATTTTTTAAAATTTTTCTGATAATTATAATAACAGCTTTCATTTATTAAGCCCTAATTTTGTGCCAGATACTGTGCTAATAATCTAGCATGGATTATCTCGTTTAATCTGCATTCCTATTACATGAGATAATAATCTTTTGCTTTTTGAGAAAACAACCTTGGAGAAGTGGTCTGTTTTGTTTTATTTTGTTTTTTTCTTAGACAGCTAATAAATAGTAGAACCAAGATTTACATCCAGATTTCTAATTCCAAAGTCTGTATTATAAACACTGATTTATTTTTAGATTAAGCTTTACTTACCACATCAGACTACATACCTTTATCCACTTTATATTACATTATCTCAGCATATTACTCGACTTTTCTCATTCCTGAAATGATAGAACTTCCTAAGAAGAACTTTATTCTTAGAGTGCTTTATTCTTAGGATAAATCCCTTATAAGTCTAACTTTTTCTCACTCTTCACTCTCATTTGAACTCTTTCTTTTTACCCAGACTGTGACTGAGATGTTTTGGGATGCTGAGTTTATATACTTAAACTAAAATACTTGATTTCTTTTTAGTACACAAACTTATGTACGCTCAACTCTTGATACTGTTAATTTGTGTTTGCAAAAAAACTGTTTTAACAAAATGTGTGGTCAGATAAATTTGGAAAATGCTGCACATTAACTTCCCTTGTCAAACTACATGTTAGCATATTTGAGACTTTAAAAAGTATTTCTGGAAAAGACCCAAAACCCTTTTTAAAGTTTGTTGAATAGCATTTCACAAACATACGTGGCTACCATGCATCATTACTACAGTTAGTCTATCTCAGTAGCACATTTTCTTTTCTGTGAAACATTCTCTCTGCTGGTTCTTTAAGAATTTAGGCATATTAACTAATTTAATGATTGCTGTTTCTTATTTTAGTTCTTTGGGTTCCAAGAGAGAATAAATAATAGAGTATATGAACTTAATATTTGTTATAAAAAATGAATAGTTGATTGTCAATTTAAATGTGGTGTACTTCATAAGTGGATTCTTGGATTTATTTTCAAGAGACATGGAAACCCATTTAAGCTTCATTTCTGCTTATAGGTAACAGTTTAATGTTTTTTCTCCATTATTCTTGTCTCTGTTTTTAACAGCTATTTTTAAATGCTAACAGTAAGGTGGCAGACAAGAACGAGAAAGACCTTGCCAACAAATTACTGACAGAAATAAATGAGGACCAGGTATCTACAAAGCCTGCATCTTGTTTCAGCTGAAGTCCAAAATCAGTCAGTGGGAGCAACTATTCCTGTACTTTTCTTCTTTTGTCTTAAAATACACAAACATTATCTAATTCTAATTCATAAAATATTTTTAAAAATTGCTAAAAGCAATTTGAATTATTTTATCTGAAAGATCAATAGATTAAAATTTTGGTGGTTGATGTAAATGATCAACAGTATTCCATTTGTGTCTGTGTGCATTCTTTTCAGTGTGAGGAGATACAAAGTACAGGAATGGGATCCCAGTATCAGTGCTGTCCACCTGGTGGTGATTTCATATTTTGGGGGCTTCTTTTCCTAAGCATTGTGGTGTATTGGGACTTTAGGGCTTTGTGAATATGTATGGTCAGTTTTAATATCTTGATTCTTTGCTTCTTGATTTCAAATAATGATTATAATTCAGTGGACAACCTGAATCTTGGAGGAAGGGAAGAAGATGCTGAACTCTTTGAGTCATAATTTAGAATAAAATTTTTTTTCCTAAATATTCAACTCTATATGGGGATAGGAAGAAATATATAATTTATGTTGCTTTTTGTAATAAATAGGTGATTTAGTTTGGATAGACCACCTACAAAATTGCTTTGTTTTTTTTCTTTCCAAAAATGTTTGTTTTCACATTTTGATGAGCTTACATGATGTCATAATTAACATTATCTTGATGTTCAGGTTTATAAATAGAGCTATGGTATAGAAAGAGACATGATAATCTATTTTCTATTCTGGATGTGCAACATCGATTTTCAGAGTACTGTTTTAGATATCTCTAAGTATTAGTCCCTTTTAAGGCCCTCCTATAGATTCATAAAATAGTTATAATGGTATTCTTCTTAGAGGTTTATGTTAGTATTTCTAAGTTTAGGTTCTGTGATGCCTAGTCCTCTTAAAGTCTAGGAAAGACCTTATTTGTATGAAATTCTATACGCAGAATGTTTAATGCATATTGTTTGTTACTTATGTGATGCTTATTTTATGTAATGTTTAATAAACAAAGAACATGAACAAAAACCAAGATACCAATTTAAATAGCTTGCCTGAAAGTGGTAGCACTTGGCTTAAAACAACAAAGATCAAATCAGTCCCCTTTTATTCTAGTCTTTTTTTAGTGGGAAGGAGAAGACAATCCTATTCATGGAGTGACTACCTTCAAGTCATAGTAATATATTTCCAAAAGCCAGTTTTCGGGACTATTAGTTTTTACAACTTTCTAGTCCTTATGCTACAGTTTCATGGTTGACTAAGCTTAATGATATGAGTCATGTTCAGTTTTTTTTAGTATCATTGAGGTTATATTTGTTTTGGGTTTTTTTTTTTTTTTTTTTTTTTGCTATAAATACAGTGACCTGAAATTTAACCTCTTTTTTATGTTGAAGATTAAACAGAAATAGACAAAACAAAACTGTTTATTTTTTTACTACTGTTAGCATTAAAGGTTACCTTCTCAAAAACATGACATTGCTCATAGATGCATCTTTCATTTTCTGCTTTAAATTCTGCATATTATGTAAAAATAGATACACTTTATTATTTGCAAGTGTGATTAATTGATTGGTATATACACATATACCATTTCAGGGTTTGGAAACTAAGTAGACAAGACTATTTTAGACATTATACATGCTAATAAAATATAAAGCTAGGACGTTCATGTGTATTTTTAAGGAAAATTAAAACATAATAGAATTTCGAATGGTAGACCTCCCTCCCTTCCTCTTGAGATTGTCCATAAAAAAAAAAAAAAAAAAAAGCATGGATTAAGCTTGGTGTTTTGTGGTTTTCTTTTCCCCAAAATTTTAATGTAATGACTGAATGTAACCATATCCTTCTTGACATGTGGTTTATTTTCTGTCAAGTAGGTAACTTTTCTTGCAGGTTATAGTGTTTCAGAAATCCATTTCATTGGAAGAGGAATGTATTGCATGTTAAGTAATTATTTTTTCAGGTTTTCAGAAACAAAGGTTTCCTAACTAACAAATCTTGACTACTTTTGTTAATTTCTTGTGTTTTCTTTTCCCCCCCTCTGATAGGCATTTCAGGGACAGTTGGATTGTTTGGCTGTATCAACCATTCAGGCTTTGACAGCAGTAATGAACAAATCTCCAGCTGCTAAGGTGAAACATATATCCCCAAGCTCCAAAATGTTATTTTAGATATACAGTCATATCTCAGTACCCATCAACTTCAGAACTTGCCAAACCCTGTGCTCGTCACATTTTGACAAGAAAAAAATGTTTCAGCACTTGGTGCTTGCTCAGGACTCATCACACTTGTTAGAACTTGCATGAGCCATGACACTGCCCCACAAGAGAAAATGCTTCATTATTAGGTACTCATCAGTTTCGGCACTCTTCATGAGTTCTGAAGTGAATTAATGATGAGTACCGAGGTACCATTGTACCAGTTTTTATTATATAATCTCCAAAGTCATGTATGAAAATGTATAATACATATGGCTTCACGCCTGAAATGAAATACCATATTTTGCCGTGTATAATGTCCACCTTTTTGTCCAAATTTTTGTGGGAAAAATAAGGATGCACTTTATACATGGGAAGTAACTGAAATACCTTGTATCTGTTGTTGTGTTTTGTAATTATTTGTTACATAAAATTTCTTGTACCATAATATGTTCAAAAATAAATACTGAAATTCCTTTATAATACAAAAAATGCATGTTTTCATATGTCAACAGCTCTACCAATTGGGACTTGTTTTTTCATATGGCCATGGAAATTCTGCTTCTTCAGTTGCAGTCACTAACCCTCAGGACTTTCTTTCCCTTCTCGTTTCTTTCACAACCACTGGCTCTGTCCTGCTGTCCACTTATGCTGATTTTGTGCTAGTAGTTTCCTTATGGAGTAGTTTTGGGGATTAGTGAGAACATCTGTATAAAGTGGTAAGCGTAGTGCCAGGCACATGGTAAATGCTTAAAATATTACTACTATTGTTAACAGTTACCTTTTTATCCATCACCACTAATATGTTTCATGCCTTAATTACCTTTCTGGTACCAGAGATGAATGAATTCCTCCTTGCTTCCTAAGTCAAGCCATTAGGTATATTCCACTATTTGTTGATTTTTATCAGGAAATCAAACTTTTGCCCTATATTGTTGCTGAATATAACTCTTGGTTAGATTTCTGTTAAATAGGCTTTTACAACTGTTAACAGGCTGGCTTGAGAATCTATCGAATCTCCATTTAAAACAGTTTTTATAAGGATAAAGATCATTTTAAGTTCTAAGTAAAGAACTTGGCTTCTGAGTATAAAGGATTGCTTATACTGTATTATGAAATTCAAATCTAAAATGGTGTTCAAAGCTTTTTGCAGCATCAGTTTTTTATAGTGTATGATGCCTTGCATGGTTCCAAATTTAAAATACTATTTAAATAAAAAGATCATTTAAAACATACCTTTTGAAAAGATTTTCTTTCTACTCTTGGTTCACAACTAGTTCCCTTTCTCAGAGACAACCAGTCTTACTCATCGTGTTTAAATCTTTTGATTTTATAATGAATGTGTATAGTTCTGACTCCTTTACTGGACCAGTTTACTGTTGCTCAGTTTTTTGGTTCTCTTCATATTTTACCTAATGGTTTTGTATCTTACTATTCCAAAAATATGTGATTAGATCTTACTAAAGTAATCTTTGCGCTCTAGCTGATTCAGACCATTTAGATGCAAAGAGTCAAAGACCCAGGGTTTTTGGGGGGGTTTTTTTGCCACTACTCAAAATTACCGGGACTCATTAGTCCTTTGAGGCTGCTCTCTAACTCCTGTTATTCCCAGATTCTCCTTATTTTTTCTCCATTTTTGTTTTAACTTAATGTAATACTGCTCTAATTATAAATCAAGTGAAGAAAGTAAAGTGTCATGTGACCTAACCTGTAAAATAATTTTATAATATGCAACTACTGCTGATTTCATTTATTATATATTTTAGTAGATTATTATAAATTATATTTCAGAAGGTATATGGAGTTCATATTAAGATGAAGATATGTGGTTTGAGAAAACAGAAATGTTGAACTTATAATCCTTAATATTAATTAGCTTAAATGGATGTTATACAGCATCCATTTTAAAATATTTTCCAGCAAATCTGGTCTTTGAAAATATGCTTTGATATGTTGATTTTCTCTCCCCTAGGAAGTATTTAAAGAAAGAATTGGTTACACACATATGTTTGAAGTATTAAAATCCCTGGGTCAGCCATCACTGGAACTACTTAAAGAACTTATGAATATGGTGAGTTTTTTTAGCTTTGTTAGAAGTTGTGTTATTTCCCTATAAAAAATGGTAACTAACTATTTATCTCTTATGTTGCTTTACAGGCTGTAGAGGGTGACCACACTTCAGTTGGGATTTTGGGCATTAGTAATGTCCAGCCTCTCTTACTTCTTATCCAGTGGCTTCCTGAGCTAGAATCCCAAGACCTACAGATCTTCACCTCTGAGTGGCTGAAAAGAATTTGTTGTATTAATAGGCAGAGTCGAACTACTTGTGTCAATGCAAACATGGGAATTAGAATCATAGAAACCCTTGATTCCCATCCTGCCCTCCATCGGACTTGTGCTGAGAACCTGATTGCTCTCCATGGTTCCTTGGGGAGTCAGTCAGTGAGCTCAGAAGAAATCCGCCGACTACTAAGATTGCTGAGAGTGGATGAATCTGAGTGTTTTCACCCTTATACTACTCCTGTGACTCGAGCAATCCTGACAATGGCCCGAAAACAAAGTCTAGAGAGTGCACTGCAGTATTTCAATTTGTCACATAGTATGGCAGGAATTTCTGTGCCTTCCATACGGAAATGGCCAGGATCTGCCTTTTCCTTCAGTGCTTGGTTTTGCTTAGATCAGGATCAGTTGACACTTGGCAATGCTAACAAAGGAGGAAAAAGAAAACAGTTGTACAGGTACTGGTACAAGTTATAAAATATAAGTGAATACTATCATAGGATATATGCTGTGATTCTTAAAAAGGAAAAAACTTCTCCAAGTGTTTAGTTTTTACTTTATTTCTTTAATTTTTATTTCTTAGGTAACTTTAATGAAAGTAGCAGCAGTCCTTTCCCCCACAGTGGTACATAAATTGTTGAGCTCAAAAGCAGAAATGCAGCTCAAGGATCTAGTTTTCAAATGTTCAAGTTATATGCACAGTTTAATTATAGATGCCTTGTTGCTTTCATAATAATGTATATCTCATATTTTGCTGATTCTGAGTTTAGTTTGGAAACAAGTCTCATTTTAAAAATATTATAAAAATGGAGAACAAAGGAATAATAAACTTGAAATTGAATCTCTCTGCCCCAGTAAAGGTGCTATATAATTATTTGAAGGACCAGAAAACCTATATATGTACATCCAAAATTAGTCACTTCAGTAATAAGTTTTAATATACCTTTGATTTTTAAGACCTTTATTCATCTTTTCTGAATCTTGGACAGATTTTTAAGATTTGAAAATTTATACCTTTACTGTGGTTTACTAATGGAATTCCACTTGTAAGACTACCTTTTATAATTTAATGAACTCTTAATGCCCAAAAAAGATTTAAAAATCATCTTTAAACCAAAGTTGGACTGATGTGTGGCAATAGAATGTAAGCCACAATGTTTTAGATAAAAATATTCATGATGACCTTTATGGTTTTGTGTGCTTCAGATAAACTGAATAACTGACTTCAAAAGTTTTGATAATACGCATTTTTGTTAGCTTTTTTACAGGAAGTGGCATGGGTTTTGAAGCTTTTATTACCCATTCAGGTATGTTGGTTGTGGCAGTGTGCACGAAAAGAGAATATGCAACAGTTATGCTTCCTGACCACAGTTTCTGTGATTCTCTCTGGGTAAGGCTTTAGGGCATCACATTTAACTTCTTGATTCTTTCCTTTAAAAAGCACTCATTTGCCCTGACTGATGTAGCCCCATTGGTTGGGCACCATCTTACAAAGGGAATGGTTGCTGATTTGATTCCTGGTCGGGACACATGCCTGGATTGCACATTTGGTGCCAGGTTGGGATATGTACTATAAGAGGCAACCAGTTGATGTTTCTTTCTCACATCTATACTTCTCTCCATCTCTTTCTTCCTCCCTTCTTCTCTCTCTAAAACTAAATAAATTTTAAAAAATAAAAACCACACATTTGTTGAATGTATATCAGGTGTTATCATCTGCTTTTTGAGTAGATTAATTTTCACTTTGTATTCATGTTGAAGTTTATCTATAAGGAAGTTAATACCATTTACTATTGTAAATTTAGCAGTAATCATTTTTCTGCTAAAAATTAAAATATGATTTCTTTCAAGTGTTCTAGAATTAAATTTGATTTTGAATGAGAACCATAAATTGTTAAAAACTTCATTTCTGTTGCTTTTCTTAAAATATGAAATGGTTCTCATTAGAAAAAAATCGATTCTAAAGACTACTCATAGACTTGGAAAATATACTGTGTTACAGTTGTGTGTAGATTTTCTAGAATAGTCATGTTTTCATAATACTACAGAAAAAAATGTTACTTGAAGAGCATCATTTTACTCAGCATTTAGTTATGCTTAATGTGCTACTGTTCACACAAACTAGTTATAGAGTAATATTCTGAAAACATTGTCATTCCAAGAACTTAATACGATTTTTCTCCTTTGAAACACATGTCTTACTTTGCCAGCACAACATAACCATTGTTCACATGCCTGGAAAAAGGCCCTTTGGGCAGAGCCTTGTCTACATCTACGACAACGGGCAGCAGAAGGCCTCTGCCCCGCTCCAGTTTCCGGCCATGAACGAAGTGAGCACAGCTAACTTACTGTTCATAGGACCAGTTCGTTGAGAACTCCTGAAAAACTTTAGTTTAGTGTAGAAAGTTGTCCTTATTCTAAGTATGTGCCTATAAATTTTCATGTTTTCTCTATACTAAGATACTATTTAATTCAGTTAGTTAATATTAATTCAGTTAGTAAGTTAACACTTAATTCAGTTAGCCTGTCATCATTAGTTGAAGTCAGACAACATGTAATAAAGAAAAACAATTCAAGGAAGAAACAAATATAATTAAAGGCTTAGAAGAAAAGATTTGCAATAGCCAAAGGGAAACCAAAGAAATTGAATAAAGCAGAGCAAAGGATCGTTTAATAAGCTCTCCAAGTATAGGAACAGTTACAAATTGTTATGGTGGACTTGTTTCCTTCTCTATTCAATTTGAAACAACAATGAAGAAACTTTAAATCTTTACATTGTATTGTAGTTAGGTGTAAGATATAATTTATTTTCTAGGGTGATTCTTAAAGAACATTAATGTCATAGTTCTTTGAGAGTATTTGGATAATTTTGAAAGGACCCTTTGTAAAGGTAATAGGATGAATTAGATTACTTCCCACATCCTAGGATTCTGGTAATTTCTTGTTGATATTTATCTCAATGACCAGGTCAGGATAACCTAAAATTAGCATTATTATACTGATGTTTAATTCTCTGTTTATAAATTTGAGGGAGGGGAGGAGTTTTCTCTATTTTAGAATATAGTAAAGTTCTCAAAACATTTTTTGTTAATATATACTCATTAAAAATTTAAACTTTGAAAAAGGATATAAAGTGAGTTATAAAAGTAATGTATCCAAGTCAAGTAGGCCGAAGGTAACACCTGTAATGTTAGCTTATGTGTGCACATGCACATACGTATCATGATCTAGCAAATGTACTTACTTGCTTAATTTTATGAACTGTTTCATTTTAAATATGATGATAGGAATTTAATTAAAATCGTGTGATTTGTTTTGTTTGTTTCTTAATTTTTAGCCTTTTATTTCATGCTGCATTGGTTCAGCTGGGCAAAGAACCACCACTCCTCCACCATCCCAAATCCCAGATCCACCTTTTTCTTCTCCCATTACTCCTCATCGGACATCCTTTGGTGGAATTCTGTCATCAGCCTCCTGGGGAGGAACAACTGAAAAATCAAAATTGATTACCAAATTGATATCAGCAGGAACCCAGGACAGTGAATGGGGGTGTCCCACATCTCTGGAGGGCCAACTAGGGTCTGTTATCATCTTCTATGAAGCACTACAACCTCCCCAGGTGAAGGCATTATATTTAGCAGGTGAGTATATTTACATTCATATTGTTTAATTAAACTTAGGTTTGTTTGTTTGTTTTTTTGCCTAAACCTGAAAAGTGTATTTTTAAAAAAATTCTCATCTGAGGACATGCTTATTGATTTTTAGAGGGAGGGGAAGAAAGGGAGGGAAACATTGATGGGTTGCCTCTTGTACCTGCCCCTATTGGCGACTGAACCTGCAACCTTCTGGTTTATGGGACAACACTCCAACTAACTGACCACGCCAGCCAGGGCTGAAAAGTATATTTATTTTAGTTGAAACTTAAAGGGGAAAAAAACCCCACTACATACCATACTTTTTTCCCCCTTGGCATTGAGATGTTACTGACATATATGTATGTTTAATGTATACAAAACGGTGATTTGATATATATATATATGTTACAAAGTGATTGCCATAATAGTTAACACCTCTATCCCTTCCCATAATTTTACCATTTTTATATGTGTTAATAATATTTAAGATGTACTTTATTTTTTCCTTTTTATTGTTTATGGGTGACATTGTTCACCCCAATAACAAAATTATAACAGGGTTCAGGTATACGATTCCGCAACACATCATCTGTACACTGTATTGTATGTTCACCACCCCAAGACAGGTCTCTTTCCATCACCATTTATCCCCGCATACCCTCCTCCATCTCTCTAAGATCTACTTTCTTAACAGCTTTTAAGTGTGTTACACAGTATTATTAATTATAGTATTCCATACTCTTTTTGGTAGGCTAAATAGAGCAAAACTTTGGGAAATATTTCAAATGTCATCCACTATTAGTTCGCTAGGACTGCCATAACAAAATACCACACATTGCATGGTTTAAATACTATTTTATTATAATTCTGGAAGCTAGAATTTCAAGATCGGTTTTCTGTTAGGCTTGATTTCAGGTGAGGCCTCCATTCCTGGCTGGTAGGTGGCTTCCTTCTAGGCTGTGCCCTCACATGGAGTCACTTTGTATGTGTGTAGAGAGAGTATCTGTGGTGTCTTTTCCTCTTATAAGGGGCCCTGTAGGGTTAGGGCCTGACCCTCGGGACATCAGTTAATCTTAATTACCTCTTTAAAGGCCTTATCTCCAAATACAGTCACATTGGGGATCATGCCTTCAACATATGAATTTTGTGGGTTTCACAATTCAGTCCATAATACTTTTGACAGATTTTAATAAAATGAGGAAACAAAATATAAGCCTGCCTTCATAAGAAATTACATGACTGGTTCTAAAATCATGAGTTTTATTTCAAAACTTGTCATTTTTATAATTCATGTGTTAATATACCTAAAGAATTCATGAAGGCAGTAAAATTATGAATTCTTAGATAAAATTATGAGCTGTTTTTATGTTGTCTTTTTCTTTCAGCTGCAATTTAAAATATGCACAGATTATTATTGGATCATAATTACTTTAAAAATTATATCTACTTTTCATAGATTATTCAGGAGTTAAGCCTTTAAGTAGTCATGTATATTAACTCTGAAGAATAGCTTGTTATTTGTCAAAATTTCTTTTTTAGATTACATGAGCGTTTTGAGATACAGTGTCCAAACTTTCAAAGTTTAGAACCTTTTCATTACCTTAAAACTCACCAAAATATTTGAAGTTGAGCTTTCGAATCCAAAAAATTCCAAATTAATAAGTTACTTAGTGTAATCATCACAGCTGTGTAGTTTGGATTTTGTTCTTACAGTTGTTTCTACTTATAACTCACTCTTGTAAATAATAATTATTTGTTATATAGTGCTCATAATGACTGTTTTAATGACTGCATAATAATTGGATCCATAATTTATAATTTACTTGATTGTTTATAATATTTAATATTTTTATTTATTGATTGCTGTATTTATTTCCTTAATTGTTGTTCAATTACAGTTGTCTGCATTTTCTTCCCACCACTCCCCCCCAGCCAAACCCCCCTCCCTTCCTTGCTTCCACCCTCCCCCTTGGTTTTGTCCATGTGTCCTTATTGTAGTTCCTGAAAACCCTTCTCCCCACAGTCCCCTCCTCCCTTCCCTCTGGCTGTTGTTAGATTGCTCTTAAATTCATTGTCACTGGTTATATTTTGTTTGCTTTTTTCTTTTGTTGATTATGTTCCTGTTAAAGGTGAGATCATATGGTATTTCTCCCTCACTGCCTGACTTATTTCACTTAGCATAATGCTCTCCAGTTCCATCCATGCTTTCACATAGGGTAGGAGCTCCTTCTTTCTCTCTGCTGCATAGAATTCCACTGTATAAATATACTGTAGTCTTTTGATCCATTCATTTACTGATGGACATTTAAGTTGCTTCCAGCACTTGGCTATTGTAAATTGTGCTGCTATGAACATAGGCAGGAAAATCTCAGATATTTCACACAGCAGTATTTTTACTGATATGTCGCCCTAGAGTAAGGGACATAAAGGAAAGAATAAAAAATGGGATCTTATCAAAATAAAAAGCTTCTACATGGCTAAAGAAAACAGTATTAAAATAAAAGAGAACCAACTGTATGGGAAAACATATTTGCCAATGATACCTCGGATAAGGGTTTAATCTCCAAAATATAATATTTAATATTGATGCAAACTTTAAATATTAAATATGATGAACTGTTATACTTATTGTTTTGGATGTATATTTAAAGTGATGAATATTTTTATGGCTTTCAAAATATGTTACCCAGTCAGCTTCCAAAAGGGGTATACCAGTTGACAGTCCCTACCAATAATACATCAGTATTACCAGGTTCATCACAGCCTCTTTAAGGTGGAATGGTCAATAGTATTTCCTCCATTTTTGATGCAAAATTGAACTAGTTTTAATTGTATTTCTTTGATTTTTTTTTGTAAAGTCAAGAATTTTTTCCTACTTATTTTTATTTCATTTCTGTGATATATATTCACATCATTGATTATATTGCTATTTTGTCATATAAATTTTAATTGGTTTACATTAGATAAGTTAATAGATAAGCTTTGTTATATTTAATATTAGTTTTGTAAATTTCCTTTCATTAGTGGAGATTGATTCATCCCCTCAGCTTTTCCAGGTTTTGGATGAATTGGAAGTGTTATAAAAATAAAGTACATTTTGACTAGTGTGTTTTAACTGTGTTAGTGGCTTCGAAGAGCTCGATTTTAAATTTTGTTCTGATTACACAGAACCAAAGAGGCTGTGTCTATTCACTGATATGTGTGTATGTGTATAAATAATTTTCAGGTCCAAACTGTTTAAGCCCTTGGAAATTTCAAGAGTCTGACATGGCCGACCTGCCTGGTAACGTCCTTCTTCACTACACTGCAAAGGTCAGAGTAAATGCATGGATTGTTCATTTAGTTGTAACTATGCTATCTATGAAGTAGAATTCCTTTTTAAATTTTGTCATTTCAGTGGGTAATTGAGAAGGAAGGGTTTGAATTGCCATTAAATATTATTGCTTTCTAAAGGAAGTAGAAAAGCATTAAAAATAAAGGTGTGCCTCTCAACTATGGTTCAAATGTGATCATTAGTCATCCCAGTAGTATGAATGGCAACAGCTGTAGTAGGAGTTTTTACTAATGAATTGATTTCAGTTAATGAAACAGTTTAAAAGTTTTACTCCTACTTTTTGGGGAGGAGAGAGAAAACAGAATTTGCTCAACATTTGCTTTGTAACTTTTAAAATATGTTAGTCTGAAAAAAGAAAAGAAACATTTACTTAGAAGGAGAAAAAGAAACCACCTATGGTTAGTCCTTTTTTCCTTGGACGAAAAGGTCAGCAAGGACAGAGGGAAAGAAGATCAAAGGTAGAACTGGAAAGAAGAAAAGGGAGAAGAGGCATAAACAAACTATATCAATTGCTTTCATTGTATTCAATTTGACATTGACATAGAAAATGAATGATTTTGCAGTGTGAGATTATACATTGTAGAATTTTTTTTTTTTTTTTTTTTTTAGTTTAGCTGGCCAGTGTATGGCCATAATTTGTTACATTAAATACTCAATTGTTATATATAGTCTAATAAAATTTACTTATTATTCGGTATTTTCCCCTAACTTTTAATTTTGATTAATTTCAAACGTAGAAAGAGGTTGAAAGAATGGTAAGGCGAAAGAAATCCTATATACTGTTCACCTAAATTTCCCAATTATTACATTTTGCCTGTTTTCTTTATCTGTCTTTCTCAAACCATTTGTGAAAGCAGATTGACATACCTATCAAGACACTTTAATCCTAACTTTCCCTCCACATAATCATTATCCTATCTAAAAAAATTATTAATAATTCAAATACTATATAACCCTTATTCAAATTTTCCCAGTTTTCCTTAAAATACTTGCTTAGTCTTTTAATAACCCTGGAGGCCCTGGTTGGGTGGCTCAGTTTGTTGGAGCTTCGATCCCATACACCAAAAAAGGTTGTAGGTTTGACTCCGATCAGGGCACATGCATAGGTTTCAGGTTCCATCCCTGGTGGAGGCACATATAGGAGGCAACTGATCAATCTTTCTGTCTCTGTTTCTCTCTCACCACCCCCTCCCACTCCCTCCTTCCATCCTCCCTTCTTCTCTCTCTAAAATCAATTAACATACCTTTGGGTGAGGATTTTTAAAAATTAACTTTAAAAAATTAAATTTTAAAAAAATTTAACCTTGGATCCATTTGTTGCTCATGTGTTGAATTGGTTATAGTGTCTCTGAGTCTCTTTTTTTTGTTTGTTTCCCTTTTAACTTTTTCCAAAGATATGTTTGTTTACCAAACTACATTTATTTCTTGTCAGAGACCGTATCTTATACTTATTCTCATTACAACTATCTAGTGTAGGTAGATAGGGAATAATTAGAGTTAATCACACCTAATGTATTTGGTATATATCTAGACATGTGGCTAACTGGGTTTTTTTGATATTATAGTTGCCATATTTTTTTCAAAGTAATTTTGAAGAATTAAAGGTTGAATTTTTACTGTTGGAAGTAAAATTTCTGTCATATTAAAAATATAGCCATTCTTTTTTGAAACCAAAACATGTCAAGTGTATGCAGTATAACAGTTTATTGGAGGAATGTTTCTTGCGTATGGTGACATGGCATGCTACATGGGTTTTCTGATGACATGAGTTTGGGGGGGATGTTGCATTTTGTATATCCCTCTTGGAGACTAATGATATGCTTGAAAAATTCTGCTATAAAAAAACTAATTTACTTTTATCCTCATTTTTCACCAGTTATTTGAACATAGAACATATTTTGTATTTTATGTCAGTAATAAGTGCTAGTTTGGGAAGAGCTGCTATAGAGGATTTTTGACAGTCAACAGTTTGTTATTTATTTTTGTATTCATTTTTAGGAGGTGTTTAACCATCTGTTTGCTTAAAATTTGAGTGTCTTCTCAGTGCCAAGAATTTTTTGAACTTCTAGGATACAAAGATGAATAAATTAAAGCCTGTGGCTTTATCAGAAGCTTAAAATGTAAAGTTACATTAATGTGTAAAAAAATTAAGTGCAATGTAATTTTATGAGCATTTTTCTGTTTAGCTTCCTCTTGTTAGTTGTTATAACATTATGCTCTATGCTAAATTCTTTGTATGTATTATTTCATTTAATCACAACAATTAAAATAAAATTTAAAAAATAATAAAAGAAAAAGTTCTGAGGGGGCACGTGGTATCTCTATCTTTTCTAAGCTCTAGTTTTCTGAGACTGAGTAAAGATAAGTAACTTGTCTCACCTCCTAATTCTAGTGAATGATCAGCTGGTTTAATTCATATCCTTACCCATTATATAATATGTTTGTGTTGGAATTATGTACAAAATACAATGCAGGTACAAAGGAACAGTGATTTGTTTTTCCAGAAGGTTAGATATCGTAGAAAACATGATTTGACTTGCGTTTTAAAATGCAAAGTTGAGGAGGGATGTGGAAGGCACAACGAGCAGCACCTACAAAGGCATAGAATGCAAAACTGTGTTCTGCATGTATTTGGGTATAGTGTGTGAAGCAGGAAGAGATGATGGCAAAAATGAAATTAGAGGGCAAGTGGAGGCTAGATCATAGCAAACCTGTACTAGGCTAAATAGTAGGCATTGGGTAGGATTTTTTAAAATATATTTTATTGATTATGCTATTACAGTTGTCCCATTTTCCCCCCTTCATTCCCCTCCACCCTGCACACTCCCTCCCACCCACATTCCCCCCCTTTAGTTCATGTCCATGTGTCATAAGTTCTTTAGCTTCTACATTTCCTACACTATTCTTGCCCTCCCCCTATTTTCTACCCACCATCTATGCTACTTGTTCTCTGTACCTTGTCCCCCTCTCTCCTCCTCCCACTCCCCTGTTGCTAACCCTCCATGTGATCTCCATTTCTGTGTTTCTGCTCCTGTTGTAGTGGTTTGCTTAGTTGGCTTTTGTTTTAGGTCTGGTTGTTAATACCTGTGAGTTTGCTGTCTTTTAACTATCCTATTTTTTATCTTCTTTTTCTTAGATAAGTCCCTTTAACATTTCATATAATAAGGGCTTTGTGGTGATGAACTCCTTGAACTTGACCTTATCTGAGAAGCACTTTATCTTCCCTTCCATTCTAAATGGCAGCTTTGCTGGATAGAGCAATCTTGGATGTAGGTCCTTGACTTTGACAACTTGGAATACCTCTTTCCAGCCCCTTCTTGCCTGGAAGGTCTCTTTTGAGAAATCAGCTGACAGTCTGATGGGAACTCCTTTGTAGGTGACTGTCCCCTTATCCCTTGCTGCTGCTAGAATTCTCTCCTTCATTTTCATCTTGGCTAATGTAATTCTGATGTGCCTTGGTGTGTTCCTCCTTGGGTTCAATTTTTTGGGGACTCTCTGAGCTTCCTGGACTTCCTGGAAGTCTATTTCCTTTGCCAGCTTGGGGAAGTTCTCCTTTATTATTTGTTAAAATAACTTTTCTACTTGTTGCTCTTCCTCTTCCCCTTCTGGTACCCCTATAATTCAGATGTTGGGACATTTAAAGATGTCCTGGAGGTTCCTAAGTCTGTCCTCATTTTTTTTGAATTCTTGTTTCTTCCTTGTTTTCTGTTTGGTTGTTTCTCTCTTCCTTCTGGTCCACTCCATTGATTTGAGTCCCAGTTTTCCTCCCATCTCTATTGGTTCCCTGTGCGTTTTTCTTCATTTCACTTATTGTAGCCTTCATTTTTTCATCTAATTAGTGAACAAAATCAACCAATTCTGTGAGCATCCTGATCACCAGGGCTTTGAATTGTGTATCTGATAGGTTGGCAATCTCTTTGTCGCTTAGATAAATTGGCTCTGGGGCTTTGATTTGTTCTCCAGTTTGAGCCATTTTTGTTTCTGTTTTTTTGTTTGTTTGTTTTTGGTCTAGTTGCAGCTGTTACTTAGTGAGGGATGGAGCTTTAGGTGTTCCCCAGGGTGGGGCAGCCCAGTTGCTGGGTAGTGATGCTGTATGTGGGGGCGGGGTCTGAGAGGGAACAATGGTACTTGCTCTGTTCACACTCGGATTCTAGTCCCTTCCACTGCTTCCCCTTCGCCAGGATTATCTGCACGCGAATGTGGGACTACCTGGTCCGCCAGCTGCCTTGTGCAGCCTCACTGGGTCTGCCCGTTGCCACCCCGTGCCCGGGGTCTGCTAGCCACCACCTGTGCACCTGGGATCTGCCAGCTACTGCTGCCTGCCCGATCCGCACCTCCACTTTTTCCTGCCACGACTCCGCTCCTCTTACCGGTCTGGATGAATGGTTGTTGGAGTTCCATACAGTTCAATTTTCTATGAGTTCTGGATGTTTTCTTGTTTTTAAATCTTTGTTGTCCTTAATTTTGGTTGTAAGAGGAGGCACAGTGTGTCCACCTACGCCTCCATCTTGGCTGGAAGTCCTGGGTAGGATTTTTAAGCAGAAGAGTAATTCATAGTTTGTGTTTTAGAAAAACTTCTCATGTTGCCATGTGGAAGTCAAATTGGAGGTATTGGTGACTTGAGGCAGTCATATCATCATGAAATTAGGTCATAGGTACAAAGGTACTGAAAGTAAGGTAGTAATGGGAGAAGGACATTTATGTCTCTGACACTAATACAGTTTACACTGGGTTAAGGTAAACTAAATTTACATTTGTCTTACTAAAGCAATTTTTCTGAGTTGCCTTAAGAGGAAGCAGTAGCTGTATCATCTGTGTTGACATTTGTAGGTTTCTTTTTTGAGTAGGGATTAGATTTGAGGATGCTTCATTACCTACAGATTCACAGATTGAATGTAAAGTTATTTGCTTTAGAAGCCTTTATGGAAGTTGACAAATTACTTCAATAATTTCTAGAGTTTCAAACTAAGCTCTTAATCTGAATATAACTAGAATCAGTCAGTAACATGAGGGAAAATATGTCTTGTGCATGTGGTTGGATTTTCATATTGTAATATATTGTTCTGTGATTTGTATATCATACTTTAGTCACACATAAAAAAAAAAAAATCCTCACCCAAGAGAAACATTGATGTGGTAGAGAAACATCAGTTGGTTATCTCTCGTGTGTGCCCTGACTGGGAATTGAACATGCAACCTTTTTGGTGTGCAGGACGATGTTCCAGCCAACTGAGTCACCCAGCCAGGGCTTTAGTCACACATTTTTGTAGACCATGAAATTGTGCCTGGGGAAGTACTAATGGGAATAAAACATAGACTTTTTTTAAAAGTCAAGAAAATCTTCTTGCATACATTGGTTTAAAAGAGGAAAAATTTAAAACCATGTGGTTGGTGAATGGTTCTAGCAGAAGTTCAACTATCAGATAATAAGCAGCAGTGACCTGCATTTGATAAATGAGTACTTTAGAATCTAGCCCTTGATTCCTTTAAGAAATAATCAGAGAACAGTAATACTAAACTTAATATTGTAGGCACCTTATTAACTATGCTATATACTTTTAAAAATTACGGTGAAATGTTCCATCTATAATTAAAGTTATGTTTTGTCTTTATTGTGCTTAGCTGTTTGACTTGTTTGTTTGTTTTTTTATTCTTAGGCCTGCAAAAATTCAATCTGTCTTGATTTGTCTACTAACTGTTTGCATGGAAGATTAACGGGAAACAAAGTAGTGAACTGGGACATTAAGGTAAGTTAATTATAAATGGCAGGCAGTGCATTATGTAAGTTTACTGGTCCTTTAGAATGCTTTGTCTTTTGAGCACCATCAGATGTGAATAATGTCACCATTAAAAAGTTTGCAGGCAAGTTATGCAGTTTGAAGGATGAACAAATAAGTAGTGAATGACTGATTTGCCAGAAATTGACTTTTTAAACATGCTATCAGCTTAACAATTTTTAGGAGAAAAATACGGTGGGGGGGGGGGACCGAAGAAAAACCCAAACAAACTGGAATTATCTTCTGGAGGGCAGACCCCTTGTAGTTTGGGTTTCCACACTACATGAGTATTCTAAGAACCCATCTATATCAGTGTACCAACTGGCATTGTTGTGAGAGGCTGCGTTTGGCTTCAGTGAATTTATTTTGAGACTCTCTCAATACGTTTGCACATTTCATGATATGTGATTTACAAGTGCACCTGCCCACACCATACTGAGTGTTCAGGAGTTTTTGGCCAAAAAGACATGACCCCGCCCCCATTCACCTGACCTTGCCCCAAGGGACTTTTTTTGTGTGTCCCCAATGAAAATCCTCAGAGAAAAACATTTTGCTGATGTGGAAGAGGTGAAACAAAAAAACAGCAGAAGCACCAAAAGGCACCGAAATCAATGAGTTCAAAAACTATTTTGAGTAGTGAGAAAAAAATTTTGATACATCAAGTGGAGAGTAGTTTGAAGGTGACTCAAGTTTAAACATGTAAGAATAAATACATAGATTTTTATAAATGCTGTTTTCTTGGGGGTCCTTCCTTGTATACTGTCTTAATTAATTGCACCTCCTGTTAATGTATTTAATCCCTAAAACTATGTGGCAGACTTCGACCCCTTCTAGTCACTTAACACCAGTTGAATATACTTATTCTTGGAACAAATCATTAGAATAATTCTTCTTGTGTAAAAATGAATCAATCAGTTAATATTAATCTCATGTTGTTTGTGTGGTATAAATCTATCTTTGACTTGAAGAGAACACTTTTTATCTGTTAGGGTAATAGATTTATGATGTGTCTACCAGTTTATAAGTTAACATTTGCCGTCATTTGTAAGATTGGTTTTACAGACTTGTAAATATGGAGAGGTTGTGTACAAACTTAAGCTAGGTCTACATGGCCGTTTAGAACATCTTAGCAGTTAATAATAGCTAATGTTACATAGACTCACTATATGTCAGGCACCAAGCACTTTTAGTGTATTAGCTTACTTAATTCTTGTAACAACTTTACCAAGTGGGAATTAGTATCCCTAATGATATGTCCTTTAGAGATAAGGAAACTGAGGCAGAGAAATTAGTAACATGTCAAAGGATACTGAATATGTTTTGGTAAGCTATCCAAACTGGTCACTTTGCTCTTTGGTTGAAGCCACCCACTCCACCTTTTTGTTAACTAAAATTAGAAGAGTCATTCATATTTCTCTTGCCAAATACATTGTCCCCCCCCATGATTTATTCTCCTAATTGTTTAATTGCCTTGTGACAGTTTCCTATTGCATCATTAGTGTTACATTATAAAGTTAACTTAAGGGGTCATGTTTAGATTGCCTATGTTTGGAATTCCTGAACTTTGGAAAACAGAGGTGCATTAAAAAGTGGTCTGGCTTATTCTCTGTTGAGGATTGGTTATGGTGACTGCTGAGGCTGCTCTTTACAGCATGTGCCGTACAAGAGTTCCTTCAGCATAGACTATACCATACAGTGCCTAAAGATTTAGTAAATTATAACTTCATACATACTGTGTAGATATTAAATGACAAAACTGCCCTTGTTTTAAAGATGAAAAAATTATCAATTTCTTTTTCAGGACATCATAAACTGCATAGGTGGATTAAATGTACTCTTTCCTCTGTTGGAACAAGTTAGCCATATTAGTGAAGGACAAATTCCTGAAGGAGTGAATGAAAGAACAGTTTCTGAATTGTTAACACCTGTAGAAGGAGATAGGGCGGTATTGACCCCCACAAAGACATCAGGTATTAAGATGAAATTAAAACAATTTGAGAGTTAATGAAAAAATAGATTAAAATATCTTGATACCATTAGGAAGAAACTTAACCATTTGTAGGTGAAGTAGCCCATCCCTAATTTACTAATGTAATTCAGAAAATTTATAATAGTTTGGTCAAAAACTTAAGATGTTGGTTTTACTGTTATCCTTAGTTTGTGCTCTCAGTGAAAATATGACATTATTAAATTTACGGTAGAGAAAATATTTACATGTGCATTTAAGTATACAGTGTGAAATTGCTGATTTCTCTGATATTTGTGTTCTACAAGTGACCTTTGGAGGCATATTTCTTAACCAGATTCTTTGTGTGTTACAATATTCATTATGATATAGAAAATGTGATATAGAAGTGATTAATTATGATAATTAATGACATGTTCACAATTCCACAGAGTCAAGACTAGAGAGAAGTTTAGTTGCGACATTTATCTTGATTGTGAAACACTTTATTCAAAGACATCCTATTAACCAGGACAATCTCATTCACTCCCATGGAGTTGCCACTCTTGGTGCCCTCCTTCAGAAGGTGAGCTAGTCTAACGTAAGATGTGGCTGATGGCTGTAATTAGCAGGTAGTGTTGGGGTTTTTCTTCCTCCTAAGTATTTTTTAAAAAACCACATTATTACACTATTATTGCTTGTTGTATTAGTGGATATAATTTATTTCATAAGTAGATTTAGGAACTATTGAGTCATCTTATGCAAGAATTATTTATCTTGTGTAACAGGACCTTGTTTGTTACCTTTGTTATTTGGGATATTTGATCAATTTATAACATTAAGAAAACATATTCTAGCATTACTTCAGAAAAATCAGTGTTTTTTTTTTTAAGTTGTTTACATTTTTCTAATTAGGAGTTTTATATTTAGTGGATGTTCTAAATAAATTGTTTGAAATGATAGCTTAATAACAATTATTTAAACTGAATTTTACAGAACCCCTTTCTGTTTGGATTTTAGGTGCCAAACACCTTGATGGATGTTAATGTATTGATGGCAATTCAATTACTAATTGAACAGGTAGCATCAGAGAAAAATACGCAGCTCCTGCAACAAATGTATCAGTACTTACTCTTTGATTTCCGTGTTTGGAACCGTGGAGATTTTCCCTTTAGAATTGGTGAGAGCAGGCTGTTATATAAAATCTTATAGTTGCTTATAAATTTATGACTACATAGATTACTTTATTTTAGATATATCATTTAAGAGTGAACTTTCTGTTTTAGGTCATATACAGTATCTTTCCACCATTATCAAAGACAGCAGGAGAGTTTTCCGAAAGAAGTATGGTGTACAGTTTCTCCTAGATTCACTTAGGATTTATTATGGGTATGATGTCCTTACTCCTCAGTTTGCTGTTTTCTGCCTGCTACTTGATTGGAATGTCTAGACTGTTTATTTTTCCAGCAGGATAGTGTGGAGGTCAAAAGGATGAACAGTGGATCATATACTTTGAGTTTGATCCTATGTTTCATTAATTAACTAACCCTAGACAACTCACCTAACTTTTTTGTGCTGAGATTTTCTGTTCTGGAACAGAGATATAAAACTGAAACAGTCCGTGGTTGTGTTGATCGTTAAATTAAATGAGTTAATAATGTATAAAGCACTTTGAACAGTGTGTGTTACATAAGTATAAGATATAAATTTATATCTTTATCATTGAAACTCCTAACTTCAAGAAGTTTCCTATTTAGAAAAAGAAGCAAAAGATACCATGAATTCTTATTTTAAAGTTAAGTTTTGAGGTAACACTGATTAATAACATTATATTGTGAATTCTAATAATTACATGGAAACATTTTTTAAATTACATTTTTTTATATAATTACAGAAATATAAACATTTTAAATATCAATTCTTGCACTTTTACTTCTCTTTCAGAACTGACTGTAAATATAGTGAGCTGTCTCTAGATGATATCCGAACAATAAGGACTTCTTTGTATGGCCTAATTAAATACTTTCTGTGCAAAGGTGGAACTCATGAAGAGATACAAAGTATCATGGGTTATATAGCTGCTATTAATGAAGAAGAACAGGTATTAGGACCAAGATAATCTAATTTTCTAACATTGAAGTTGCTTTATCACTTCTTTTATACTTAATGCATGTATAATAAACACATTTGAAGAATAAAATGTTTATAGTGTCACATACAAGATTATTCTGTTAAAAAAATTTTTATCTCCTAATGGAAAGTTTAATAAAGTAGATGGCAGTATGATAAAATATTTTAATGAAGTAGAAAGTAGGATTTGGAAATAGTTGCTTTATCCCGCAATTCTGAGCCTATTTTCATAGGTCATGTAATGTTTGATGTATCATCATAGTTACTGGGCAGATTTCTTATACGCACGCTAACCATTTGCACCACTGGAGCTCCTACAGATTTCTAACATGAATTTGAACATAACATGGATTTCTAAAAGTTTTGCATAAAATAAATTGTAAATTTATTTGTGTTTTTCAGTACTTTCATATACATTATTTATTTACAGCTCAGAACTACTCTTTAACACAGTGGTTTTCAGTGTATAGTTATTTACCAGCCTTACCTGGGAACTCTTTAGAAATGAAAATACAATGCTGAATCAACTCCTCCAGATGATTGTGGTGCATGGTAGAATTTGAGAAACACTGGTATAAAATACGCAGACTGGGAATTACGCTTCCCACTTGTACATTTGGAAATACATGTTCAGAAATACTAGGTGACAACTTCAAAAGTCACACGGCTGATAAACCTGGGACTAGAAAAACTGAGTGTGTTTACTGCTGTTTCTGTGCTCTTTCTCTGTATCACTCTCAACACCAAATTTGAGCAGCTTTAATTCATATTACCTCAAATACTTTTCCCTGTATTGTGAACTATTTATTGTTTACTCCATAGTTATATGACTTTATAATTTTTGTTATATAGTTAACTTTGGCAATTTCTGTGTAAGGTTGGACTACTTCAGAAGCTTCTCATTGTTTAGAATAAATTTATGATAGCTCTATTGTCACCTGCCATGATTCATTGCCAATGATATTTTCTTGGTCACTCTAAAGAATTATTGAAAATGCAACTATATATCTATATCTATATCTATTTTGTGTATAATACTAGCCATTGTAGGTTTATAATGATGAATCAATTACCATTTTTACTTTTAACCTAATGGAGACAGGGGTGAATAAAAGAGGTTTATAAATAATTACATAACAAAAAAGAGTATGATAACATCTATAAAAGAGATACAAAGTCCTATGAGGTTTTCATGTTGAAGAGACCAAGAAAGGCTTTATGAAGAGATGGCTTTTCATATGGACAAAGTAGCATGGGTGTGGTTCAGCAGGTACATATGGTAGTGAGAAGATATACAGAAGGAAATGGAATAAACCAAAAGCATAATGGAGTGAAGGGCAAAGTTCAGAAGATATCAGATAGTTCAGTTAAGCTAGAACATTAGGGTATGTAGGATTTAATGAAGTAACTGGTTGTGGTTTATGATTTTATTTGGCTTCCATATATGAATGTAGTTATTTGTTTTGTGTTATTTAATTTTAAAAGCTCTTTGGAATTTTGGATATACTCTTTAGTCTCCTGCGTACCAGCCCAACTAGAGGTCAGCTTTTCTTACTACTGTTTGAACCAGGAAATGCTGACATACTTTATGCCTTGCTCTTAAATCAGAAGTACTCTGACAGACTAAGAGAAATCATTTTTAAGGTAAAAACATTTTTTTAAATGTCTTTATATTTTGGGTCAGTTATGGTGGATGAATTTACTTGGAATATATACATTCTGCGAATGTACATTCTTTTTTCATATCTTCTAATTTTAAGTTGTCACATTTGTTTTAATATATATTTTTCATGTTTTTGTTAGCATATTTAAAAGCTAATTATATTGTAATATTATCAGTTATTTCAGTGAAAAATGTACTTTGTCATACTATCCTCAATATAAAACCTCTCATTTCCATTTTGACTTATGGTGAGTCTGCATAGGAGATCGTAACTAACCTTATGTAGTCATTGTTTGTCAGGCACTTGAAATTACTTTATTAAGTGGATATTTCATCCCCATTTTACAGATGAAGAAACTGAGGCAGAAAACTTTGTAACTTGTCAAAAGATATAAAACACATTTTATTTAAAAGAATTTTAAAAATTGCTTTATTGGGAAATAGCTAGAGAGAGAGAGAAAGAGGAAAATAGAAACATTGATTTATTGTTCCTCTTATATATGCATTCACTGGTTGATTTTTATAATTGGGGATGGAATCTACAACCTTGGTGTATTGGGATGACGCTCCAACCAACTGAGCTACCCAGCAAGGTCTAGAACATATTTTAAACTATCCAGACTGTGCCAAACTCTGAACCTTGGCTTAAGCCACCCACTCCACCTTTTTTGTTAACTGAAAGCAGTGGAGTTGGTCATATTTTTACTGCTGAATATGTTTTTTTTTAAATTCTCCTATTCATTATGCTTAATTGCCTTATAACAGTTGTTTCTTCTTACATCATTAGTGTTACATTATAAAGTTGACTTACAGGGTCATATGTGGATTGCCTGTGTTTGAAATCCCTAAACTTTAGAAAACAAAGGTGAACTAAAACTGGTCTGACATAGTTTCTTGTATATTGGTTATGGTGACTCCTGAGGCCACTCTTTAAAGCATCTGCCCATACAAGTGTTCCTTTATAGAGATTCAATGTTATTTCTTCAAAAATGGCCTTGGAGGGATTGTTCATGATACGATTTTCAAGAATACCCTTTCCACATATAATTTCAGTATCTCACTTTGAAAAATGTTGCTCTCACTGCAAGAAGTATTGGACTAATTTATTTGCTCATTTTAGCATATGGGTAGGTTGCTTGATAAAATGTTTCTTTGTTATTAAAAATTATTTTGATAACTGTTACATAATTGGATTACTATATTGATCTAGAAATATCCTTGTTCTTTTATAGAGCACACCTTTGTTCTTCTTACAAGCTACAAGGGTTTATTTCCATCTATGCCTTAGCCATTAAAAGATAGTTTAACTCCTTTCATCTTCCAAGAAATACATGTAAACTAGAATTTTTTTAAAAAGATTTTATCTTCAGAGAGAGGAAGTAGGGAGAAAGAGAAAGACAGAAACATTGATGTGAGAGAGAAACATGAGTCAGTTGCCTCCCATACAGGTCCAAACCTGCAACCCAGGCATGTGCCCTGACTGAGAATAAACTGGTGACCACCTTTTGCTTTGCTGGATGATGCCCACTCAACTGAGCCACACTGATCTGGGTGTAAACTAAATTTTTAACATATAATTGTTCTAATACAGATGTGTTTTAGTCCAGTTTAGTTTTAAATTCATTTTTGAATGATGGTATGATATGGAGTTCTTTTCCCTGTTAGTGTTGGTTCTTCTTCTTTTATATCTGAGGAATAAAATTATGCTTCAAAAAACTTATTAAGTCAATATTTTAATTCAATATTAACCTAAGTGACAAACTGTTCTTAGTTCTCTATATTGAGAAGACTGTATTGTTGTGACCAGGTTATGGAGCAGATGTTGAAATGCACAAATGTTTATGAACGAAGTAAACAACGTATTCGACTCAGAGAAGTTGGCTACTCAGGATTGGGACTCCTTCTCAATGAAGCACCTGTTAATACTTCTCTCATTAAAAACCTCACCAATCAGATTATAAATACAGGTATGATTAAGGCTGATGATACTGATGATTTTTAAGAAACGTTCTTCATAGTAACATACTTCTGTTTGACGGTTCTCAATTATTTTTTTCCTGAGGTTCTTTTTCCATCCTTCCTCAGGTTGCTTTTTAAATTATCTGTTATTTGATCAACGAGGCTTTCCTTGGATGCTGTTTCTTATTTACCTTTTTTTTTCCCTAGGACATAACCTGCCTTATTTGGTAGGCCTTTGATTAATGCTTATTGACTGAGTGATTAGCAAATAGATAATTGAATGTCTATTTCAAGAAAAGGACACTAGAGAACATATGTACAAAATACTTTATCTTTTTTCTTTATGGAGCTTAAATTCTTAAAGGCAAAATAAAAACTAATTTCAGATTTTTTTTATAAACCTTTTTTTTAGTACATACCAAAAACTGTAAAATTTATATCAGATGTTGGAAGTTCAAAAGGTAACATAAGGTCTTTGTTTTGAGTGGTTTACCATCTTGTTGATAAGACAAAGCATGTACTTAAAAAGATAAATAACAGTATAAGAACCAAGTAGTGTATGGATAGTATGTTCACACAATCAAAAGGAAAGAATAATTATTTACAGTTTACTCAGAAGATGTCAAGCATTGTAAACCTATTGTCTGGTAAAATTTAAATATGTCTGTAATTTCTATTAAAAAGCAACAGCTGTTCCAGCATTTATATAACTATTACCAACAATTCTTTCTTTGAAAAAAAACTTGAGGAAGAAGAAGAAAGCTGGAGGCATCAAACTTACTGATTTTAACCTATAATATAAAGCTATAAAAATCAAAACAGTGTGCTGTAAGTATAAACACAGGCACATAGACCAATGGAACATAATCAAGAACCCAGAAATAAACCTATGCATATACAATTAACTTATATTTGACAAGGGATCTAATAATATGCAGTGGGGAAAAGAGTTTTATCAATAAATGGTGTCCAGAAAACTGATCATCCACATGCAGGAGAATGACAGTGGACCCCTCCCTACCTTCTACCACTCATAAAAATTAACCCAAGTGGATTAAATATTTAAATGTAAGACCTGAGCTATAAAACTACTGGAAGAAAACATAGGGAAAATCTCCTTGACATAGGTTTTGACAGTGATATTTTGGACATGATACCAAAAGCACCAGCAAAAAAAGTCAAAAGAAGTGGGACTGTAGCACACAAGACCTTCTGGACAATGAAAGAAACCATCAACAAAATAAAAAGGCAAACTACAGAGTGAGAGAAACTACTTGCAAGTGAAAATCTGATAAAGGGTTAATATTAAAAATGTATAAGGAAATCAAACAATTCAACAGCAAAAAAATCCAATTAAAAAATGAACAAAAGACCTGAATAGCTATTTTTCCAAAGACGACGTACAAATGGCTAACAGGTACATGAAAAAGGTGCTGAACATCCTTAATTATCAGTGAGATGCAAGCCATAGCCAGGAGATACCACTTCACACCTTTTAAGATGACAATTATTAAAAAGATGAGAGAGAAGTCCTGGTGAAGATGTGGAGAAAAGGGAACACTTGTGCACTGTTGGTGCTCATATAAATTGGTATAGCCAGTATGGTAAATGTATGGAGGTTCTTCAAAAAATTAAAAATGGAACTACCATATAATTCAGCAGTCCCACTTCTGGGTATATATCCAAAAGAAATGAAATTAATGTCTTTAAGAGATCCACACTCCCATGTTCATCACTCCATTATAGACAATAGCGAAGACCTGGAGACAACCTAAGTGTCAGATGAATGGGTAAAGAAGACATGGTCTGTATAAATATATACAATGGAATATTAGCCATATAGAGGAAGGAAATCTTGCCATTTGTGACAACATGGAAAAATCTTCAAAGTATTCTGCTAAGTGAGATAAGTCAGAGGACAAATACTATATTGATTTCATTTATGTGTGAAATCCAAAAAAAATCAGTTCATAGAAACAGTAGATTGGCGGTTATTAGGGCTGAAGGAGTGTAGAAAATGGGTGAAAGTGGCCAAAGGGTACAAACCTTTAGTTATAGATAGTAAGTTCTGAGTATCTATTATACAGCATCGTGACTGTGTTAACATTATTGTGTTGTGTAATTGAGAGTTACTAAGAGAGCAGATCTTAAATGTTTTCACTGTAAAAAGTAATGTTAACTTTGTGAGTTGATGGATGTATTAACTAACCTTATTGTGGTAATCATTTCACAATATATTCAAATCATCATGTTATATTTCTTCAACTTATACAATGTTTTATGTCAATTATATTTTAATAAAGCTGGAAAAAAGGGCATCTATTGATAGTAAAAAAAAATGAAGTAGTTATTTCAGCATTTATACAACTATTGCCTATAGTTCTTTCTTTGGTTATCTCTGGAGTTTAATTTTTTGTTTTTTCCCCACCATAGATACTGCAGTTAATTTCAAAGATCTGTTATCCGTGGTATACATATCTCACAGAACATACATAAATGTCAGAGTGGTCATCTGCAGAAAGGTTAGTAAACTTTTAAGATATACTTTAAAAATAGCAATGTCATTATACTCTGAGTGAGTTTTAGATTGAGCATTTGTACCAGACATGTTTTAATATTTATTTTATAAATGACATAATTTTATAGTTTTCTTTTTTGAGGTTATTTTCATGTACTCACAGTCAGCATTTAAATTTGTTTTAGTTTCCACTACCTAGATGGGCTCCTGGAAATACGTACACCCTTTCTAGAGTCAGAAATATATTACCAGAGAATAGTTTCTTTATTAAGAACTTTCAATGATTATGACCATTTATAATTCATTTACTGTATTTTTGAGTTCCTGAATCTTTTGAACTTCATGGGAAGAACTTTCTATAATTTGTTTATGACTATTCTAACAATGATTTGCCTTCAGTACATTTAACCTTGAACTAAGTCAGCAATTAGTGATCTTCTGTGATTCTTTCTGATTATGACCTTTTCTCTATTCCACTGGTAACCACTGACCTGTCTAGTATTTAATATACTTCTTTGCTTTTTTCTAAAAATTTTACTTCCTGATTATGTCACTAGTTTTCCATCAGTAAATATGGATATATATTTTTCTCTTTAATGGCTGCATAGTTTTTCATCTTTTGGCTATTTTAAAAAGTATTACCTGGTTTCTTGTTGATGGATATTTAGGTCATTTTTCCATGTCAATAAACTTCTATTAAGAATATTTTTTGCATATATTTTTACCTCTTTGTGTTAATACTTCTGTGAGACATACTCCATGAAATGGAATTCCTGTGTCAAAGAGTATTTACCATTTACATTTTGATGGATTTTGCCATATTGTCTTTGAAGTTGGTCATGCAAATTGATCCTTTCCTTGCAGTGTGCAGTTAGGAACAGCTCTCAATGCAACCTAGTGTTTATCCAAGGAAAACTTAATCTGGAAGAAAAAAGAATTGGTATACTGCACCTATACCACTGATTCATATAGCATTAATGAAGAAGGAAACTTCACATGTCATCATGTCATTATGCCTCATTACTTTCTATTTCAGCATCAGTGTACATATGAACTGTTAATATCGAAGTCCCTACCAACATTATTCATCTCCTGCTATAAACTTGTCAGAGTTAGAAATTCTAATAAAAGAGGTACTTTTAACTGAATTTCTAAGAATTTGTTTTTATTCCACAAAAATAATGAAATAAGCCCTGGCTGATGTGACTCATTGGATTGAGCACTGGCCTGCAAACTGAGAGGTAATTAATTGGTTCAATTCCCTGTCAAGGCATGGGACTGGATTGTAGGCCAGGTCCCCAATTAGGGAAATCTCCCTCTCTTTCTCCCTCCCTTCTTTTCTGTAAAAATAAATTAATTAATTAAAAAAAATGAAATCAGTTGGATATTGGAGGTCATACACATTACTATGTCAGTGTCTAGTCTTTAATTTTAACTTCTCGGTCTAGTTAAATAGCAGCTTCCATTTTATTGGAATTAGTTTTTTTGGAATTAAAGTTTCATTTTGTTTTTTTTTTTTAATACAATATAGAGTGAATAAAAAAATGTTTTTGCAAAAACAGCCATTAATTTTGCCAGGGAAAGCATGAGATGGAAAAACATTATTCTTGGGGCACGTAGCACTTAAGTTGTATCCAGGTGTCTTGTGTGTCCTTTCTGCTCTCCTACCCCTAGTAGCAGAGCTGTGCCTGCCGCATAGTAGATGTTCGGTATTAGCTAAACAAATGAAATGGGCTCATGGGAAAGCTTCAGTTAAGAGGATATAACTTTATTATGTTTTAAATATATCTTCATTCTATTTATATTTTCTCTCTAACCAAATTAAATTAATAACATGAGGGTGTTGACATGTGGAGGATTGTTAATCTTTTTTCTTTTATCTCAGCAAATTTTTTACTACATCCCCATTCCATAATGAAATAAGTGGATTAGTTACAAACAGAATGTCTGCCCCCCCCCAATAGTTTCTAATCTAGTTATAAACATAATCTTTTGAAAGTATGGCTTCTGAAAGTTTCTCATTAAGTCACTTCATCATTAAAATAACTGAAAAGAAATTGTTTTTGATGTAAAGTACTGTGTATGTTTTGACGAACTTTGTGTTCTTAATATCTTTGCAGATTTTACAGATTCTACAGTCCCAGCCAGATGCAGCACATCAGATATCTCAACAAGTGGGTTGGCAAGACACTTTAGTTAGGCTTTTTTTTAAAGCAAATTTTGAAAATGGAAACACTCTTTATAAGCACAATAGGACTATTTTAATGAAAGACAATGATAAAAATATATCATCTGAAGATATTAAGAGGAACTTTGATGAAAAGACAGATGATGAAAAAATTAACTCTTTTGCCTCAGCTGATGTGCCTTCAGATCCCTGGAGTTTAGAGGATAGACACTCTCTAGATTCAAACACACCATTATTTCAAGAAGATAGCTCTGTGGGAGAATTGTCTTTCAAATCAGAGAATCGGGAAGAATTCTGGCATAATAACCCTTCACGTTTAAGTTTAGATCTCAGTGGAATTGATTCATCTGAACTGAGCGATAGTGGAAGTCAAATGCCAGATAGCTTGCCTAGCACGCCATCCCCAATAGAGTCTACTAAATCATTTTCTGTGCAACCCGACAAAGAAAGCAGCATCGCAAATGATGTGGGCTTTAGTGATGACTTCTCTTTACTTGAAAGCCAAGAGGTAAAATACCTTATTTGTCCAAATGCTGTTTTTATTTATACATGTCTGTTGTATACTTCTAATTCTTAGAAATGTGTAATTGTTAACAATTTCATTTTATATTATTTCTAAATCTCATGATCTGAGATATTAAAAGCCTATGTCATTAAATTATGCATGTTTTGACAACAAAGCCATTCATCCTTGTATTTCTAGGACCTACTAGTAAAGTTCCAGGTTCATGTAGACACTTTAACAATAATATGTTACAGGACTGTAGTCAGTGTATGTGATGGATCTTATGTGCTTTAATTAACATCCCTTCCCTCCAATAATTTAGTATTACTTTATATTTTTATAGAGATGTGAGGAGGAGCTTCTTCAATTACTGACAAATATTTTGAACTATGTAATGTGTAAAGGACTAGAAAAGTCTGATGAAGATACTTGGATTGAGCGGGGACAAGTGTTTGCGGCACTAACTAGATCAGGAATATCCAGTGAGCTACTTCGACCATCAGGTGAAATAAAACTAAAGTAAGTATTCAGTTGGTGACTTCCCCTCTCTCACTGGAATGGGCAGGAGCATAAAATATTTTATTGAACGTTCATCCAGTATGGATGTAGAGAAAAGGGGAAACTTTGTTTTCAGCTCCTTTTCTATCACCATTCTCTTGGGATCTAGAGAGAAATCCAAAAACTAGCTCCAATGTGAAGAGAGTTAAGTCTTAAATTAATTTGGGTTTTAAGTTATTGTATATTCCTTGTTGCTTAAATTGTTTTCTGCAATATCTAAGTGCTTGGTGTTTGTATTCTATGGTCTTGTCCAAATTTGGGTGTTTCCATGTTAAGGGAAGGTAGTAGTGTTTTCATAAAAGTTAACTTCTCTAAAGCATTGAGTTCCCTGCTTATGATAGAACACTAACAGAAGCACACTAGGGGAGAATTACTTCTTTATTTTCCACAGAGCTTGACCCACAATAAGGTATAATAAGGCTTTCTTTTCTAACTTTCCCAATTTCAGCTTTATACAAACTTTTAAATATTTCATGGAGACTTGAATGTGAATTATTCTCATGGCTTTTTAATAGTCAAGTCAACAGGTAACTTTTACTTTGCAGTTTAGTGTTAGGTGTATTAAAAATAGATATTCCAAAGATTAAAAAGTTGCTTCATTCTTACTAAATTCTTTCCAAGTGTTTTATGATGCCTGCCAGAGATGGCGTATCTCTGGAGATATAGTCTTATTAAATAATAACTGGGTTTTTTAGTATCCTACTATTTTTCTAAGTTTAAAAAGATTTTAAGAGAACTTTATTTTACACTTAGTTTGCTGCAGAAGATGTTAGAATGGGCAGTCGCAGAAAATAGAGAAGCAAAAACTAATCCAGTAACTGCTGAAAATGCCTTTCGACTCATGCTCATCATACAGGACTTTCTTCAGTCAGAGGGACTAGCTAATCCAAACACATGGACTGAGAAGGTGCAGTAATGTCTTCGAAATTATTTCTTTGATAATTAAGGACTTATTTAAACAAACAAATATGCCCTGGCTGGTGTGGCTCAGTGGGTTGAGTGCTGGCCTGTGAAGCAAAGGGTCGCCAGTTCAATTCCCAGTCATGGTACGTGCCTGGGTTGTAGGCCAGGTCCCCAGTAGGGGGCATGTGAGAGGCAACCACACATTGATGTTTCTCTCCCTCTCTTTCTCCCTTCCTTCCCATCTAACAATAAATAAGATCTTAAAAAATAACCAAATTTTGTGTCCCCTCTTTTCAAAGTATTAATATTTTATCAGATGCAGTAAGCCATGAATAAGATGTGATAGGCACAGATTTTATTAGCTTGTTACTAAGATAAGTCTTCTGGCTTTTACTAACTGTACATTGAACTAGGTTTAGAATGTTTATACTTGATATTAGTGTTGGGGAAAACGCATTAGTAGGTTAAAGAACTGAATGTTTTTCTTTTTGAATTTTTCCTTTGCAATAGCTTGTAGAGGATATGATGCTGCTCTTCGACTCTCTGTCAGTTTGGTATTCTGAAAGTCCAGTATGGGTAAAACTCTCTCAAATGCAAATCCAGTTGCTTCTGGGATTTATTGGAAAGGGTAATTTACAGGTTTGTCAATTTTTTTTACATTATGTTCTATGCTTGCAAGCAGTATAGGAATTATATGTGTGATAACTAAATGATAATGTTTTTAGTGTTCTAATTTTTTTATTAGTTCCAGTAATATTTATGACTTAATTCTAGGTTCAATTCTGTGAGATTAGAAAGAAGCTTAACAATCAGCTAATTATTTCTTCTCAGTTTTTATTACTCAGTATAATTTAAAAATTTCCTTTAAACTATTTATGCAAAGCTTATAGTAGAAGGCATTACTCATATTTATAATTAGTGCAGCTAGGAGCTATCCTGCTTGCAAAGACTATACATGTGCAGTTTAAGGCTTACATTTTAGGAAAATTGTTTTTTAAGTAGTTCATTTCAAAATCATATCCTGTTAGTTTACTACTCCAGTAATCCAGTTTTACATTCTATTTAATATTTTTTCATTCATCAAACACCTACTGAATATCTACCAACTATTAGCATTGTGCTGTGTGTCCAAAATAAAGAAACAAAATATAAACCCAAGAAATATTTATTATTTGTATTTTAAATTAAAATTTTTAAAGGTTGGTAAAGGTCCATATGAATGTTAGTCCATCATCTTTGTATGTACAGTGGTTGCTTGTGATTACCTAGGTTGGATTAGTCATGACACGTATCCCATAACTCCTTACCTGACCCTTTCTCTTTTCTTTTGATATTAGGATTTTAAGTACTTGGAGTTAAGGAGGTCTGGGTAAAGATGGTTTCTGATGTACATGAGCTTGATACATTATTGATAAGAACATGAGATTAAAAATGTATAAGGTTGCTCTATTTTAAAAAGGCCAGATTTTTCAATAGATATATTTTTCTGATCATAAAAGTAACACAAGCTGTTGTGGAAAATACGCAAAAGCATAAAGAAGAAAAAATATGTAACTTATTTATCATCTTATGGCCTAAAAGAAAATAACTATTTTAGTATTCTTTCTATGCATGTATTTTTTCAGATGATTGAAATCATCAATAGTTTGATAAATTTGAATTTTTTTCTTAAAATTATATCAAACTCATTTCCCCATGTTACTTTTTAAAGATAGTTTTTTTCATAGTCATAAGAGTAGCACATATTCATTGTAAAAACATGGAAATTGCAAAAAAGCTAAACCAGAAAATGGACATTGTGATACATGGATGGTGGAAATTTCAATGGTACATACAGCCTTTTAAATGCAGTTTGAAGATGTATGAACTAGGCACTGTAAAAAGTTATTACACTCTTAGTTTAGTAATTCTGCTCTGAAACTATACCCTAAGACAGTAGTCTGAAACACCAACAGTCTTTGTACCCATAGATAGTCATTGTAGTATTCTTTTTTCCTCTACCTAGAAGTAGAATGAAAATAGTTTTTTTGGCCTTTTCATTAATATTAACCTGATGACTGTTAAAGCAGCTGCAGCCAGCTTGCTGGGTGCTTATTTACTTTAGATATTGGACTCCATTTTGTTCCACTCATAGTCACTCTCTCTTTTTCTCCTTGATGATATTTCACCAAATAAAATGTCTGTTTAAATTGTTCAACATTAATTATCCAATGCCTGTCCCATAGTAGGACTCTATAAGTATGTGTTAAATAAATGAGTACCGGTAGATACACTTTGCCTCCTTGCAAAACCAAATTTTTAAACAACAAATTTAAAAACAAAAAATAACCAGAACTGCCAGAAAATCTAACTGTATGGAAGTCCTACAACCAAGGAGTTAAAGGAACATTATTCAGACTGGTAGGAGGGGCATATTCAGGCTGGCAGCTGGGGTGGAGAGGAATTGTGTCAAGGAGGCAGTTGGAGGACCTTGCTGAGTAAGGCAGCTGCTGGCAGACTGGGTGGTCACACATTTGTGTGTGGTTAAACTGGGAAGAACAACTGGGGAGTGAGACAGATGGTGTAACCCAGGGTTCCAGCATGGGGAAATAAAGCCTCAAAACCTCTGACTGTAAAAACATGTGAGGGTTGCAGCAGTGAGCGGCAGCTGGAGAAACTCCCAGCCTCACAGGAGAGTTCATTAGAGAGACCTACAGGGCCCTAGAACATATACAAACCCACCTACCTGGGAATCAGCACCAGAAGGGCCCATTTTGCTTGTGGGTAGTGGGAGAAGTGACTGAAAGCTGAGCAAGTGGCATTGTTACCTCTCAGACCCCTCCCCACATATAGTGTCATGACGCAGTGGTGTGGGTTGCCCCACCCTGGTGAATACCTAAGGCTCTGCCCCTTATTAGGTAATAGGTGTACCAAGACAAAGAAATATGGCCCAAATTAAAGAACAGATCAAAGCTCTAGAAATAGAACTAAGCAACAAAGAGATAGTGAACCTCTCAGATGCAGAGCTCAAAATGCTAGTAATCAGGATGCTCACAGAATTGGTTAAATATGGTTGCAAGATAGAGGAAAAAGTGAAGGCTCTGCAAGGTGAAATAAAGGAAAATGTACACAGGGAACCAACAGTGAAGGGAAAGAAACCAGGGCTCAAATCAACGGTTTGGACCAGAAGGAAGAAATAAACATCCAACCAGTACAGAAATAAGAAACAAGAATTCACAAAACTCAGGAGAGGCTTAGGAACTTATGGGACAACTTTAAACTTTCCAACATCCAAATCATAGGGGTGCTAGAAAAAGAGGAAGAACAAGAAATTGAAAACTTACTTGAAAAAATAATGGAGAACTACCCTAATCTGGCAAAGGAAATAGACTTCTAGGAAGTCCAGGAAGCTCAGAGAGTCCCAAAGAAGGTGGACCCAAGGAGGAACACACCAAGGCACATCAGAATTACATTACCCAAGATTACAATGAAGGAGAGAATTCTAGAAGCAGCAAGGGATAAGGGCACAGTCACCTACAAGGGAGTTCCCATCAGCCTGTCAGCGGATTTCTCAAAAGACCTTACAGGCAAGAAGGGGCTGGAAAGAAGTATTCCAAGTCATGAAAGTCAAGGACCTCCATCCAAGGTTGCTCTATCCAGCAAAGCTGTCATTTAGAATGGAAGGGAAGATAAGTGCTTCTCAGATAAGGTCAAGTTAAAGGTGTTCATCATCACCAAGCCTTTATTCTATGAAATGTTAAAGAGACTTATCTAAGAGAAAGAAGATAAAGAATAGGACAGTAAAAAGTCAGCAAACACAGATATTAACAACCACACCTAAAACAAAAGCAAATTAAGCAAACAGGTAGACCAGGAGCAGGAACATGGAAATGGAGATCGCATGGAGGGCTTGCAACAGGGGAGTGGGAGGAGGAGAGAGGGAGAAAAGGTACAGAGAATAAGTAGCATTGATGGTGGGTAGAAATAGGGGGAGGGCAAGAATAGTGTGGGAAAAGTAGAAGCTACAGAACTTATGAAACATGGACATGAACTAAAGAGGGGAATGTGGGTGGGAGGGGGTGTGAAGGGTGGAGGGGAATGATGGGGGAGAAATGGGACAACTATAATAGCATAATCAATAAAATCTAATTTAAAAAAATGAAAAAAGACCAGGAAAAAAAAAAGTAGAAAAGTAAAAGTTTTGAGCCTTCTTAGAGATTGTTTTCTCCAATGCTGTTTGCTTCTTTTCCATCTGCTTGGACAGAGGCATTCTTGAAGTGATGTCAGGTTCTAATACTTTCTGTTTTGTTTTTTTCTTGCTTTTTAAATTTTGAAAGTAATAAGATTCAAAATTGGGATTTAGGATTAAGGGAGAAGGAGACACTTTGTATCATTTGTCCTGATATGATTTTAAGTCTTAGATCTTAATTGTAGACAAAAGGAGTCCCCTTTGTGACCTCATTTACCCTTCTATTTTGAGGTTTAAGGTCAAAGTTTAATAGTAATACAGAGTATTCCTTTGAATGGATTTGTACCCGGAATATGTATTTTCCTTGAGAGCTTCAATGATAATTAGATTTCTGATCAAGGACTTGGTCTCCTGTGTATGTGTTCTTTACGTATCAGAATGCTACGTAACAGAAGCATCAAGTTCAACTGACTTCTTAAGACTCATTGGCTCATGTAATTGAAAATTCCATAGTTAAGATGAGTTTAAGGCATAATGCAATCAAGGCTCCAGTTCCATTTATTTGCTGTTCTTGCAGCACTGCTCTCCAGCCTGGGTCAAGTTGTCTTAAACTTGGCTGCTCTTACTGTCACAAAATGACTGCCAACAGCTATAGGGGCTACATGCTGCCTTATTCATATCCAGAGAAGGAGAGTCCTTCTTCCTACAGTCACTGTTGGTAAGACAGTTCTTCATGGGTCTCTGCATATCTTATGACTAGAGATGCTGGATGCTTTGTAGGGCCTTTCTGAGGGTGCATGTATAGTGCACAACTTTGGAAGACACAGATCATGCCTTCCCTCCAGAGCAAAAGGCAGGTTTGTTTACTCTCCGGTATAATAAAGATACTGCTTCCCTCCCAGGCAAAGTTCAGGCACATGTACTGCCCCATATAAAAGATTTGGGTTCCCTGTGTTCAGGGTTCCTCTCCTATAATGCAGCCACTATGTGTGCAGACATCATCTAGTCCTGTTTCTCTCTCACCATGGGGATTGCAGGATGGGGACCAACGTAAACGCTGATATTCTGGCTATTGCTAATATTGTAGATCTTTGTTTCCAACCCAGGATTCTGATGTTTTCTGCCAGTATCTATGAAACTATGGTAGGCTAACTTTTTAGCTTGGAGGTGAGATGAATTCTGAGACCCTTCACATTCCTTAACAGTCATTATGTAAAAGTTCTGAGTTTATGCTGATAAGGCTATTCCTGAATGAATCCCTGTGGCAGACAGTGCTGCAAATTGAATGAACTAATCACTGTTGCTAGGGGTTGGATATTCTGTTTGGCTTTTGACCTTTAGGACCTGTTGTTAGAACTAGAGATGGCATCATCCCCTTATCCTTGCAGACTTTAAGAGGAGTAGAATGGATGTTGGGTGATTAATTATGTACCACAACCTTACTGTATATTCCAAATCAAATGTGATACATTTATAAACTTAAACTTCAGGAAGAGTGAAAAAACTTTTGCTATCACTAAGTGTCTGCTTTATTCTGCTTTTTCTCACCTATTTTCCTCCAGGTTTGTGCAATGGCATCGGCTAAGCTAAACACCCTTCTGCAGACCAAAGTGATCGAAAATCAGGATGAAGCGTCTTATATTTTAGGGAAGCTAGAACATGTTCTAAGTCAATCCATCAAGGAACAGACGGAAATCTACTCATTTCTGATTCCCCTTGTCCGTACTCTGGTTTCCAAAATTTATGCACTTCTCTTCATGAACTTGCACCTGCCTTCTTTACCTTTTACCAATGGTAGTTCCTCGTTTTTTGAAGATTTTCAAGAGTATTGCAGTTCAAATGAATGGCAAATTTACATTAAAAAATATGTAAGTTTTATATATTTTGAGTGAGATTTTTCTACTGTTACTATTTTATAGAAGTATATATTAAATTTTGTATATATATTTTTTATAAGATTATACCTTATATGAAGCAGTATGAAACCCATACATTTTATGATGGTCATGAGAACATGGCACTTTATTGGAAGAATTGTTATGAAGCCTTAATGGTGAATATGCATAAAAGGGACCGGGAAGGAGGAGAAAGCAAACTCAAGTTCCAGGTAAAAATTGTTAAGTGCTTTTGGTATCTAGTTTTTTATGTTGATTTCAAGCATTTAATATTCAAGTGAGAGTAATAACAACTCTGAACTTTGAAAACAAATAGTATTTCTGACTGAAAATATTCAGAATTGAAAGAAATCCTTTGATTAATAAAAATTAAAAATTTAATATCAAAAAGTTCTATATATTCTAATTGTGTAAAAAGTCTATTAAACTGGTAGGTCTCTCTAGGGAATCTGGGTATTAATCAGTGCTTAGAAGGAAATGTATAGCATGAAATATTTATATTAGAAAAGGAAAAAGGCCTCAAATTAATAATTTAAGTTTCACCTGAATAAACTAGAAAAAAGAAAGTAATCTAACTTAGTTTCTAAATCAATGAAATTGGAAGCAGAAAAACAATAGAGAAAAATCAATGAAACCAAAATCTAGTTATTCAAAATATCAGTAAAATTGATAAATTTCTAGCCAGATTGACAAAGCAAAAAAAGAAAAGTAAAAAATTAGTACTACCTGGAATGAAAGGGAAGTATCACCACTGACTTTACAAATGACAACATAGTAATAAAAGACTACTACAAACCAATCTATGAAATGACATAAATAAAATGAATCAGTTTCTTGACAAATACAAATTTTTGAAACTATTTCAATAATAAGTAGATAACCTGGATAGTCCTCTTGTCTGTTAAAGAAATCTAATTTAATGTAATAAAAACCTTCCATAACGGCAAACTTCAGACGCAGGTTGTTGCACTGGCAACCTCTAATTTCTCTCTATTAGAGAAATTACACCAAGCTCTCACAGTTTCTTCAGAAAAGAAAAGTGAGATCATTTTTGAATTTATTATATGAGAGCAATACTACCTTCATGTTCAAATCATCCAAAATAGTATAAGAAACCACAGACCAAGATCCCTCAGGAACATAGGTGCAAACCAAATCCAGCAATATATCAAAAAATAACATATCATAACCAGGTAGAGTTTATCTTGGGAAGGTAAGGCTGATTCAACACTTGATAATCAATATATATAATGGGCCACATTAGTAAATTTATTAATTAAAAAATACATGATCATATTAATAGAGAAAAATATTTGACAAAATGCAACATCCATTTATGATCAAAGCGCTCAGCAAACCAGAAATAGAGGCGAATCTCTACAAAAATCCTACAGTGAACTTGGTATTTAAAGGTGTAAAACAGTGCTTTCCTATAGAATAGAGAAGGTAGAGGACTAGGCAGGAATGTCTACTCTCAACCATTCCCAGTTACTATTCTATAAGTCCTAGCAAATGCAATAAGAAGAGAAAAAAATAGAAGACATTTACATTAGGAAGGAAGAAATATTATTTGCAGACAACATGATTATCTGTATAGAAAACTCTAAGGAATCTTACCAAAAATTTCCTACTGTTGAATTTAGCAAGAATGCAGGACTGAAGATCAGTACACAAAATTTAATCATATTTCTGCATGTTAAGCAATGAAAAATTGGAAACCGAAATTTAAAAAAAATACTATTTAGAGTATCATAAAAAAATGAAATACTCAGGTATCAATTTAACAAAATATGTACATGATTGGTATGCTAGAAACTATAAAATACTATAAAATACAACAAAGAAGACCAAAAGGCTCTTTGTTGGTTACTTAAAAAAATATAAATGGACTATGGTTAGAATCATATTATGCTTCATTAAAGAAAATGATTCTAGTAGAGTAAAAATTCTGTTGATTACCAGCTTCTTTCTTTCACTGTATGATTTTATTGGGTCACATTTTTTGTAAGTTATGGCATTGAAATTTACCTATAAAAATATGATTCCACAGTGGTATTATTTATTGCTTCTTTTTTAGGAATTTTTTGTAGAGCCATTTAATCGAAAAGCACGCCAAGAGAATTTGAGGTATAATAATATGCTTAAACAACTTAGTAGTCAACAGTTAGCCACTCTGAGACGCTGGAAGGCAATACAGGTCTATCTTACATGTGAAAGAGGACCTTGGGCTGAAAGGTACGAGTATATAATTTCTTAAACCACCTTTTTTCTTTAGTTCTAGTCTAGAACTTTTTAAGCTAGTGGCTTCACCAACCCAATTTATATGATTTTCAATTTTAAAAATGAGGGTGCCCTGGCCAGGAAGTTCAGTTGGGTAGAGCATCACCTTAATATGCTGAGGCTGAGGGTTTGATTCCCTGTCAGGGCATGTAGAGCACATACGAGAAACAACCAATGGACACATAAATGAGTGGAACAACAAATAGATGTTTCTCTCTCTCTCAAATCAATAAATAAAAGTTAAAAGATAAAAATAAAAGAATGTAAGAGATTGGAGGAGAGGATATACATTTATTTTTTTAAAAAAATGAATTATCGCCTTGGCTGGTGTAGCTCAGTGGATTGAGCATGGTCCTGTGAACCAAAGGATTGCAGTTCGATTCCCAGTCGGGGCACATGCCTAGGTTGCAGGCCAGTTCCCGGCAAGGGACCCATGAGAGGCAACTGTACATTGATATTTCTCTCCCTTTCTCTCTCCCCTTCCCCTCTAAAGATAAATAAATAAAAAGTTAAAAAAGAAAAGATTGTCTTTATAAAAAAATGAATTATGAAGTTATATGTCCTTTCTCTGGAATAATGATGCATGCATTAGGATTAGGCTTCAAATAAGTTTTTAAAGACCAAGAACATGTTAATGCATTCATATTGAGTTTTAAAAAGATTCAAAATCTCTGGGGCATCATCAAGGTATGTAAAATACAGAGATTAAGGCCAAAAACAAGCACACTCAACTGTTATCATTGATGACCTTTGGAAAACAAAAAAAATATGGAGCAAAGAAATTGCTGGCAAGGATTGCAGTCACAACTCACATACTCATTGGCTGCATAACGAATATTAGAAAGCGTATGAATTTCAGAATACAAGTTAAAATAGAGACTGAATTTCTTATATATTTTGGATATTAATCATGTATCAGATGCATCATTTGCAAATATCTTCTCTCCATTAAGTAGGTGGTCTTTTTGTTTTGTTGGTTTCTTAAGCTTTACAAAACTTTAGTTTGAAATAATCCCATTTGTTTATTTTTGCTTTTGTTTTCCTTGCCTAAGGAGATGTATCCAAAAAGATACTGCTAAAAGCAATGTCAAAGAGGTTACTGTCTATGTTTTTTTCTAGGAGTTTTATGGTTTCAGCTCTTACATTTAAGTCCTTAATCCATTTAGAATATATTTTTGCATATGATATAAGAAAGTGGTCAATTTCATTTATTTTCAAAAATAACAGATTTTTAAATAATATATTTTACTGATTATGCTATTACAGTTGTCCCATTTCCCCCCTTTATTCCCCTCCACCCTGCATAGCCCCTCCCACCCACATCCCCCCCAGCCTTTTAATTCATGTCCATGGGTCATACATATAAGTTCTTTGGCTTCTACATTTCCTATACTATTCTTAACCTCCCCCTGTCTATTTTGTACCTACCATTTATGTTACTTATTCTCTGCACCTTTTCCTCCTCTCTCCCCATCCCACTCTCCCCTGCTGGTAACCCTCCATGTGATCTCCATTTCTGTGTTTCTGTTCCTGTTCTAGATGTTTGTTTATTTGTTTTTGTTTTAGGGTGTGCTTGTTAATAACTGTGAGTTTGTTGTCATTTTATGGTTCATATTTTTTTATCTTCTTTTTCTTAGATAAATCCCTGTAACATTTCATATAATAAGGGTTTGGTGACAATGAACTCCTTTAACTTGACCTTATCTGAGAAGTACTTTATCTACCCTTCCATTCTAAATGAAAGCTTTGCTGGATAGAGCAATCTTGGATATAGGTCCTTGCCTTTCATGACTTGGAATACTTCTCTCCAGCCCCTTCTTGCCTGTAAGTTCTCTTTTGAGAAATCAGCTGATGGTCTTATGGGAACTCCTTTGTAGATAACTGTCTCCTTTTCTCTTGCTGCTTTTAAGATTCTCTCCTTATCTTTAATCTTGAGTAATGTAATTATGATGTGCCCTGCTGTGTGCTTCCTTGGGTCCAACTTCTTTGGGACTCTGAGCTTCCTGGACTTCATGGAAGCCTCTTTTCCTTTGCCAGATTGGGGAAGTTCTCCTTCATTATTTGTTCAAATAAGTTTTCATTTTCTTGCTGTTCCTCTTCTCCTTCTGGTACCCCTATGATTTGGATGTTGGAACATTTAAAGATGTCCTGGAGGTTCCTAAGCCTCTCCTCATTTTTTTGAATTCTTGTTTCTTCATTCTATTCTGGTTGAATGTTTCTTCTTCCTTCTGGTTCACACTGTTGATCTGGGTCCCGGTTTCCTTCCCGTCAGTGCTGAATCCCTGTACATTTCCCTTTATTTCACTTAGCATAGCCTTTATTTTTTTTCATCTAATTTGCGACTATATTCAACCAATTCTGTGAACATCCTGATTACCAATGTTTTAAACTGTGCATGTGATAGGTTGGCTATCTCTTTGTTGCTTAGTTGTATTTTTTCTGGGGCTTTGATCTGTTCTTTCATCTGGGCCATTTTTTTTTGTTTTGGCTTGCCTGAGCCACGAAAGGTTAAGTACCTAAGGGAGGTTCTGCTGAAAGGAGTGATGCACCTAACTGACTTGGGACGTGCAGGTAAAAATGCTGGAGTAACTTGTCCCGGTATAAAAAGTCTACCTGCATCCACACAACTGCGGTTCCTTAGAAGAAATTATGTTCTCAGTGGAAGCGGTCACAACTCTTTTCTTTCTAAGTTTTCCACCTGCTGCATTCCTTCCCATTTGTTTTCTTTTCTTTCTTTCTTTCTTTTTTTTTTTTTTTTTTTGCATGTATCTGCCCAACTTTCCCAACACTGCTTATCTAACAAACTGTCCCCATTCTATATTCTTGCTTCCTTTGTCCTAGGTTGACTGTATAAGTAAAAATTAACTTCTGGGCTGTTTATTCTATTCTCTTGATCTGTATATCTTTTTACATCAGTACTGTACTGTTTGTTATTGTAGTTGTATAATATAGTTTGAAACAAGGGAGAGCGGTATCTTCCACTTTGTTCTTTCTCAAAATTTATTTCACTATTTAGGGTATCGTGGTTTCATATAAATTTTAGGATTTGTTCTAATTCTGAGAAGAATGCCATTGGTCTTTTTTTTTAAGAGAGAAGAGAATGAAGGGAGAAGAGAGGGAGAGAAACATCAGTGTATGGTTGCCTCTCCTACACCCCCATCTGGGGACCTGGCCTTTAGCCAGGCCTGTGTCCGGACTGGGAATCAAAGTGGCAACATTTTGGTTCACAGGCTGGCACTCAATCCACTGAGCCATACCAGCCATGGCTGGTATTTAATAGGGATTACATTGAATTTGTATGTTGTTTTAAATATGCAATATTTAAAATACATAAAGAACTCATACAACTTAACACCAAAAACCCCAAATATTCCAATTAAAATATGGTCAAAGGACCAAAATAGACATCTCTCCAAGGAGGGCATATAGATGGCTAACAGACATATGAAAAGATGCTCAATATCACTAATCTTCTGGAGAAGTGCAAATTAAAACCACAGTGAGATATCGTCTCACACTTGTTAAAGTGGCTCTCATCAATATATCAAATATAGCAACTACCAATGAGGATGTGGAGAAAAGGGAAGTGTTGTATACTGTTGGTGGATTATAAATTAATACAACCACAATGGAAAATGGTAGGATATTCCTCAAAAACATTAAAAATAGAGCTGCCATACAGTCTGGCAGTTCCACTTTAGGAATTTATCCAAAAAAAAGCCCCAAAACATTTATTTGAAAAGATTGTATGCACCTGTATGTTCATTGCAGCATTATTGGTATTGTAATATGGAAAATATGGAAGCAAACTAGATGTCCACCAATAGATGAATGGACAGAGAAGATTTTATATATATATATATAAATGGAATATTATTCAGCAATAAAAGAATGAAATCTTGCCAGTTGTGACAGTGTGGATGAACCTGGAGGGTATGCTAAGTGATATGTCATGTAAAGAATGACAAATACTGTCACTTCACTTATGGGAATCTAAAAAGAGCAGAACAAATTAATAACACAAAATAGAAACTGATACATAGACATAGAGAAGAAGCTTATGATTGCCAGAGGGGATGTGCGCTGGGGAATGGGAATGAAAATCATGGAAGGGCAAAAAAATTAACAGATAAAATTTAAGAAGAAAGGAAATTACTGTCTTTCACAGTGAAACACAAAGGAATTCCTCACAGATGGATCTTGAGGTGAATGACAAGATCTTGTTTGTTTGCAGAATAAGGGAAGTACTGTTTTATCACATTTAAGTTTTCCTTTAAAAATACTCATTTACTACACATTTTGAGAATCCATTAGAAAACAGGCGGCACTATGGCACTATAACCATGGTAGAAATAAGGTTATAAATTTAACCTGGATTTGGTGTTAGGATTTTATTTGCATATCAATCATGAGGTATTTTCAGGCACCCCAGGTTATTCTTGGCACTAGTTCACATATATGTCTCTGGACCTGTTTTTTGGGGAAGGGATAGTGAGGAGGTATGTGAATTATAATTAGGAACTTTTGCTGAGTCTTCTGGAAAGGTGAGTTCAGGTACTACCAAGGCGAATGATGATTCTATCTCACAACAGGCCTCGGATTATTTGTGGGAGTTCCCTTGAGGATGCCAGCTACCAGGAACCCTGTTATTTTTTGTCTCTCTAGCACCTTTTTCTTCTCCTGGTACTAAAGCCCCTCCTTTTTGTGAGGAGCCAAAAAAAAAAACCACAAAAACCCACTTTGATATGACCCATCCCGACTTACCTTATCACAAAGGTTCCAGAGGCTCAAGTCAACCAATTACTCTTCCCTGAGACTTTACTGCTGGTGCTGTCAGGGAAGGTTGTGTCTTTTGAGATCACTAAGCTAACAGAATGTGAGTGTTGGGCTGTGGCTGGCCGTCTTATCCCTGGTGGCATTACTGAAGCCTCTGGATCCATCCAGACCAAATACACTTCTAGATTTGCAAGTTATGAGAGCTTGTATATGTCCTATGTGCTTACAAGCAATTTGAGTTTTGTTTCCTTACAACCAAAAATGTAAAATTGACCATTATACTACAGTACCTGAAAGAGCCATTTCAGATGAAATACTGAGTGGAATTTCCCCAGCGCAGAATTTATTGGAGCTGTCCTCTGGCACTGGTGCTGAAGAAGCAAACATGTGGCCTGTATCTGAGCTCTAGCATGAGAAAGTGAAGATCCCTGTGGCAGCAGCCACTGGGATCTCCAGCTGCCATAGGAAGCCTGTCAACTGGCTCTGTGGTTTCAGGAGAATAAAGAACCAGGCCAACTCATTGACAGATGCCAGCAGCATGGAGTAAGTCTTGCTAGTAAGGTGGTGCCTAGGGCAAAAGACTCGTGGTAATCAAGAAGTCTACAGTTAGCATCAGTCTGAAAGAAATCCAGGCACAGGATCTGCAGATGATAGTTTTTGTCCCTGAGAAAGAAGCCTGAGAAAAGTAGGACCCCAATGTTAGAGCAAATGAGCTACTGAAGTCAGAGCCCCTGGCTTCAAGTCCCAACTCTGATGTAGCCATTTTCAGCCTCAGTTCTGTCACATACAAATTGGGGATGTTGATGAAAATGATAATTAAGACACATACCTGAATTGGTTTTTATCTCTACCATTAGAGTTCTTTGTTTTCTGAATTGTGTGTGGGTTGTGTGTGGGTTATGTCTTTCAAACTCTGCTCCTTTAGAGCAAAGATTGTTGTACTTCCCTCATTATCTCTCCCCAAAAACAAACAAAAAAATTATAAAAAATAATTTTATTTATTTAATTGTCTTTTGTAAATTATAGCTGATATTTTTTGAGATTTATATGTATATATTTTCAACCATGGATTTATTTCCTTTCCTTTTACCCTGTGGTAGTTTGTTTTGAATCAGTTTACTTCTGTCTTCCTGACACTGCTTCTTTTAGCTAAAGTTAATGATGCTTTGTGCTTAAATATTTTATATTTTTTTACTTGATTCTAAGTAATTTCACAAAATATTATATGATATATGTATATAGTTTATAGTCCTTTTTTATTGTGGTGAAATACACTATAAAATTTTAATTATTAAAAATATACACTTTAGTGGCATTAAGTATACTTACCATATTGTGTATTCATCACCACTGTCCAGCTTTAGAATATTTTCATCACATCAAAAAGAAACCCTGGACCCTTTAAGCAGTCACTGCCTATTATCCCTTCCTCTAGCCCCAGGCAGTCATCAGTCTGCTTTCTGACCATGGATTTGCCTGTTGTGAATATTTTACATAAATGAAATCATATAATATGTGGCCTTTTGTGTATGGAGTTTTTCACTTAGCGTAATGTTTTCATTATATTGTAGTTTGTGTCAGTACTACTTCCTCTTTTATAGCCAAATAATATTCCATTTTATGGTTATACCACATTTTGTCCATTAATCAGTTAATGGGTTGTTTTCCTTGTGAACAATGGGACATTTGTGAACAAGCGTTTGTTTCAGTGCCTGCTTTTAATTCTCTTGGGTATATACCTATGAGCAGATTTGTTGGGTCGTATGATCACTCTATGATTAACTTACTGAGGAATTGCCAGACTTTTTCACAGCGGCTGCACCATTTTGCATTTCCATTAGCAGTACTTGAGGATTCTAGTTCTCTACCACTTCACTAGTACTTGTCATTTTCTGATTTTTTAATTATGACCATCCTAGTGGGTATAAAGTGATGTCTTCTGATGTTGTTACATTCACCTAATGACTAATGACACCGAGCATCTTTTCATGTACTTGTTGGCCAGTTGTATGTGTTGTCTTTGGAGAAATCTCTTTTCAAGTCCTTTGCCTATTTTATATTGGATTGTTTGAATTTTTGTGCTTGAGTTGTAAGAGTTCTCTTTATATTCTCAATAATAGACCCTCATTAGATACATTATTTGTAAATATGTAGGCTGTCTTTTCACTTTCTTGATAGCGGCCTTTAGTGCACAAAAGTTTTGAATTTTGAAGTCCAGTATGTCTATCTCTTTCTTTTGTTGCTTGTATTTTTGATATCATATCTGAGAAAGCATTCCCAACTCTAAGGTCTTAAAGATTTATCCCATCTTTTTTCCTAAGAGTTTTAACTCTTATATTTAGATCTTGGATTCACTTGCAATTACGTTATCTTTATTTATAATAAAATTATTTTATTTTGAAAACTGTATTTGGAATAAACTTGTATAGCAAGTTAAAAACTTTTGTATAACAGCAAAAGAGTTAAAAGATGTCAAATTATACATCTGAAGATTTATGTTCAGATCTTATTTCTGTTACCTATAAACCACATGGCCTTGTAGGAAAAAAAAATTAGCCTGTCTTAGATACCTCATATATAACTGTAACTATGCATACTCACATTAGTTTTCTCTCAGAATTGTTTTGAGTCAAGTGAGTTAATGAATGTGAATTTTTATAGAATGGTGTTAAATGCATGTAAAATACCTGATACATTCTTATTCTGTCAGTCTTTGCAACTTTAAGCTAAATAATTGTATTTTTTACTTATGAATATTCATAGGAAACAAAATCCAATTCACTGGAAACTAGCTAACGTAGAAAATTATTCCCGTATGAGACTTAAATTGGCACCGAATTATAACTTCAAAACCCATGAGGAAGCTAGTGCTTTGAGAGATAATCTAGGTGAGTTCCAATGGCTATGTATTTGTGGAAGATACTAAGGGTGTTGATGGGGTTGGTTGTTGTTTTTATTGCTTCAAAATTATTTACTCATGAAGGAAGGGTGACATTTTAGAATTGATATTTAAATTTTTGTATATGTTAAATGTTGTTACCTTTGGCCTAAACCTACTTTGGCTTTCTGTTTTCAATTAATTGTAATTTTTCAAACAACATAATTTAAAACCATAAAATTATACTGTCATTCATGTGAAATGTGTTGTCTCTAATATTCATTATGGTACAGTGAAACAATGGTCCTTTCCCCTTGGTTCTGCTTGCCAAGACTGAGACTGATGTTAAATGTATCTAGAATTCTTAGTAATTCTAGGCCTTTGTTTTACAGTTTGTTCTTACAGAACTCTAGATACTTAGTATCTTAGGGGGGCCAATGTCTTTTTCTAGGAAAAAGTACTTTAAAATACATAGCCTAGCAGTGATTCAAAACAGATTTGAAAGAATTTCTACAATTCCTTAGGAAGCCATTCTTTTCTAACCATCTGACTTGGTGTTTCTCCCTTTTATGAAGAGAGGCCTGTAAAAAAACCAAAATACTGATTGTTAAGGGTCATTGGCTAGTTATGTGTTCACTAAATTGTAGTTACAATACATAACCACCTATGTTCCAGTGGACATTATGTTCTCTTGGGTTCAGTGACTAAGTTACAGGTGAAATTAGTACTAGCTTTTAATTTTTTTAAAGTTGCATTGATATGTTGGTCAGTAGAATTGATGCCATAAAATCTAGAGAGCTAAGTACCTTCTTTACTTTATTATGTAACACATTACCATGTAATTAACAGTCAGAAATTACAAAAGCAATATGATTTTTTTACTTGGCGTTTAATAAATATTTTGTTTTTAAATACAGGTGTCCAACACTCACAGCCTTCCAGTGATTCATTGCTTTTGGAAGTAGTGAAACAAGTAAAAGTTAGCGATATGGAAGAAGATAAGTTAGACCTTTCTGAAGAGGAAATAATAGCCAGAGTAAATATGTATGTATATGTACTTGAAAGAATTTAAAATTATTTTGTTCTGACATATGGGATTGTCAATTTGAGGAAGATACTTGCTTGAAATTTTAATGCATTTCCAGCATCTAATAGTTAATGCTATATCATCTGGTAGGAGTATATCCATGTTAACTGATTATTGAGGAAGGCTTCTTAGAACTGGCATAACTTGAAGCTGGACCTTGAATTTAGAAAGTATTTGATTTGAATGACAATAAGACCATAACATCACATTTATGATATATATTAGATGGAAAGTGTAGCATAAAGTATAGCTCTTAACCAAAAGGTAGAAATTAAAAAGATAAAAGCAGAAATTCATGAAAAAGAAAAACAAAAAAGTAATCTAAAGCTAGTTATAAAAAAACAGATAACAAAACAGTAAACTTCTAGCCAGGCTGCTCAGGAGAGAAGGAAAAACAACATAAATCACCTGTAGCAGGAATGAAAGAGAAGATAATGCTACAAATATTAAAATGATTAAAAAGAAATACTAATAATAACTTTATGCCAATAAATTTGATAATTTATATGAAATGGATCAATTCTTAAAAGATACAAATGACCAAACCTCACTCAGGAAGAAATATATAATTTGAATAGCCTTAGATATGTGAGGTCTGTCAAGAAAGTATCTAGCTGTGTAATATGGAAAATATAGACATTTATTGAAGAAGATAGATACAAGATACAAAAGCCATTGCGTGTAGGACAATAATGCTTCAGCCCCCTTCAAAGTAGACACCTTGGGACCTCACACAGTTCTCCCGAACTCTATCAGCTGCCTTGTGTTGTTTTGAATCTCATCAATGGTCTGAAATCTCTTCCCTTTCAAAGTTGATTTTAGTTTAGGGAAAAGCCAGAAGTCACAGGGTACCAAATCTGGGCTGTAGGGGGACTGAGTCACCTGCATGGTTTGATGTTTCGCCAAAAAACTCCGTGCGAGATGTGATACATGAGCCCTCCTGTTGTGATGAAGCTGCCAATCACCAGTTGCCTATAGCTGCAGTTTTCTGAAACATCTGAATAGTTTCCATGGAGGAATATTCAAACTTAATGCAAATTTGATGTAGATTTGTTACTCCACTTAGTCATTTTGAATGTGTTGGCCACAGAGTACACACGCTCACTTAATGGCATCTAATGGCATCTACCACCCCCACTGACTAGTACAGTGAAGTTGTCATTGTTCATACATGCACATTCCAGTCCACTTTCCTTGGCTGCCAAGGAGGTTACATTGATGTCTTGCAAACTGTTCTTGTTATATTAACAATGGTTGGATGTTTTCTGGACAGACCTTGTATGTCTAATTTTGGATTTGTAGTTTAAAAACTTCCTCTGAGCAAGTGTACTTTTCATTTCTGCATCTCTCCTCTATGCTAATATCATAAATATTAGAACTTTGTATATTTTAAGCCCAACAGTACAGTTTTGTAGTTACTGTTATATGTAATTGTCTTTAAATCAGTTAAGAGAAGAAAAGAGAAAACTAAATAAGTATATGTTTTTTCACATTTGCCTACGTAATTACCATACTTCTATACTTTATTTCTTCGTATACATTCAAATTGTCATCTGGTGTCATTTCTTTTCAGCCTGAAGGACTTCCATTTAGTATTTTTTTTAAGGAAGCTCTGATAACCACAAATTCTCTCAGTCTGTGTTATCTGTGAAGGTCTTTATTTTGCCTTCATTTTTGGCTACTTTTTAAAAAATTGAGATACAGTTTTTGAAAATTGAGAGTCACATAACAAAATTTACTATTTTAACTGTTTTAAATTGTAATAATGCTTAGACTGTTAACACTGTTAGGTCCCTTGTTTCTCCATTTCATCATAGTAAATACTGGAATTTCACTGTTTAAGAAAACATTCATAGTTTTTAATTTTTTTAAAGTTTATCTTAAAGGTTGCAGTATTTCAGGTACATAAAGACTCCTCATTATACTTAGCCATTGCTCTCCTGGAAATGAGACAGATGTGAAATATCTAGGACCAGCGAGCAGGTAGCTTGAGGGGTGTACTTGAATATTATTCTGTGAATGGTAGGAGTCCCCATTTCTATACTTGGCAGTAAAAAGTCACTTCCCCGGTTACACCCTTTAATAAATATAAATTATATCAGTGATCCAAATCAAGATGACTTATTTTAAGTAAGGTATGGGATGAGCAGTGCGCAGTTCTGTCTCCTTTCTTGTCAGGGGCCACTATAATGATGGTGCTCTATGATGCAGAGTTTGATTTGCTCTTGAAAAGTCCCATTTTACACCTTAAAAATCAGTCATAATTAGTACTTCTAATAATAATTGATGAAGCCACTAATAATGCAAGATCCTTCATTTACAAATTCATATATTCTCTGGGTCAGTTCATGTCTACTAAATGTAACTAAATGACATGACCAGTATTGCTGCATGTTTGAAAAGACCTCTGCCAGTATTGTTAAAGATTCAGTATATTTTGTTTTTTGAAATTGAGTTATTGGGTAATAAGAATATTTGGTCGATATTTAAGTAATTTAATGTGCAGCGGAATATGTTTTTATATAATTTTAAATACTCTATTGGATATTAATTTTATAGACATGAGATTTATATTTGAATATGATATTCTTTTCCATTTACACAAAATACATTGTTAGGTGTTTGGTTGGTTTTTGTTTTTACAGTGATGAGAAGAAAGAACAGGATCAAAAAGAAAAATTGGTGTTGTCAGTAGACTGTGAACTCATTACAATAATTGACATAATTTCTGGCAGATTAGAAATCACTACTCAACATATTTACTTCTGTGATGGCAGCATTGAAAAAGAAGATGGTGAGGATTCTGGGGGAATAATTTCTGTTGTTCAATAGTTAAGTATCCAGTTTATCCATCATTAATAAGAAAAAAAGTAAGATAGGTCTGTGGAATTATAATGTATCATGTAAAAGGAGAAGTGGAAAGTCAGTGTGGAATTAAATTTATATTCAACAGAGGATTGAAGGAATGCTTTTTTTAATTATCAATGTTTTCAAAAGATTTGGTTGAGGGGATTGCTTAAATTTAAGTTATAAAATGCAATCTTAATTTTATTTGAATGTCCACTTATTCTTGTAGGCTTCTAATCCTTTACCTGAAAATAAAAAGGTGCTTAAATATAAGATGTCAACATAGAGATAAATGTTTCCAATGATACAATGTTCAGAATTATTCTTTATTCCAATGGAAAGGAAATAGAGTAGCTATAGAATTTTTAAATAATTTTAAAAGAAAAAATGTAAACATCCAATAAAGTTAACAAATGGATTTTTGATATAGAAATTGAATTTCTTTTTCCTAAGTGCTACTTTTGTCAGTAACTAGGAGGTATTTTCTGCATAGCATGAGCAACTTTATAGGGTACCGTAGTCACAAGATTTCTTCTTTTTTAAGGAGTAGGCTTTGATTTCAAATGGCCTCATTCTCAAGTTCGAGAGATTCACCTGCGGCGTTACAACTTAAGGAGGTCAGCCCTTGAGATTTTCCATGTGGACCAATCCAACTACTTTCTCAATTTCAAAAAAGAGGTATGTGACATATGACCTTTCTGGGAACCCCACAGTATTGGCTTGAGATTATTTTCCAGTTAGTGAGCTATAATGAAATTTTGGATTCTATTCTTTTATCACACCAGAATGTTAGAGGAAAGAGTAGATACAGGGTTGGGCAAAAGTAGATTTACAGTTCCTATGGAAAATAGTAAATGATAATATAATAATAAATCTTGTTTCTTGTACTTACAATTTTAAACCTATTTTTTTGTCCCTCCCTATACTTGGAGGCTAAGCAGTATATGAATTTTGTTGGAATTTGTTTGAATGTTTAGAGAGTGTTTGTTTTCAGTTATTATATATGTATAGGTAGTAGAATATTGAGTGTTAGCCAGTAGGTACCTCACAGTATCCAATTGTGAAATAATATGCAATACATATAAAATAATTGGATTTATGACATTAGGTTGGGTTCACTTCAACAATAATAGAGCATTTATTTCATCTGGAGTAGAGTGTAAGTAGTTAATAGATTACCACCGAAACCAGGTTCCCTGGGTCTAAGTATTAGCTCTACCATTAGCTGTATAACGTTCGGTACATTATTTGAGCGCCGTCCTTGCTTCTCTCTGTCATTCACTTGGAGTCATGCTTATATCCATCACATTCTGACATCTGTCCCTAGCTCTCTCTCCTTTTCACAGGCATCTCCCCTAGTAAAATTATTTTATGTTTAAGTCTATCTTGGCATCTGCTTCTTAGGTGACCCGGCTTAGCACAAAAACTATATTCCTGTTCTTTTGTGGGACTGAGGATTATTTAGATGATTTGATTTGGACATTTAAAGAGCATTTTTTTGTTTTTACAAAAGAATACTTTTTTACTATTAAAAATCAGTTGTCTGCCCTGACTGGTGTGACTCAGTGTATTGAGCACTGGCCTGTGACAAAGGGTCACCAGTTCAATTCCCAGTCTCAGGGCATGTGCCTGGGTTGCGGGCCAGGAGCCCAATAGGGTATGCATGAGAGGCAACCACACATTGATGTTTCTCTCCCATTCTTTCTCCTTCTCTTACCCTCTCTCTAAAAATAAATAATTAAAACCTTTAAAACCTTTAAAAACCTTTCCCTTATAGGAAAAAACAAAGCATATATTTATTAGAAAGCTATATCATCTAATTACACCAAGTGTGTTCCTGTTGAATACTATACATTTGTATAATTTTATAGTTTTAAAGCACATTTGTAAATAGTACCTAATCTTTGTAACAGCCTTCAGATTAGATACAAAAAATTTCATTATTCCTTTTTTATAGATGAAGACTAAAGTTCAAAGACAAATTTTATTACTTTACATTTATATAGCCCTGAATAATTTACAAATCTATTAAGAATAGAGATTATTATGCTTAATGTACAAGTGAGACTCAATAAATTAATTGATTTGCCAAGATGATTAGTAAATGACAACTAAATTTGCAGTAAATTTGAATTAGTTTTCTTTCTGATTCAGTGTCTGATGATCATTCCATTATGCATTATAAGTTTCTCCAAAAAATACATGTATTGATTTCACTGAGCCTAGTATCATAGAGAAGTTAAAACCATAATCCTCTATTTATTTGAGATGTCCATTGGAGGCAAATCCATAAAGAAAATAGATTGGTGGTAGTTAGGGGATGGGAGAGAGTGAGAATTGGGGAGCCATAGTGAGTAAAGTTGCCCTTGGGGAGGATGAAAAGGTTTCAGAGTTAGATAATGTTGATGGTTGCACAACTCAGAATACACAGAAAAGCCCACTGAATTTTGTATACTTAAGTGGTGAATTTTACGGTATGGGAATTATCTCAATAAAGCTATTATAAAACTGTAATCCTAGTGTGTCTTGATCAGTTTTTAAAGTATGAAATGCTGTTTTTTATAGGTTAGAAACAAAGTATATAGCAGGCTATTGTCGTTTCACTCTCCAAATAGTTATGGAACCAGATCACCACAGGAGTTATTCAAAGCATCAGGACTGACACAGGTAGGAGATTTTCACAGTCACCGTTTTGGCGTTCATTTTATATCTCAGAGTTTTGCTTAAAGATAAAACTTTCTTCTGATTATTTTGATTATTACAACTGCTATTCTTCCGGTCAGATTGATATTTTGAATTACTTTTGAATCTTTATTTCCCTCACACATGCAGTGCCCGTCTTCCAGTTCCCATATCATTCAGTTTATGGGCATGTCTTATGAATTCCTCTTTCCCACTAACTTTCTCTTTTTTAAAAATAATGTGAGTTTTTTCTTAATGATAAAAATAACCCATGGACAAGGTCAAAAATAGGAAATACAAAAGACATCATGGAAAAAAGGTTAAAAAAAAGGGTCATTTCTTCTGACAGCCAAAATTAACTGATGCTCTTGTGTATTTTACCCTCACTTGTCCCCCAACAGCTTTTTAATTTGTACTGCCAAGGAAAGGCCATTGCTTTCCAGAACTGTCAGTAGTTTCCTAATTAGGTTCTTTGGCCTTGGCTTCCTCCTTCCTCCCGTGTATGCATTAATCTATTTTATTTGTTTAATTTAATTTTTTAATTACAGTTGATATTCAGTATTATTTTTATATAAGTTTCAGATGTACAGCAGAGTGCTTTTAAACAGTCATATAATTTACAAAGTGATTCTCTCCATTAATTCTAGTACCAACCTGGTTACTGTATTATTGACTGCATTCTCTATGCTGTACTTTAATCATAATCTGAAGAGTTGCTCTTGTTCAAAAAGCCATCAGCAGTTCTTTCCTTTTGCTTATGGAATGAGCTCTGTGTAATAAAGTACATTCCGTGTTTTCTATGGAATAAACTTTACCCATTAAAGTACTGATTCTTTAATTTGACACTCAAGAACAATTATAATAGGGCTTTTAATAAAATCTATATACATAATTTCTCACCATTTCCCATTAAGTACATCTCTTGCTTAAGGTACACAGTAAACTTAAATAAACTGTCAGTAAAAATCTGTAGCATACCCACACTGTGTAATTAGCAGGCTATATGCAAGAAGGTGATTAAAAGAAAAAAATGACCGTCTTTCTTTAGAAAATCTCGTATCCAATGTAACAAAATCCTTCTACCATTGCTCTATAAAAGATAATGTTTATATGAAATTTGTAGATCATTTTAGTAAACTCTAAGATACTGTTTTTTAAATATGTGCACTTATGAAAATTTCATTTAAAAACAAAATGATCAAAGTTGGACAGTCCTCCTAGACTTAAAAATTTTAAGACAGCCAATAAAATATTTTATTGAAGTGAAGTATTCTTATGAAGATCTTTTAGAATGTAGTATAAAATTTTTGTGGAAGTTTCTGTTCCTTTTCTAGAGACCAGTTTTTAAAAGGAAATGAATTTAGGAAAAGTACATTGATTTTATGTCCCTGTTAAGCTTTCTTAAAGCCCCATTCCTTTTATCAGAAAAATGATAAAGATTATGTTAGTAATCAGTAATAGTTACTGGTTTCTAAGAGAGATTAATTTTGCTTTTCCTTTTCTGTGTCATCTAGAAGTGGGTGAATAGAGAGATATCAAATTTTGACTACCTCATTCAAATAAATACAATGGCAGGGCGAACCTATAATGACCTTGCACAGTATCCTGTGGTAAGTTTCATATAACTCTCATAAATATGTAATTGCCTTCCAGTTGTAGAATATATAAAAATATATGCACATGATAGTTATTTTTTATTTTTAAAAGGCTATAAAATTTGTTTTTGCCTTTCTATATATTTTCTACCCTGCTATTTTTCAAGAATAAATATAAACATGAAAAATAATTAGTAAATAAAACCTTTCTTTTGCTTCATTGAAAATATTCCATTGGAATTGTAGGAAATAATGCTTTTGGTTATTGAAATAATGATAAATAAGCATTTGCAACAAAGAAAAGTATTTTTAAAGATGTTGCTTTTTTCTCTTTAGATAAGCATTTGATATTATCTAGACAGGGAGATAGTAGCTTCTCTAGAAAAGGATTTCTAAATTGTATATTGTATGTTTTAGTTTCCCTGGATTTTACAAGACTATACTTCAGAAGAGCTGGACTTGAATAACCCATCTGTTTTTCGAGATCTTTCCAAACCTATTGGGGTAGTTAATGATAAAAATGCCAAAGCTGTGCGAGAAAAGTAAGAGTCTTTTATCATTTGAAAGATACCTTTTGCTTGTTTGAATTTGTGTTGTTTTCTGTGGCCAACCAAGTGTTACTCTATTTAAATACACAACTACTTTTGATAATCAGTCTGATAATTCCTTTACTAAATTTTCTTGAAAATATAAAAGTTGCCCTTTATATGCCCTAACTATAGTCTGTTTCCCTTCTTTGCCAAATTTAAATTAATATTGCTTAGAATTTCTTTTTACCTTGTAATAAGTAAGTGCGAATAGATGATAAGTTCTTGAAATTTTTCTGCCCAGGTATTGTAGATTTAACCTATAATCTAACATGTAAAAATATCCATCTAACATAATATTTAGTTGATATAAAATTAATAATACTAACCTGTTATTCACAGATAATATGAATGAAGAACAGTGGAATGTGTGGAAATTTTAATTGTCATTTTGATAAGGAAAAGTTTTATAGTTCTATATACTTATGATCTACCCTGTAACCTCACATAATTTGTTTTTCAACGCCAAGTGCTGACAAGTAAAAGAATAATTTTCATTTCCCTTTTTTTCCAAGGGAACTTGAAGATGACTTGTCAGTTATGGCTTCTAATAATAAGGACAAAGAACTGTTTTGTCAGTAAACTCACCTGTAGATTTATTTGGGTTAGATGGTACATTGTTCTTTGTTTTTCTTTTTCCTTTCCTTTTCCTAAAATTTTTTTTTTATTTTTTACAAATCTTCCCTGGGGCTTTTTGTAGTATTGAATATTTGATTTGATTTACTAGTGGAATTTGGCTGTGTGCATATTACCTCACCACTATTAGTCAAACATTTTTTTCTGACAATAATAAAATAAAAGGTTTATTTTTTTTAATTGATTTTACTGGGGTGACATTGATTCACAGCATCATAACAGACTTCAAGTGTACAATGAAACTTAGCAAAACATCATCCGCATACTGTATTGTGTGCCCTTTGCCCCCAGCAAAGTCCCGTTCTGTCCCCATTTATTCCCCCTTTTCCTACTTCCGGTAACCCCATACCCCTTTTCTCTCTGGTTATCACCACTGTTGTCTTTGTCTATGTGTTATATATGTGTGTGATTCTTTTGCTTAATCCTCTCACCTTCTTTCATCCAGCCCTTCAACCCCCTTCCTCTAACAGCTATTAGTCTGTTCCATGTGTCCATGCCTCTGTTCCTATTTTGTTTGTCAATTTCTTTTTTTTTCTTCCCCAGGCAAATATGTTTAATTTTTTAAAATAACTAGTGATGGCAAAATAAAATATTTACATCACATCATACTGTGTAAACATGTAAGGTCTCTGTACAAAGAAATATACATGCAAAATAATGTAAAAATTTAACTGAAATGATAAAAGAAACAATACACAAATAAAAGTTGTGAGGTTATGAATACACATCCAGTTTTGAATCCAATTTCTTTTAAAAAGTTTCTGTACAATTTTACAAGAAACAAACAAAACCCAACAAAAGAATAAATAAAATACATTGGAAGCTGCAAGTCTTAACTACGCCACTTTATGGCTCAAGACCCAGGTGTCTGGCTGGCGCGGGAAGCAGCTGGCCTCTGGGTAAGTGTATTTCACACAACAAAGATAAAAAGACACCCAGAGAAGTCTTTCATTCAGGTTTCTGCAAAAAAGAAAAAGAAACTTTTTTTAAACGAACTCAAATAGAATTTTTGCAAGTTTATCATTTTCCAAGACTTATTCAAGGAGACAAAATGCCTATGTTCAACCAGTGGTGTAAAACGAACAAAACAGAGATACCGGACACCTCTGGGGAAGACTCCCCGCCGCCCCGTGGCAGCCGGCCCTGCAGCCTGGGCTGGAGCTCGGCGTCCACCTGGCTCTGAGCTTTCCAGCTGCCCGGTCTGTGCGCATCTCTCTGGGATGCCAGACTAGGCTTCGGAAACATGCATTCAACCTCAAACCTTTGCATAAAAAATAGAATGAATTGTTTTGCTCTGATGAAATGTAGGCCTTACTTGTATATAAGACTGGTCCTGCCTTCAGTCTGTCCTTCTCCCACCTGCCTTTCCTCCCACGCCCTGTTTGTCAGTTTCTTTTGTTCACTATATTCCACGTGTGAGATCATGTTTGTCTTTGTAAACTGGCTAAAAGGTTTTTTTAAACACTGTCACAAGTAATACTTATTATATAAATAATTTGTTGATAATCAAAGATACAGGTTGTTTCAAACTTCAGTAATGTATTTTTTACATTGGTACAGATGACTTTGACCTGAAAAACTTTTATTCCTCCAAATATTAATGATTTCTATATAAAAGAAATTGACTTCAGCTTGAGGAACTAATTAGTATTTTGGTCTAAAAATGTCAGTGTTTATTGCTTCAAAAAAATGTTCGTTCATGTTCAAATTTTATACCCACTAATTCAGATGTCACCATTCAAACCACTATTAAATCAGTCACACCTCTAAGTATCAGTGGTAGTACTTGCAGAATCACTATATGATTGAGCCCTTCTTTGTATCCACTATTTCCTTCCTTCATCTTTTACCTTTAGATTATCAGGAGTTCATTTCCACAATTCTTGACTCATTCACCATATTTTTTCTCTTGCTTTGGCTACAACAGAATCTCTAATTATTACATTGCTTACAACAGCAAAAATACAGAAACAACCTAAATATCTGAAAGTAAAAAATAGTTAATATAGGGACTTCCGGCCAAGATGGAGGCGTAGGTAGACACACTGTGCCTCTTCGCACAACCAAAATTGAGGACAACAAAGATTCAGAAACAAAAACACCAACCAGATCTGACAGAAAACTGAACTGTAAGGAAGTTTGATAACCATTCATCCAGACTGTAAGAGGACAGAATGGGTGGCCCACAGAGAGGGGTGGTGGCAGGAAAAAGCAGTGATTGGTGGTCCCAGGAGCACAGGCAGCAGCTAGCAGACCCCAGGCGCGCAGGCGGAGTCTGGCAGACCCTGGATGTGCAAGGCAGCTTGCTGACCTTGCACACACATTCGCGCACAGATAAACCAGGTGAAGATGGGGAGACAGACCATGCAACCCAGGGCCCCAGCACCGGGAAATAAAGCTTAAAAACATCTATTGAAAACACTTTTGGGGGTTGAGGTGCTGGGAGAGACTCCCAGCCTCACAGGAGAGTTCGTTGGAGAGACCCACAGGGTCTTGGAATGTGCATGGACCCGCCCACCCGGGAGGCAGCACCAGAAGGGCCTCGTTTGCTTGTGGAAAGTGGCAGAGGTATCTGGGATACAGGGAGAGTAGAGCAAGGCCATTGTTTCCTCTCTGACCCCGCCTCCACATACAGCGTCACAACCTAGCGACTGGGTTGCCCCACCTTGGTGAACAACTAAGGCTCCTCAATACATAACAGGCACAACCAGACCAAAATATATATATACCTCAAGCGGAAGAACAGATCAAAGCCCCAGAGCCAGTACATCTAAGCAACCAAGAGATAGCCACCCTATCAGATGCACAGTTCAAAGCACTGGTGATCAGGACGCTCACAGAATTGGTTGATTTTGGTCGCAAATTGGGTAAACAAATGAAGGCTACAGTAAGTGAAATGAAGGAAAATGCACAGGGAACCAATAGAGATGGGAGGAAAACTGGAACTCAAATCAACGGAGTGGACCAGAAGGAAGAAAGAAACAACCAAACAGAAAACAAGGAAGAAACAAGAATTCAAAAAAATGAGGAGAGGCTTAGGAACCTCTAGGACATCTTTATACGTCCCAGCATCCGAATTATAGGGGTACCAGAAGGGGAAGAGGAAGAGCAACAAGTGGAAAACTTATTTGAACAAATAATAAAGAGAACTTCCCCAAACTGGCAAAGGAAATAGACTTCCAGGAAGTCCAGGAAGCTCAGAGAGTCCCCAAAAATTTGAACCCAAGGAGGAACACACCAAGGCACATCAGAATTACATTACCCAAGATTAAAATGAAGGAGAGAATTCTAGAAGTAGCAAGGGATAAGGGGACAGTCACCTACAAAGGAGTTCCCATCAGACTGTCAGCGGATTTCTCAAAAGAGACCTTCCAGGCAAGAAGGGGCTGGAAAGAAGTATTTGAAGTCTTGAAAGGCAAAGACCTACATCCAAGATTGCTCTATCCAGCAAAGCTTTCATTTAGAATGGAAGGGTAGATAAAGTGCTTCTCAGATAAGGTCAAGTTCAAGGAGTTCATCATCACCAAGCCCTTATTATTTGAAATGTTAAAGGGACTTATCTAAGAAAAAGAAAATAAAAGATATGACAGTAAAAAGACAGCAAACTCACAGTTATTAACAACCACACCTAAAACAAAAGCAAACAACTGGAGCAGGAGCATAGAAATGAAGATCACATGGAGGGTTAGCAACAGGGGAGTGGGAGGAGGAGAGAGGAGGAAAAGGTACAGAGAATAAGTAGCATAGATGGTGGGTAGAAAATAGGGGGAAGGTAAGAATAGTGTGGGAAATGTAGAAGCTAAAGAACGTATGACACAGGAACATGAACTAAAGGGGGGAATGTGGGTGGGAGGGGGGTGTAGGGTAAGGGGGAAAGAAGGGAAGTGGGACAACTGTAATAGCATAATTAATAAAATTTTAAAAAATATTTTAATATGTGTGTACATGTACCTGTTACAAATAGCACATACTATTAAAAATAGGTTATTTAGTCATTTGGAAAGATGTTAATAGAGGGCAGTAAATAATAAGTTGTAACAGTATATTATGTATAGCAGTTTTATGTTAAAATATAGATGTGTATTAATTTATACAATAAAGATTGACTAATGTTCACCGAAATGTTAATATAATAGCTGACTTAAAAGTTTTTTCTCACTTTTTTTTTTTTTTGGTTCTCTATGTTTTGTAATTTGCAGTGAACATATATAATATTATTACATGATACAAACCTATTCTAGAATCCAGTATTACTGATATTTTGTTTTTCAGAAAAAAAGTATTAGTGAATCAATTTTTTTTTCATTTATTTACATGGTGTGATGTTCCAAATACATTAATCATGAAACTAATAAGGACTTCTTAAAAACTATTTTCAGCAATGCAATACAAGCTTTTGTCTTCCTAATTTAATTTTACTGTTGTGGTTACCAAACTTTTAGTTTCTTTTTTTAGATGTGAATTTTTTTTTTAGATACGAAAATTTTGAGGATCCTATGGGAACTATTGATAAATTTCATTATGGTACTCACTATTCAAATTCTGCCGGGGTTATGCATTATCTTATTCGTATGGAACCATTCACTACCCTCCACATCCAGCTTCAAAGTGGAAGGTATGTTTTGGATAAATACACTATTTTCTTAAGACTGTATGTTAGTGTTTAAAACTCTTTGCCTTCGTGTCATGTACTGTATAACAGAGCCATATCTTTTTTATTTTTCTTTATTAGGTTTTGATAGCCTCTAGATAAACAGCCAAACTAGTTTGAGGATAGGTCAAAGTGACTGACACAAATGAATTTTTTTAAAGATTTTATTTATTAACTTTAGAGAGAGGGGAAGGGAGGGAGGAAAAGGAGAGAAACATCAGTGTGAAAGAGAAACGTGGATTAGTTGATTCTCCTAGGTGCCCCAACTGGGGACTGAACCCACAACCCAGGCATGTGCTGGGACTGGGAATTGAATTGGTGACCTTTCACTTTGCAGGGAGATGCCCTACCAACTGAGCCACCCAGGCATGGCCACAAATGATTTTAAGGAGAATTCCTGTGTACTATTACCCAGTGTACTTTGTGATTCTTACTGGTTTAGCAACTCACCGTGGATTTAAAGTTAGAACTGATTTAGAGCTAGATCCAAGCCATCTGTCAGAGATTCTTATCTAACCAATGCCTATGTAGTCTTCCTAAAAATATTTATTAATCAAAAGGAATAAAAAGGAGGAGGAATGAGGGCTTTTATATTAGGCATAGCAGCTCAAACAGGTCTGTAATGTCATTATATCATATATCTTTCAGTATTAATACTTACCTGTGTTACAGATTTTCTTAATGATCCTAAAGAAACATTTGTTTATGAATCTGCCATTCCTCAGTGTATCCTGCAGATAGTCTCTCCTGATTCACGTTTAGTCTCCATGTTGGCTTATTCTTTAACATTACCATTTGCCTTTCCTACACAATTAAGAGCTATGTAAACATTGCCTATTCTACTGTCTTTATATGTGGCTTTTTATTTTGTTTATTTTTTATCCTCACCCACAGATATGCTTATTGATTGCAGAGAGAAGGGAAAGGATGGGAAGGAAGAGGGAGAGAAACATCGATCAGTTGCCTTTCATATGTGCCCCAACCAGGACTGAACTTACAACCCAGGCGTGTGCTCTGACCGGGAATCAAACCTGTGACCCTTCAGTTTATGGGACAGTACTCCAACCAACTGAGCCACACCGGCCAGGGCTAATTTTTATCTCTCAAAATTAGCATGGGTCCCTTATTCTTGATTTTAGAACATTAAGCTGTTTTCCAAGAAGAGACTCTGTCCTCAAGATCACTATACATCTCCAAATGTTACATTTACCATGACAGCAAATAATTTTCCCTCTAGTAAAGTATAGCTGGGTTTTTTTCAGCTTTTAATGATTTTATGAATAAATTATCTTTACAGAGTTTCAAAAATAGATTCTGTTTGTGCTTCACAGAATATTAAGAAAGCGAAAAGAGCCCTGGCTGGTGTAGCTCAGTGGATTGAGTACAGGCTGTGAACCAAAGGGTCAGTAGTTCGATTCCCAGTCAGGGCACATGCCTGTATTGCAGGCCAGGTCCCCAGTGGGGGCCATGTGAGAGGCAACCACACATTGATGTTTCTCTCCCTCACTTTCTCCTTCCTTCCCCTCTCTCTAAAAATAAATAAAATCCTTTAAAAAAAAAAAGAAAAGACAGCGAAAAGACAGCCCATTCAGTGGAAGAACGTATTTGCAAATTGTGTATCTGATAAGGGACTTGTAACTAGAATATATAAAAAACCCTTACAACACAATAATAGTAGGACAAATGACCCAATTAACTACTGGACACACAGGATCTGAAGAGACATTTTATTAAAGAAGATATACAAATGTCCAATAAACATGAAAAGATGCACAACATCATTTGCCATCAGGGAAATTTAAACTAAATTGAGATACCTCTTCACACCCACCAGGATGGCTATAATCAAGAGAGATGATACCTAATGTCAATGAGCATGCTGAGATATTGGAACCCTGATGTACTGGTTTCCACAGGCTGCATCATAGAAGACAGTCTAACAGTTCTTCGAAGGGTTAAACATGGAATTACCATGTGACTTAGTAATTCCACTCCTAAGTATATATTCAAGATAATTGAAAACATGTTCATGTGGAAACTTGTACACAAACATGTATAGTGGTATGATTTGTAATAGTCAAAAATGGAAACACCTAAATGTCTATCAGCTGATTAGGAATAAATAAAATATATATCTATATAATGGAATCTTATTTGGTCTTGAGTGAATAAAAGGAATGAAAGTTCGATACAGGCTATGACATGGATGAACCATGAAAACAATATACTAAATGCAATAAGCCAGGCACAATGGCCACATCTTTATGATTTATATGAGATATCCAAAATAAGCAAATTCATAGAGATAGAAAGTAGAGTGGGGATAGAAGTAGGGTGAAGGAATAGTGACTGCTGATAGACACAGCATTTCTTTTTGGAGTGATGAAAATGTTATAAAATTTATTGTGGTAGGTGCACAACTGTAAATATACTGAAAACCTTAAACCATGGAATTTTCTACTTAAAAAGAGGGAATTATATGTATGTTAGTAATATCTCAATAAAGCTGTTCTCGCCCACACAAACAAAAAGATTCTACCATTAAAGGCTGTACTTCTCCTTGAATTCAAATATACTATCATTAGACTTTGTTGATGACCCAATCATTGACAATAATTAAATTCAGAGTTTTGCTAAGTTTAGCTTAGACTCAAACCAAGATTTGTAGGCATAAAAAGAGTCAAATTAGTCATCTTTGTCACTTAGTAAGTCGTTACTAAGTAAGTCCAGGAAAACCGTATCAGGAGATGAAACAGAAGGAGTTTGTGCTTTTTGAGATGAGAAAAAGCATAATAAAATTATAGCATGATCACTTGACTTTTTTCAGCTACCACACAGCCATGATGGGACCTAAAAATAAAGTTAAGCCCTGGATGGTGCAGCTCAGTGGGTTGAGTGCATGCTGCAAACCAAAGGGCTGCCAGTTCAATTCCCAGTCAGGGCACATGCCTGGGCTGCAGGCCAGGTCCCCAGTGGGGATCATGTGAGAGGCAACCACACATTGATGTTTCTCTCTCTCTCTTGCTCCCTCCCTTCTCTTCTCTCTAAAAATAAATAAATAAAATCTTAAAAAAATAAAGTTAAAATAAGATAATAGTATATGCAAGTAAAATACAGGAATTTTGGCCACATAGCTATTTCTCTCAATCACCCTCTGGTTTTTAGTGGAAGAGTTTGTAAAAATATTTATGTATCAAGGATTAAATCAGCATTTTTACAGATCTGTTAGCCACATATATTAATACTATACTTTGATATGTAAACTCTGATTTTAAAAATATCAAAATAACATTTATTCGCTTTCTGTAATAAATTTTACTGAGCAAAAATTGTGCTATTTTTCAAGGGATTAAGAAGTACAAATGACTAGTTACATAATAGGCACGGTGATGTCAAGTACAGCATGGGGAATTAGTGATGCTGTGGTTAGTACACACGGTGCCAGGCAGGTGCTTATAGCAGGGAGAGCACTTTGTAGGGTATGTGGCTGACCACTAAGCTTGTATACCTGAAACTGGTACAAAATAGTATTGAATGTAAACTGTAATTTTTTTTTAACAAGTGCTATTTTTAAGCTGTCTTAGGCTTTTATTTAGATTTATATTTCATTACTTAAAATTTTTCACCAGTATTATTTGGTTTTCAACTATTTTAACCAAAATGATACTAGTAGTTAAAAGGATAGTATTTAGTTCCTGACAGCAGAGTATGAAAGATAGTATAAGAAGGAGAGCAAATTGTGTGTTTAGATATTAAATAGAAATATTAAGAAAAGAGAGACTAATCATTAGGAAACTTGAGTTTAAAGGTTTGTTTCATGCATGTTGTCACTTTCATTCAGCATTCACTTTTCTCTTTCACTCTACACGTGCAGGTTTGATTGTGCAGATCGGCAATTCCATTCCATCCCTGCCACCTGGCAGACTCTCATGGACAGTCCAAATGATGTGAAGGAACTTATTCCTGAATTCTTCTATTTACCAGAGTTTTTGGAAAATCAAAATCGTAAGATATAGAAGCTTAAAAATTTTACTCAACTGGTCCCAATGGAGGAGCCTGAAAACTATCTTTCAGGATATATTTGTTTTGTTTTAATATATTAAATCCTTTTATTCAGGTCATTTTTTAAAATTGTTGTTCAAGTACAGTTTTCTGCCTTTCCCTCCACCCCTCCCCACCATCCCAGCCTTTCCCACCTTCCTCCCCGTTTCCACCCTGCCTTGTTACTGTCCATATGTCCTGTATAATTGTTCCTGTAGACCCTTCACCCTTTTCCCCCCAATATCCCCTCCCCTCTGATCACTGTCAGCCTGTTCTCAATTTCAGTGTCTTTGGCTATACTTGCTTGCTTGTTTATTTTGTTGATTAGGTTCCTGTTAATGGTGAGGTCATATGGTATTAGTCTGGCTTATTTCACTTAGCATAACGCTCTCCTTTGTGATGCCCTACAGATTATTTAAGATTCATTCTGTCTGTGTATTACTCAGTGCCAGGGCTTCTCTATGCCCAGGTGCTCATCTCACCTTCCAGGGAAGTGCCACAGTGAAGTAAGATAAATGAGCAAGAAGTGAATTGGTGAGAGAATTTGTCAAAGTACAGAGTTTACTAGAGAAGCAAAAATGACTCTATGCCATTTCAGCCATATAGCCACTTAGGTTAAAAGTGTTTGAATTAGATAAAATGAGGATTGAGACCAGGGATCAGCAAACTACAGGTCCATGGGCCAAATCTGTAGGCGGATTTGTGTGTTTATAAATAATGTTGTGTCGGAACACAGCCAGCCGTTTCATTTACATACAGGCTGTGGCTGCTTTTACAGTATAAGAGCAGATTTGAGTAGTTGCAACAGAGGCCATGGGGATCACAAAGCCAAAAATATTTATTATTTGGCCCTTTATTTAAAAAGTTTGGGACTTCTGGCCAAGATGGAGGCATAGGCGGACACATTGTGCCTTCTCACACAACCAAAATTAAGGACAATAAAGACTTAGAAACAAGAAAACAACTAGAACTGATAGAAAATTGAACTGTACAGAAGTCCAACAACCATTCATCCAGACTGGTTAGAGGGGCAGAGTCGTGGCAGGAAAAAGTGGAGGTTGGCGGACTCGGGCACGCAGGCAGCAGTGGCTAGCAGACCCCAGGCGCATAGGTGGCGGCTAGTGGACCCTGGGCACAGGGTGTCAACGGGCAGACCCAGTGAGGCTGCGCAAGGCAGCTGGCTGACCAGGCAGTCCCACATTCGTGCTCAGATAATCCAGGCGAAGGGGAAGCGGCGGAAGGGACTGTAATCCGAGAGAGAGTGGAGCAAGCGCCACTGTTCCCTCTCGGACCCTGCCCTCACATACAGCATCACAACCCAGCGACTAGGCTGTCCTGCCCTGGGGAACACCTAAGGCTCCGCCCCTCACTATGTAACAGCCGCGACCAGAACCCCCCCTTCGGAAAAAAACCCAAAATGGCTCAAATGGGAGAACAAATCAAAGCCCCAGAGTCCATTCATCTAAGGGACCAAGAGATAACCAAACTATCAGATGCACAATTCAAAGCCTTGGTGATCAGGATGCTCACAGAATTGGTTGATTTTGCTCACTAATTAGATGAACAAATGAAGGTTACAATAAGTGAAATGAAGGAAAATGCACAGGGAACCAATAGAGATGGGAGGAAAACTGGGACTCAAATCAATGGAGTGGACCAGAAGGAAGAAAGAAATGACCAAACAGAAAACAAGGAAGAAACAAGAATTCAAAAAAATGAGGAGAGGCTTAGGAACCTCCAGGACATCTTTAAATGTCCCAACATCCGAATTGTAGGGGTACCAGAAGGGGAAGAAGAAGAGCAACAAGTGAAAAAGTTAGGAGAACTTCCTCAAGCTGGCCAAGGAAATAGACTTCCAGGAAGCTCAGAGAGTCCCAAAAAATTTGAACCCAAGGAGGAACACACCAAGGCACATCAGAATTACATTACCCAAGATTAAAATGAAGGAGAGAATTCTAGAAGCAGCAAGGGATAAGGGCACAGTCACCTACAAAGGAGTTCCCATCAGACTGTCAGCGGATTTCTCAAAAGAGACCTTCCAGGCAAGAAGGGGCTGGAAAGAAGTATTCCAAGTCATGAAAGGCAAGGACCTACATCCAAGATTGCTCTATCCAGCAAAGCTTTCATTTAGAATGGAAGGGTAGATAAAGTGCTTCTCAGATAAGGTCAAGTTCAAGGAGTTCATCATCACCAAGCACTTATTATATGAAATGTTAAAGGGACTTATCTAAGAAAATAAAAGATATGACAGTAAAAAGACAGCAAACTCACAGATATTAACAACCATATCTAAAACAAAAGCAAACTAAGTAAACAATAGAACAGGAACAGAACCACAGAAGTGGAGATCACATGGAGGGTTAGCAACAGGGGAATGGGAGTGGGGGGAATGTACAGGAATAAGTAGTATAGATGGTAGGTAGAAAATAGGGGGAGGGCAAGAATTGTGTGGGAAATGTAGAAGCTAAAGAACTTATGACACATGGACATGAACTGAAGAGGGGGAATGTGGGTGTGAGGGGGTGTGCAGGGTGGAGGGGAATGATGGGGGAGAAGTGGGACAACTGTAATAGCATAATCAATAAAATATATTTAAAAAAATTGCTGACTCCTATTTTAAAGCAGAAGACAGGAGGCAGGTTGAATTTAATGATGGCATAAGGTATCACAGTATTTGAAAAATCATGTTTTTAAAGGAGAGAATCATGAAGCTAAATATAGTCTTTAAAAATATCCAAATACTTTTTCTATGAGATAGTGTTTGATTTAGTTTAAGCGCAGATAAGGGAATTAACAAGGTTTTTACTACTGGTGTTCTTTAGGAAAATTTCACAGTATCAAAGGACCATTACCAACTTGTTTTTCCCTCCCTTAGCATGTGATGTTAATGTTGGACCTTTTGCTTGCTCAGCAGAATTATTTGTCAGGCTAGAGAGAACATGTTCAGGGCTTCATGTCCTTTGTTCAGGCACACTGGGCTGGGCTGTGGGAGGCAGGGCGTCTGATTTTCTAGTAAGTTGTTAGAATTGGTCTCTTTCAGAAAATCACGTGATTCTGTTTACTGAGTCTGATCCTAGACTCTGAGTCAGTCATGGGGCTGGAGTCTCCTAAAGCAGGATATCTGGGATAGGTAGATTGATCCGACTAAATTTGGATGCAGAATTTAAGGTACTCTTCAGCTTGACAATTTCTGACATTCACTAGAGCCAGTTTGCCTTCTCGCACTATTGTTCTGGTGGCCTGCATTTCTAACTGTACATTGCCTCTTTGTTTGAAATGAAGTAGGTGAGAGAAAACAAAGTATATTAGTTAGAATGCCAACAAATACTAATTAATATTAGCATTAGTAAAATAGATATTGATTTACAACACCTCAAAATTGTGTGAGCAAGAAAATTTTAGTATTTTCCCTCATAAAAACCTTGAGGTATGGTAGTTTCAGATGGCTTAACGATATCATCCAAGTTCTCTGTATTTTCTTTTCACTCTGCTGTTCTAAGTGTTTGGCCTTGTCTTTAGATAGTTCCTCTCATGGTTACAAATAGCTAATTCAGTATAGAAGTGAGAATGTTGATTCTTTTGTTACTTCCTAAGAGCGAGAAACCCTTTCCCACAACTTCCCCTCATTTCCCAGGGCTGGTTCATAGACCAGCCTCCACACCAGTCACCTGCAACAGGCATGAGTTATAGGGTGGGGTAGACAACTTGCATAAAATCAAGGTTCAGCTGCAAAGCAGGGAATGGCTCTCAGGTGGCTGACAAACAAGATCTGCTACACAGTGGTTGAGTTAACAAAGCTACTGACCCCGTCCTGTCATCCTGTGGCATTAAACCTCCTACTTAAAGTCACACAGATATTTTAAGGCAGCTCTTTTTATGAAGGTCTTTTGTGTTAACACTTTTTTTTCCCCTTCCCACACTGTATGAACAAAAAAACTTCATCTTTGGGTTTTAGCTGTATGAACAAATCTTTATGATGTCAATATCTACTTAGAATAGTGGTATATGTCAATAAATATATTGTTCTTCCATAAGGCAAGCATAAATCTTAAAGTGACTTTAAGGTATGAATTAATCCAAAAAGCTCTAAGGAGTTATATTTTGTTAATTAACCATTAAAGGGACTATGTATGTTAATTATTTAATTTAAAAAGAATACTTAATGTTGCATTTTGGTTCGGATTAAGGTTTTGGTCATAGCTATAGTTTCCCTCCTCTTTCTCAACAAAAATATCAATTATTAATTTGATTTACCTTTTAATAGCCAATTTAAAACTATTGGGCCTTGGCTGGTGAGGCTCAGTGGATTAAGCACCAGCCTGCAAACCAAAGGGTCACTAGTTCAATTCCCAGTCAGGGCACATGCCTGGGTTGCAGGCCAGGACCCCAATAGGGGGCACATGAAAGGCAACCACACATTGATGTTTCTCTCCCTCTCTCCTTCCCTTCCACTCTGTCTAAAAACAAATAAAGATCTTAAAAAAAAAAAACAACTATTGGGTTGGCCAAAAAGTAACTTTGTTTTTTTCCAAAAGATAGCTTTAATAGCACTTAGTTGTTTTTAACTTCATTTGAAACAATGTTGTTAAATTGTATTGTGACATCCGTCATATCAGCATGCATTTTATAAAGCTTATCAAAATCAGTGGATTTTGTGTAGCCATTTTAATATTAAAGATGGAAGAAAATATGCATATTTTAGCATATTATGCTTTATTATTTCAAGAAAGGTAAAAATGAAACTTGCAAAAAAATTGTCATGTGTGAAGAAGTTGCTGTATCTAATCAAATGTGTCAGAAGTGGTTTGCAAAGTTTCTTGCTGGAGATTTCTCTCTGGGTGATGCTTCATGGTTGGATAGACCAGTTAAAGTTGATAGTGATCAAATTGAGACATTAATTGAGAACAATCAATGTTATATCATGTGGGAAATAACTAACATACTCAAAATATCTAAATCAATGAAGTTACTGGTGGAAATGAAAAATGTGTCTTTTATGGAAAAAGACATACAGACTTTTTGGCCAACCTAATACTATATTTTCATTTACCTTTTTAATCAACTGATAAATGTATTCCAGTATATAAGACTTATTTTTATCTATTCAGTGAATTTAATCCTCAACCAAGGATTTTTTTTTAATTTAGAGAGAGAGGAAAGGGGAGAGAGACACAGAGTGAGAGAGAAACATCTATAGGCTGCCTCCCTATACACCCCAACCCAGGGATCTAACCCACAACCTTTTGGTGTAAGGACAACACTCCAACCATCTGAAACACCCAGCAAGGTCAGGGTGGTTCTATAAATTTAGGTCAAGAAAGAAACTTGAGCTCTGGCTGGGTGGCTAAGTTAGCGGAGCATCATCCCGTACACCAGAAGGTTGTGGTTTTGATCCCCAGTCAGGGTAAATGCCTAGGTTGCGGGTTCAGGTTAGACTGAGTATGGGGAGACAACCAATTGATGTTTCTCTCTCACACTGTTTTTTTTTTTTTCCCCTTTCTCTCTATTGAAAAGCATATCCTTGTGTGGGGATTTAAAAATAAAAAGGAACTTGATTCTCACATTTCACTCGTGAAGAAAAAAGCCTTCAGGTTTGCCAAAGAATGTGCCCTCATATTTGTTATACTTGATTATTTAAAGCTAAAAGGACTTGATACATTTATCTTTTACATGTCTTAGAATTTAACTTGGGTCGTCTACAAGTTTCTAAAGAACAAGTAAATGATGTCATTCTCCCCAAATGGGCTAAGTCAGCTGAAGATTTCATCTATAAACATAGGAAAGCTCTGGTAAGACTTTTGTGTTTAGTTATTATAGAGATTAAGATGAAAATGTATGTTTTCCAGAGGATAAAATTAAGTATATCTGACTATTATTTTTCTAGATTAATTTGTAATCTCATATATGATGTTTTAGAAAGTAAATGTAGTGATTTATTTTGAGGTGATGAATCTTCTAATACAGTGAAAGTATAGTAAAGTTCTGTGGATACATAGCAAAAGAATTTCAGTTCTATAAGGAATCTGCCTGTTGTGTGTGAAACTATTTCAGTCACCTGGCAGGGTGTACTGTGATGTTGTGTAGTTTATACATTTGTTTCATATCTAATATAAGGATAAGTGCACTTTCGTTTTCTCTGAAGTATTTCAGTAAGTTTTTACTAAGACAGCTAAACCCTAAATGCCACTGAAAGAATATTACTAGCTTTTAGCTAAATTTTCAGTTTGGAATCAAAAAATTAGGTTAATGTTGATACTGTATTGCAGTATTTTTATCTTGCAGGTAATGTGTTTTTTTCTTCTACACTAGCCCACTTAGTTTTCTGTCTAAACTGAAATGTTGCAGACTCTAAAACTGGTTAGGCCAATACTTGGAAACATTCCTTGTCAGTAGTATATAGTTTGTCAAATTTACAATATTCAGGATAAGATTATAGTATTTGTAAACCGTGATCCTATTAATGAATAAAGCAACTCCCAAACATCATCTGTTTCTTATAGCTAACCAGGAACTTTTCAGATGCTTTTCTCTATACTACCTATGGCATGCAGGGAGGGTCTAGGATTTCAGGAGAGCATTCTCCTTATTAATAAGATGTTAGAAGTCTGTGTTTTGGATATGTAACTTCTATGTAATAAACTATAGTCAAACCTTAGTTCTCAAATGTCTCCCATCTGGAACAGTTTGGTTCTCGACCAAGCTGCTGATGGAAAAAATGTCTCTGTTGTCAAACAAAACTTCAGTTCTCAGTGTGACAACCTTTTCATGCTGATACTAGTATCATCAGCTATGCATCTCTCAGGCGACAAAGGAGAATCGGTTTTTGAACAGATCACTCCGTGCATAGCCTTCTGGAATGAATTATGTTTGAGAATTTACGTTCCACTGTATTCCAAAATGTAGTGGCTTTAAACTATAGCCATTTTATGATCTGTCACAGTTCTGTGAAGTGACTGGTCTCAGTTGAATAGTTCTGGTCTTGCTTGAGGTTTTCATGCCCTCGGAGTCGTATGACAGCTGAGGCTAGAGCCATGTTGGCTGCACGTCTCTCCCGCTCCCTCTCCATATAGTCTCAGGATATCTCCTCTTCCTGCGGTCTCTTACCTGAGTAGCCGGGCTTGTTCCATGGCAGCTCAGGGCTCCCCAAGAGTGCAAAAGTGGAAGCTTCCACACTTTCTCATGGCTATTTTATAAATAAAATAAAAACATTAAATACATTTTTTTGTAAGGGAAAGAGTGTCTTTGACAAAGAGAGGGTCCATGAGTGTTTTTGGCAGCCTCTTTCTTAACCATAGTAACTTGGAAGCCAAAGATCTGTCTCCTTTTTTGAACAGTTTATCTCTTTCAGACTGAACTAATACAGTTTCTTATAAAATGTTATGGGTTTCTTAGGCATCCAGTCTATTGGACAGAAACCTTCCATATTAATTTACAGAACAGCCCCATATCTCTTTTGGGCTGAGTGGGAGGCTACTGTGGGAAAAAGCCCTTAAGATTGTTGTTAAAAAACAAAATTCAGTTCAGTAGATGTGAAGATCTAATTGGCTTTATTCAGCGATTCATGGTTCACACAGCATGCCATCTACCGTATAGAAAGGAGCTCCCAGATACTGTACACAGTGGAAGGGTCTATAGGCAAAAGGGGGCAGAACAAAGAAGTCTGACAGAGTGGATTGTTTCAGGCAGGTCACCTTCCTTTGGGGGAAAGGCAGGGGTCTGTCATGCAAATTACCTCACTAGTACTGATTGGTTAAAGGTCATATTTCTGGGATAGACTGAAAATGCAGTGAGCTTAGATATTAAGTCTTGGTTTGCACAAGTGACTCCATTTTTGCATTGTCTTTTTTTTTGCTTTAACATTCTTAAGATATGCTCTATTTACTTGAGTGTGTCTGTGAGGGAAAAGGGTCTCAACAGATTGTTTGACAGCCACACTCCTGAACAAAACCTTTGCCTGAGGCCATATTTTATTGGTGACACTGGTTTGATTATTGATTGACTTGGGCCATTTGTGAGTTTGGGAGTCTGTCCTGGAAATAAATAAATTGTTTATTATAAATAACTAGTCATCGTGGAAATAAATAATTTTATTTTGAACCCAGCAAGACCTGGCACCTTTATATTTTTTTAAATTATGCTTAAAACTCAAACAATTATTTTTTCCCCTAACTCATCTTCTAGTCCAACACTTTTATCACATGCAGCTAAAAAGAAGCCAGTTAGCACTTAAAAATATTCTGCCTGGAAATCTCCATCTCCAGATCCATGAGTTCATTATTTACCCTTTCTTTTTTTTCATGTGACTAAAACATTGAATCCCCTTTCTTCCTATCTCTAATAACAACTTCCTTATGGTCTTTTAAGCCATCTTGGAGGCTCCAGGAAGTCATCCGAGCCTCTGCCTGTCCCCAGTCTACCTCTTGGTGGGATGGGCTGAGGGAATGATTGGCAGAATCTTTCATCTACCCCATTGTGTGTGTCCTTGAGTTGAATTTCTAAACAATTATTTCAACGAAAATTTTACAACAAAAATGCATTCCAGAGCTATCATTAATTTTTGTCATTAATATTTGGGCTATTAGAAAATGTCTTTTTTTACCCATTAATTAATAGGTGCATATGTAGTAAGTATTAATAAATCTACCTACATTGTACAAGATAGAATATAGTCAATATATGTAGTGCAGGATGAATAAATAACTTGATTTTGAGATAATTTTATTTACAATGGTAAGATTTTGTGTGGAAATGCTTACTTTGCTCTTTTTTAAAGGACCCATCTCTACATTGTAATTAGAATGTATCTCCATATTAATTATTACTTACTTGGTTTTTACTAGGAGTCTGAATATGTTTCTGCTCATCTTCATGAATGGATAGATCTGATTTTTGGCTATAAACAGAGGGGACCAGCTGCAGTGGAGGCACTCAATGTTTTCTATTACTGTAGTTATGAAGGTATAAGCCCATATACTTTTTTTCCATTTTATTGATAGAAAGTATTATTTAATATGAGTTTATAACATGGTGTTTTGGACATAAGTATTTAATACATGAAACTACACTTAAAAATAGTTTAGTGATCTTGTATATTTGAAAGATAAGAGCCCTATTTTTGTTAAAAAAAGTAGTTATGAGAATATATATATGCAAATCTAATTATAAATGTCAATTATTGGTAGCATATAATTTTTTGATCCCTGGCCATATGTGTCCTAATTAGTCAGGCCCTACATTAAATATTTAGTATTAAAGTAGAATTACAAATAACAATTCTTTAAATGATAAAGATGACATTGTAATGTTTAGTAGCTCAGGATCAAGAACAATTTTGAAGGCTTTGAATAGAAGCAATTCCTTCTTTCCTAATCCTTCAGTTGTAAAGATTGTGAATTGTATGAAGTTACATGAATTTTTAGCAGAGCTCACGTGACATTTCATAAATAGACAAGTATGTTTTCCTTCCATAAAAGTTTGTTGGGAGGTAGTATGCATGGTGGTTACAAGCATAGACTTTGAAATCACACCGGCCTACTTTGGCCAATTACTAGCCATGTAAAGATTCATATTAAGTATGGCTGAGTATAATCATTTACCCCTAATAATACCTTCCCTAGCATTTATTAGATAAACAGTAATTTATAGCAGTATTTTTGTGTGGTTCTTAACTCTTGTTTGAGCTTGACTCATGAAGAAAACAATTAGGTATTCTCTGAGTAGTGTTTGTATTTTTCTAGGAGAAACTTACAGACTGCCTGTTAAATTTGTTATTTTAATTATATGGAGTAGATAAAACTTTGTTTATATATTTAATTTTGATGTTTTACTATTTTTAAAAAACATTACCTCTTCAAAATGTTTTTATAAATTAAAGAATGTAATATTTTAATGAAAGTGTACTAATCAGTCTCTGATATGTCAATCAGTTGTTTGGCTTGCTGATTTATTTTTCACTGTATAGTGAGTTGACTACTGCTGATTTTAGGAGCTGTGGATCTGGATGCCTTAACAGATGAGAAGGAAAGGAAAGCCTTAGAAGGGATGATTAATAATTTTGGGCAAACACCTTGTCAACTGTTAAAGGTAAATCATAAAAGTTATTGATTATATGATAAGTCTAGAATATAATTGCTGTGGAATAGTACCAGTATTTCTAAGGATTTTAATGATTTAAAACCTTTTTTCAGAATTATTTAGATTTGGGAAAAATATTCTGTCACTTAATAAAAAATAGATTTAAATGTTTATTTCTGTTTTTGAAATAATAAAATATTGCAGTCAGAAATGCACATATGTAATTACTCTTTTTAATAGTTTATTTTTTATTGTATTTTTTCCATTACCATTATCCCCCTTATACCCTTTTCCACCTCCAGCCACTCATCCCCTCCCCCACAATCACCATACTGTTGTCCATGTCCATGAGCCCTTTTTCTTTTTTGTTTGATCCCTCCACTCCCTACCCCCTGCCCAGAGCTTTCAACCTGCTTTCCATTTATGTCCGTCTCTGTTTTGCTTGTTAGTTCAGTTCATTAGGTTCCACATGTGAGTGAAATCATATGGTACTTGTCTTTCTCTGACTTGCCTGTTTCACTGAGCATGATGATCTTCAGGTCCATCCATGCTGTTGCAAGGGTAAATTTTTCTTTTTTTACAGCAAAGTAGTATTCCAACTGTATAAATGTCCCATAGTTGTTTTATCTGCTCATCTACTGATGGACAATTGGGCTGCTTCCGTCTATTGATGATTGTAAATAATGCTGCAGTGAATGTAGGGGTGCTTAATGTTTTCTGGCATTAGTGTTTCAGGTTTCTTCAGATAAATTCCCAGAAGTGGAATCACTGGCTCATACGGCCAATCCATTTTTAATGCCACCGCCTGTGTTTTGACCAGAGCTACCTGACATAACCTACAAAGCCATGTGCAGTTGACTGCTACCTGTACTGGTTTTGGAGATGCCTAAACAATTCCAAGCTGTAAGCCAAGGGTAGCTGCTGCTCATGCCAGGCCTGAGGCCACTTAGCAATAGGCATGGGGCATGCTGAGGCCAGATGTTGCTTGCATGAGAGAATTTAGAAAAATCTGAAGCATGAGCCAAGACAAGCCATTCATATGGAAAAGCCCCTGGAAAAAACTAGGGTGGGTGGAGCCTCAGGGAATTACAAGGGTGGGGCAAACAGTGTGAGGAGTCTCACACTGTGGCACCTGTCTGTCCACTATGTGGGGGGTGGGCTCAGAAAAGGAAAAATAGCTTCTTCCAGCACTTCTCTTTGGGACAGAGCTCCCCCAGCTCTTGCTCTGATGCCAGACACTTCATTTCCTTTTCCTGTGCCTCTTGTGCCTTCAGATATGATGTTCCCATGCTGGTGCTCCGAGGGAGGGAGTGAGGAAATCCCAGCACAGGTCCTTTAAGAGTACCGACTGGGACTCTAGAAGTTTCTGTCTTCCATAGCCTCAATATTAGCTGGGTTTTACAGCCAAAAGTTAAGGGGACTTATTTTCCTGGCACTGGAATCCAGGGCTAGTGGTGCCTAGTGTGGGACCACTTGCTCCTGAGCTATCCCTCCTGATTTTTATCTGCCAGACGTTGGTGTGAGACCAGCCTGTTCTGCATCTTTTACCAGTTTTGATGTGGTTTGTTCATTAATTCTGTATTTGTAGGACTTCATTCAGTTCTAGTTTTGGTGGTTATGAATAATGTTTGTTCTGTAGTTTAGTTGTAACTTCGATGTGGTTGTGTGAGGAGGTGAGCTTGTTTACCATGTTGCCATCTTGAATGCAAGTCCAGATGGAAGAACCCTTTGAGATAAAATTCTGTTCTACATTTTAACAGTACATTTTCAGCGTTAACTTGATTTGTTATTTTCTTTTTATTTGTAAAGATAATACTGTTCTATGTCTCTGGCATTAAAGTTAAGAAAGAATAATTTATTTGAAAAAATTCAGCCACATCTCTAATTTGATTGTTAATATTGGCATTTTTATCTTATTTCAGAAATTAAAGTTTCACCCATATTATAACTTTTGACTTTTGAATAATATGTTTAATTTTACCAAGCACCTATTAGGCATCTACTAAGATGCTTTAAGATATTTAAGATATTATTCTAGGTGTTGAAAATCCATAAATGAATAAGACTTGTTTTCTTACTTTAAGATACCTATTTCCTGATAGGAAAACAGAGACCATAAATAAGTACTGTATGTAATCCAACATAGAAAGAAACAAGTGCTAAATAAAATATTAAAGCAGTGTGCTAAGGAAAATAGTCTGAGAGTAATTGTTACTCGCTTAGATATTTAAGAAGATACCAGTAAGAAAAACTTTAAAATAGAAATAGGGTTTCTCTAGAAACGAAGATGGTAGGAACTCTGCTGAGAGAATAGTCAGAGCAATAGTGTGTGATATGTAATCCATTGTAGCTAGAGCCCAGTATATATGGAGGAATACAGTGAGAGATATTTTAATATAATTATGAAATTATTATTTTTAAATTATTTTAAAGGAACCACACCCTCCTAGATTATCAGCAGAGGAAGCAGTACAGAAGCAGACCAGAACTGAGACTTCAACCCTAAACTTATTTCAGCACCTCCCTGAATTGAAGTCATTTTTTATAGAGGTAATATCCAACTTGGTAATAGCAAAAACTAACTCTCTCTCTCTCTCTCTCTCTCTCTCTGAATTCTGTACACCTCAGTGTTTCTTTTACTCTTCAATATAGGGGTTGGATTATAATAATCCAAACTAGTAAATAATTACCTGTTCTTGAATTTTTAAAACAATCTTATTGAAAGCTTTTATTTGCTACTGAGTGGCTTTCTTTATTCTGTTTCTCATTTAATAAATAATTTTATTTAAATTGCTTTTTGTAACGAGATGATGTGTATAAGGAGTCTAAAATAACTCAATTGTAATGTCTGCTCATGTATAAAATGTGGCGCAATAAGTCAGATTGTTAATTGCTAATATCAGGAGTATTCAGGTAAAACAAAGATAGTTAATACTGTAATTGAAAGAGTTCCTTGTGCCCTGGCTGAGTAGGTCAGTTGGTTAGCGCATTGTCCCTATATATCAACATTGCAGGTTCAATCTGTGGTCAGGGCACATACAAGAATCATCCAATGAATGCATAGGTAAGTGGAACAACAAATCAAAGAATGTGTATGTCTCTCTCAAATCAATAAAAAACAATTTTAAAAAAAAAGGGTACCTTCTAGATCCATCTATGCTGTCATGACGGTAAGAGCTCTTTCTTTCTTTCTGCTACATAGTATTCCATTGTGTAGATGTACCATAGTTGTTTTTTTTATATATCTGATTTTTTAAAAAAGTTTTTTGTTGATGTTTGAATACAGTTGTGTCCATTTTCCCACCACCACTTTCCCCTACCCTGCCCACGCCCTCCTCCCACCCTCAATCCCACCCTGCCTTGGGACCCATTCATGGGTCCCTTAAGTTCATTTACATCCTTTTCCTTTCTTCCCATGTTATTTGCCTCTCCCCTCCCCTCTGGTTACTGTTAGTTTGTTGTCAATTTCAATGTCTCTGGCTATATTTTGCATGCCAGTTTGTTTTGTTAATTAGGTACCACTTGTCGGTGAGATCAGCGGTATTTGTCTTTCATCGCCTGGCTTACTTCACTTAGCATAATGCTCTCCAGTTCCATCCATGCTGTCGTGCAGGGTAGGAGCTCCTTCTTTCTTTCTGCTGCATAGTACTCCATTGTGTAAATGTACCATAGTTTTTTGATCCACTCGTTTACTGATGGGCACCTGGGTTGCTCCCATCACTTGGCTATTGTAAATTGTACTGCTATGAACATCTGGAGAGTATTATGTTAAGTTAAATAAGCCAGGTGGGGAAAGACAAATACCATATGATCTCACCTATAAGTGGAACCTAATCAACAAAACAAACAAGCAAACAAAATATAACCAGAGATATTGAAATAAAGAACAAAACTGATAATAACCAGAGGGGGGGTGGGATAATTGGGGGGAAATGGGGAAGGGTTGTCAAGGAACATGTATAAAGGACCAATGGACAAAGCCAAAGCAGGTAGGATCGAGGGTGGGAGGTGGGGAAGGCTGGGATAGGGGAGAGTGGTGGGGGGGAAATGTAGACAACTGTACTTGAACAACAATAAAAAAAAGAGAGTACCTTCCAATTTGAGTGTTTAAATATACATACTGAATTACTTTGAGTAATTAAGAATGTATATATGAAATGCATTTATACCTTTGAATTTGGTTTGGACAGATAATAGTCATTCCTGGCAAAAAAGTTATTAAGAATAGTTTGGAGATATGCATAGAAAAAGTATTAACTCTCATGCAATACAGCAGAGGTTGGTAAACTTTTTCTTAAAGGGTCACATAGTCAACACTTTGGATTTTGTGGTCAAAGACAAAATCAAGGATACTATTAGGTATTATGTGTGTGTGTATGTATTTGCATATTTATATAACTATTTAAAAATGTAAACCATTCTTACCTACAACCTACAAAACAGGTAGTAGGCTGGATTTTTCCCCAAGGCCTAGTTTGTCAAATTCTTCATTAGGGAGTAATGTGTTACTTAGATTCAATATCGTGGGAAATCTTTATAGAATTTTTCATAATTTACTATATAATTTTTAATAAAGTATATGAAATAAAGTGTGAATATAGCTTTAATTTAAATGTTTTCACATGTTTGTGAAAACAGTTCAAAGTTAATTTTTGTCACTTTTTTCCTAAATGCACAATTCTTGAAATAGTTATTTAATGTTTAACTGACAGTTCTGCAAAACTGGTGGTTTTCCAAAAGTATCTCAGTCATTTGCCTGGAGCAAATAGAAAAAAAATGTTTGGAAATGATGACTGATTTCTAGGATGTGTTCTGGGTTTCCAAGACTACCCCTGGTTTGGTGGTTTTCTAGAAGAACTCACAGATTCAACGTATGGTTGTACTCACAGCTAAGATTTATTTCAGTGAGACGATAGAAAACAACATCAACAAAGGCCAAAGGCATATGGGGCAAAGTCTGGGGAAACCAGTTGGAAGAGTCTTCTCCCAGTGGCATCACATAGGACATGCTTAATTCTTCCAGTAATGAAATGAGAAACCATGTTTTTGTCTGCCAGGGAATCTCAGTAGAGAGAGACAGTACCCAAGGTTTTTATTAGAGGTTGGTCACATAGGTACCCTCTGCATACCATGCCAAAATTTCAGGTTCTCAGAAGAAAAACAGGTGTTATGCATAAATCATATTCTTTGTACAGAGAGTCTAGACATAATGAGCCACCCTTATCATTGAAGACAAGTTTTAAATTAGTGTAAGGAACTCTTTGCTCATTGAGTTACCAGATGGCAGGAAAAGGCCAACCTTGCAGCCTGGCCTTTCCAAGGAGAGTTACCTCAGTCCTGCTATGTTAACTCTTTATTGCACGTAGGGCAACCCATAACACCCCATTTAACCCATAACCTGATGGGCATGTAATACTACATTTATTATGTAATGCTGATAAAATTAGTCTAATCATGTCTAATCATTTATGGCTTCATGTGGTTTATAATTCTTTATTCAGTTCATATAAAGCTCTTAGAATAGCACCTGGCATGTAATATGTACCCAATAGTGAACTATTGTCACATCAAGAGCCTTAGTTCCAATTGTTGTTCTTCGCATTGTAATAAAATAATGACAGGTGTTTTCTGAAGGCTGTCTTTATTTTCTGGTCCTATTGTGGCTTTCAGGGACTGCCTTAATAAATGGAATAGAGCTATTTGTTCAAAGTTGAACCCAGAATGAAATTTCTTTAAAATATAACCAGCCAGTTTTCCTATTTGACTTATTTGAGAAATGTATTGAACTAACAAGCAAAATAGAGACAGACTCATAGATAGAGAGTAGACTGACAGGGGTAGGGGTGGAGGGATTGAGAAAAAAGAAAAAGGACCCACAGACATGGACAATAGTATGGTGATTGCAGGGTAGGAATAGGGAAGAGGCTATAGGGGGTCTAAATAGTAATGGGAAAATTCAATTAAAAAATGAACTATTCAAAAAAATATTCATTAAAAAAGATCTACATTTAACATTTAATGCAGAAGGTGAAAAAGCCTGAATATAAAGTAGAATCCTAACTTACCAAGTTATATACATTAAATACCATATTTTGCTGTGTATAATGTGCACTTTTTTGCCCAAATTTTTGAGGGAAAAACAAGGATGTTCTTTATACGTGGGTAGTGCCTGGAATATCTTGTATCTGTTCTTATGTTTTGTAATTATTTGTTATGTAAAATTTCTTGCACCATAATATGTTCAAAAATAAATGCTAAAATTCCTTTATAGTACAAAAAATAAGTAAATATAAGTAAATAAAAATTGAGTTAAAAAATTAAAATGAAACATTTGTTTGTTGAAACTTTGAGCCAAAAATGTGGGCATGCATTACATATAGGAACACATTTTACACGGCAAAATACAGTATGTACACTTTTTTTGTGTATTTTACCTCAATAAAGCTGTCTTTAAAATCTAAAGGTGACAGTTACACTTAAAAAGGTAAATCCAAAGGAAATCTCTTTAAAATATAACCAGTTTTCCCATTTGACTTATTTGAGAAGTGTACCCTAATATGGTCTATATTTTTCTTTTTATGTTCATGTCATCATGGCTGGTGAAAGGGAAAGGTCCTAAATAATTGATGCTCCTTGAAATTTACATCTCTTTTTAATAGCAGAATAGTGGAATACAAGAAGGTGATGGGTTTCAGAAGTTTTAAGTATGCCATTCAAGCGTGGTATATAATTTCTTTATTATATTTTAAACACTGATATGTTTTGATAGAGTAAAATGCTGTATCACAGGGTCATTCTTGTTTAAAGAAACAGAAGTTTTGAATAGTTTGTGTCTAAAAAGATAAGCAGAATCAACCACTAAACTTCTGTCTTTTATTTTATAGGGAATTAGTGATGGTATTCCACTAATAAAGGCCATTGTCCCCAAAAATCAGTCTCGTTCTTTTATGTCTCAAGGCAGTCCTGAGTTACTGGTAAGTTGATTATCCCGGTTTCACACTGCCATATATATAACAACTTACAAAAAATTGAGAAAATGAAAAATATTTAAAGCTTTTTAAAAAAGAGAAAACTTGTATAGAATTAAACCAAGAATAAAAATGTAGTTTTCAATTTGCACAGCTTTTATTTTAAGTAGTTTAAATTACAGTTGTTTAAAATTACAGTTTGAAACTGTAAAGTTTACCTGGAATAATAAATATGTGAAAATACAAGGAAAATTTGTACAGGAAAAATAAGATATAACATCTTATTAGGCCCTAGCTGAGGTGGCTCAGGCCTGGGTTGCAGGTTTGATCCCCTGGGGTCTGTGTGGAGGGCAGCCAGTTGATGTTTCTCTCTCACATTGTTTCTTACTCTTTGTTTCTCCCTCCTTTACCTTCTCTCTCAAATAAAAAATAAAATATTTTTAAAAACCATCTTATTACATATTAAAATTTATCATACAGCAGGAATAATTATGAAAATGAGAAATAATAGAGAATTGATTACGGTTTACATGCAGGGCATGCGTGTGAGTACTTTGCATGAATTTTGTCATGTAATCCATCTAAATATCCTATGAGGTATGCAGTATTATTATTTCTCTTCTACAGATGAGAAATTTTAAAATTCAAAAGTAACTTGCTTGTAGTCACAGAGGTAGCAAGTAAGGGATCTGGGACTCTGGCACATGGACCCAAACTAGGTCTGTCTTATTCCAGTTTTGTCACTTAGAAATCATAGAAATGTAGTCTAGCAGAGTGCACAGTAGAGATTCCAGAATTAGACCTTTTTTCTAATTAGGCATATTGGGTGTTTACTCAGAAAGAAGAAGGTTGAGAAAGATACAAAAATAATAACAGTACTTTTTGAGTGGTAGGATTCTTGTGATTTTTCAGATTTAATACCTATATTTTAAAAGGTACCCAATTTTTCTGTTTGGTAATTTCCTTTTATAAGCATAAGGTAGAAATCTTTTCATTTTTAAAAGAAAATATTCACTGTAACTGAACAACAATAAAATAATTAAAAATAAACAAATAGAAAATGTTCACTACGACTGTCACTTAAAGGGAGAGCTTAACAATTCATCATAAGTTCTAAATGTTTTAAATGATATAGATCAAACTTTATGATAAAGGTTGGCCCTTAATTACTTCTGACTGCCAACTAATAGATGCTAATAAACTGAGAGATTATGAGGAAAAGAATCTTACTAAAGAAAGATACACTGGACAACTTTTCTTTAAATAAAACAAATTTTTTTATTTGTGCTTTTTTCATTTAAATTATTTAGACTTTCTTAATAAGTTTTATGTTTTAAGCACACAGTCCTTCATTTTCCCTAAATGATAAATGCTAACATGTGAGCATTTGATTATTTTGTGTTGCTTTGTTTAATCTTTCATTTAATTTTCATCTTCATATTTTTCCTAGGTAACAGTAAGCATGAATTATGTTATTGGAACCCATGGATGGTTGCCTTATGACAGAAATATTTCTAATTACTTTACATTCATCAGGGATCAAACTGTGACAAATCCAAAGTAAGTAAATGAACATTTAAAGCAAATGAAATGCAGTACCTAATTGCCAAGAAAAACAGCCAGATTGATTGGTTTCATTTTGAAAGTAATATTGTAGACATCCAGATTTTCTTTTCTTTCCCCTTTCCTCCTCTTGCCTTTTCTTTCTTCCTTCCCTCCTTTCCTCTTTCATTTTTTTTCTTCCTTCCATTCCCCTGACTTGATACTGGTTTAAAGAGAAAACAATTTCTATCATACCATTATGGAAGGAAAAATTATCAGGAATAGCTTTTGGCTTAAGTGTATTTTTATTGTACAATATTTTAAAATGTTTATTAATTTTAGAGAAAGAAACATTGATTGATTGCTTCCTACATGCACCATGACAGGAATTGAACCCCCCAACTTTCTGGTATATGGGACGACACTCCAACCAACTCAGCCACAAGAGCCATGACTTGTTATGCAATATTATCTACCAATAAGACTCAGTGTGTTTTATCTGATAAGACTTTATTATTTGCCTTAGTTATCTTTTAAACTATCCAAAGGTTACATTATAAGTTCAAGTGATGATTCCCTTACTCTGAGTTGTTTTAGCTATATTAAGGGTGATATTTTTTTTCCTTCTTATTCCACATAGGATGTACATTGTGCTTTGCTCAAAGTGTACCTTCAGCAAGTTAATGTTGAATGATAAAAGTCTAGAGCTGAAGTGTCAGAATTGGTTCTCATTTTCTATAACACACACTGAAGTATAATCACTTTTTTGTGTCTTTCTGCAGAATTTAGGTTGGCTAAGTGCACAGGTATTTTAGTGGGAAGCAGGTAAAACCCATATGCTTTCTTTGGTTGGAATGGAAAATGATCTTCATGAGTGTTGTCAGATACACATTTATCTGCCTGTGTAGTAGATCCCTAGTTTCAGTTTATTTCCAACTTTCCTGGTCCTGGTATATACTATCTTGTCTTTATACAGGGGTGGGCAAGAGTAGGTTTATAGTTGTCAGTATGCAAAACACAGTTTATTCTTGCATTATTATTTATTTATTAACAACTGTAAGCTCACTTTTGCCTACCCTATACTTTGAGCTAAAATTCTGCTATTTACAGAATTGACAATCTTATTAATTAGCTTTGAAAAGCAAGATTTAAATTTTTTCACACCTTCACCAATTTCAGTTAACCTTAGTTTCTTAATGCAATAACCCTTCAGGCTTTGTTATATAAAATTTTATTTCATGAAAAATAGGAGTAAAGATGTTATTTTTCTGAAAGTATCATTTGTTAGGAGACATTTCAAATTGAAGGTTGAACAGACTTATTTTTCATTTCTTTTTTAGAGACATTAAAAATAGTTAAGTCTAAATGTTCTTTCAAGGAAAAGTCTAATATTTACTTGTGTTTACAGAACTCAGCGTAGTCTGAATGGTCCTTTTGCTCCAGGGCTGGAGATTACTTCTAAACTATTTATAGTATCACATGATGCGAAGTTGCTTTTCAGTGCTGGACATTGGGATAATAGCATTCAAGTGATGTCACTTACAAAAGGCAAAATTATTTCACACAATATCAGACATATGGGTAAGCATTAACTTTTTTTCCTCCTAAAACACAAAAATTTCTCTGTTTTTTTTCTAACTATAAAAGTAGTACATATTCCTGAGAAAAAGATACTACATTTTACCATTGAAGCTGAGTAAACTTTTTGATAGAACAGTGTTATGAATATTGTGTGCCTTATTTAAGAGTGTCTAATATATTTTGGTATTAAGTACCATATAAATTAAATACAGCTTTATAGAATTTTAAAGATGTGAGACTAAGTCTTTTTTTAAAAATTGGTTGATAGAAATGAGAATTTTAAGACAAAATGTTTTTAAAAATCTGTTATAATTGATTAATACATAAACTGCCCTATTATATGTTAGTAGTGAAACATGAAAGAAGTGAAATTGTTGAATGTTCTTTAACCTGGTATTTCTTAGTGTCTCGGTCATTAGTGTAAGAATGAAATGAGTAGATTTTTCCTCAATAAACCTAATAGGTAAGGGAATGGAGTCTGCCACTACTTCTGTACCAGTAACTTCTAAGATGCCACTTAGCTCAGGCTTTTACAATTTAGGAAAAATGTATTTTGCATTGTGAATTTATGGTGTACTTTTGTAGGTCACATATTGTATAGGATTGCAGTTCCCAGTGGGAGTAAGGTGAATGGGGATGAGAGAGCAGAGAAGTATATCAAAATTTATTGGGCCTTTGTTTCAAGCTACTAGACCTCCTGCCAATATTCTGGCTGGCATTCCCCACCCCAGTGTCTATACTTCACTCTCGAAGGCAGTGGGGGAGCTTTGTCCCGTAGAGCTCCCCTGGCTGCTGCAGATGAGAATAAGTCTATCAAGACATGATCTGCTTGGGGAGGAAAGGCTGACCAGTCTCTCAGAGGAGAAAGGTCTTGAGCCTCTCTTTCAATGGGCTTTTATTGAGTTTAGCTTGCATAGGGATGCATATCAAAGAAAGGAGGTATGGTTTACAGATAACATTTCTGGGTTCAGGGGGTCCTTTTTGAGTCAGGGTCTTGTAGACAGGGTGACGCCAATCAGCTGTAAAACCTTGGGAAACAAACTTATTTTGTGCATGGACCCTTAACACTTAAATTGAGGACATTCTTAGTAAAGCAGGTTTCACAGGACTTTATGCAGTCTTTCTTAGGCCTGATCTCCTCCTGCTGGGAACCGTCTGTTCTGGCACAGGGCTGTACCTCCCTTTGGCATTGTTTCAGGCCTGAATCAGGCAAGGGAAGCAAGACAGCCAAGAAATTAGGAGATTTTTACAGATAGATTGGGGACTCAGGCTATGATAAAGCCAAGGGGTGAAGGTCTTTTGTCCCTTGTCCACAATCCCCTAATCCTTCCCTGATGGCACCCTTGGTGACTATGCCTGTCTTAGGTTGTTCATTCCTTGAGGAATTTTACCTGTCACTGACTATCCAACCACCCTCTAGGGGCCAAGCAGGGTGAAGTAGAGGGGGCAGAGGCTGCGCCCCTGCTAGAAGGATAAGTTTTGCCTTCTTAGTGGCTTTATGGTCCCAAGGTCCCCTAGCTGTGGGGCCTTTCACCTGTTGTTGGGGTTACAGCTCCTGAAACCAAGCAGGATGGTTCCCAACAGAAGGGTGGCCTCAAAGGAATGTGATTTTAATACTGCTGCTTCTCTGAGTCACTCTTTCTGAATGCTTTGGAAATGCCAGTGCTATATTTCTCCATTAAAAACAACTGGTTTAGTAGTAGTTTGAACATTTACTAAAATTGTTCTTTGTTCCAGCAAAACCACATCATTTTTTTTTTCCTTACAGATATTGTGACTTGTTTAGCTACCGACTACTGTGGAATACATTTGATTTCTGGTTCCAGAGATACTACATGTATGATATGGCAAATAACACAACAGGTAATTATGCACTTAAATACTCAGCTTCAATCAGAGATTTACTCTGGGAATACTGTTGAGATGTTGGTGAATTGTTCTCTTGTGTTGAATGATTATTTGAGCTCCTTTGCATTCTTTTACTCCCCATTTTGCCCTGTTCTAAATCACCACATTTGCCCTAGGTTTATTGACTGATATCTTGACCTTTTATCCTATTACTTTCCAGAAACTCCTCTTTGTTAACTTCTTCTAGGAAGGCGATTATTTTTCTTATCCTGTCAACATAATATTCCTGTTTTCCTTTCAGTAGGACTACTAGAAATCATAGATTTATAATTTTCATTAACCTTATTGTACTCTTATAATAATGTTAGTTCAGGGAAGTATCTTTTTTATTTATCGCTTCTGGATTTTTTACCTTGTTTAACAGGCTTTCTCCCATTCCAAATTTATTTTAGTTAAATATTAACTAAAAATTCTCTTGTAATACCTTTCTTATTTTATTGTTTTACATTTCAATCTTTAATTCATTGGCAATTAGTTTTTGTTATATATAATATATGCATATATTTTATATCCTAGATTCTGTATTTTATAGACAAAATACATATTCTCTATTCTATAACAATATACATGATTTTTTTACTTCTGGGTGGAAGGTCATTTATAATAGCATAAATGTTTTTTGATAATTTTTTTTGTTTAGGTCCTGTACTTTGTTATATTTACTTCTAATTATAATATGTTTATCATTGTTTTGGTGGGATTTTTAAAATCATTTTTATTTCTAACTGATTCACTACTATTGAAACAAGCTTTTAATTTCTGTACAGTTATTTTGTAACTGTTTTACCAAGTCCTCTTACCTAGCTCTCATAATTGCTGGCATTTCTTGGCTATTTTGAAAATAAGATCATATGAAAATAAAGGATTTTTTAAAAATATTTTCCAGTATACTATTTCATTTTCTTATCTTATTACATTATTATCTAATGTAATAAGGTAAGAAAATTATCGTTAGCTTTCCTGTCTTAAGTCTGATTTTGGTAAAGTGCCTTTACCATGTGCCATTTAGTATACTGTTTGCTATTGGGTTTCACTTGTTGTGATTTTTAATATTTAAGTAGTTACCTTCCTTTTGTTTTTTCCCTTTGGTAACTTTTTAGTTTTAATAAAATTTCAATTTACAGAAAAGTTAAAAAAAGTAGTATATTTTTGCTATCCATTTGTTTATCCTAATCCCTGTTTTCTCTCTTTTCCTTCTCCTCTCCTACCATCTTATTTTTTTTCTGAATAGTTTTAAAGTTAGAGACATCATATTCCTTTACCCCTAAATACTTGAGTGTGTATTTTCTAAGAACTAAGACACTTTTAATACATAACCACAGTGTAGTTATCAAAATGAGAACACTTAGCTTTATACAATACTATCATCTAGTCCATAGTCCACGTTCTAATTTTGTAAGTAGTTAGTCCCAATAGTGTCCTTTGCAGCTATTTTTTCCCAGTTTCTCTTCCTTTTTTTATTTATAGTTTTCCCTTTCTTTTTCTTTATGTAATGTATTATTTTAAGACATGTCTTAGGTTGAACTATCCTTGAATTCTTATAATAAACCCATATATTTTGTGATGTATTATTATATTTTACTGTAGGATTTTATTTACTAGTGCTTTAATTATTTCTCTAGTTGTGGGCAAAATCTGTTTTTGTTTTTTCTCTACCATGTTTAATATTGGGATATACAGCCTTTATAAAATGAACTTGAGAAGGGTCCATCTTTCTCTGTAACTTCAATTGCTTAAATAATATAGGAATGACCTGATTTTTAAAAATTAGATAGAGTATACTAAGCACTCAGACATCCTTACAGGAAGACAAATGTATCCCAGGTAATAGAGTGTAAAGGGGACTTCACCCATGTCCTGTAGTGCCAGTAGGAGATGTGGACAGAGTTATCCAGGGTAATCAGAACACAAATATCATGGTAACTACTTAAGCATTCTATATCACAGGAAGCGATACTCGTATACAAACAAAGCATGTCAAAAGCAGATGAAGAAATCTTCTAAAAGGAAGTGCAGGGAAATTCCTGCAACAATATTATGGTATTAGAGGAACATAATAAGAATACTGTTTTGATAAAATAGGACCTCAAAAGTGAAACTATAAAATGCATTTTAGGATGAAAAGGGAGATTGTAGAAGAATCAAACTGAGATTCAGACCAATGCCATTACAAATATAGTAAGTCCAAAGCTGAGCAGTAGGGACAGATTTGATGTGGCTAAAAAGAAAATTATTAGCATGGAAGATGGAATTAATGTCATAATCAAAGAGAATAGAAATATAAAAACAAAATTATTGAAGCAGTTAGAAAAAGAATGACTGCTATAGAAATCAGACAAGTCAGCATAAAGATAATTGATGTCTCTGAAATTGATGTACTCCATTAAATGAAAAAGAGAAAGCATTCAGAAATGTAATGCAAAATGTTTCTTCAAAGCAAAGGGAGAATAAATATCTAGATGGAAAGGGCAAACAATATACTTGTTAAAATTAATCCAAAATAATCAACTTTGACATTATTCAGATTAAGTTTTTTAGCTACCAGAGATTGGGACAACAAGAATGAGTATTTTGAACAGAAGCAGTGGTAAGAACTAGATGCAATATTGGTTTGTAATTAGACAGTTTAAGTACAGCAAACTTTTTAATACAAATAATCTACAAGAAAATTGCCTTTGCTTTTCTGTTTGAATGCTAGGGAGGTGTTCCTGCGGGCTTAGCATCTAAACCCCTTCAGATTCTGTACGGACACACTGATGAGGTACTGAGTGTCGGCATCAGCACTGAGCTTGACATGGCAGTGTCAGGATCAAGGGTAAGAGCTCACCTTTAAGAAGTGCTATTTTGCCTTCACTGGTGTGGCTAAGTTGGTTGACGCATCCTTTTGTAAACTGAGAGATCATGGGTTCAATTTCCTGTCAGAGCACATTACATGTGTTGCGGGTTCAGTTCTCTGTCAGGGTATGTGCAGAAAGCAGCCAGTCAGTGTTTCTCTCCTCCTTTCTGACTCCCCCCTTCTCTAAAGTCAACAAGCATGTTCTTAGGTGAGGATTTTAAAAATGCTATTTTTTTCTATAAATTTAGAAACAATGTTTATAGCTATATTTTTTGGTAGGGGAATTTGCAAAGGTATTTTATACTATGTGTAGGACTTTGCAAAAGTAGAAAACTGCAGAAGTACCAACTTAAAAAGACAATTATATTTTGGGAATTTACTGGCCTTATTGGTTAAGAATAACAGCATTTTATGAAATAAAATACTATTTGAAATTTCAGGATTTGAATTTTTCCTAAGGTTCATGTGTCCATGATAGAATAATCATTTTCTCAGAAATATTCCCACATTTCTTTTTCCAACCCACAATTTTTTTTATTTTGGTGTGTTTTTTCCTTTGTCTTTTTCATTTTCTAATATTTCCTGTGTGTAGGATGGCACTGTGATTATACATACTGTTCAGAAAGGTCAGTACATGAGGACTTTACGACCACCTTGTGAGAGTTCTCTGCTCCTGACCATTCCCAATTTGGCTATATCTTGGGAAGGACATATTGTCATCTGCTCCAGCATTGAAGAAAAAACCACCCTCAAGGTATCTAACAGTTACATGCAGTAGGGCTAGACTATAAGCTTGTGTTTTCCTTCCCAAATCATATATGAAGCATTTTGAGGAAGGAAAGAAAAACGTGTTTGAAAAAGGATATTTTTTTCATCATTTGATTTGTAGATTTTTTACCATTACCTTACCCTATCACAATCTTGGCTTCATGTTTGTATTTTCTTAAGGATTTCTATTGACCTATATACTACATAATTTCAATAATAATTTCTGATTATGTGGGACTTTATAAACTTAAGTGAAAATTATAACCGAATTAAATTCTTTTTGCACAAAGTAGGGTATACGTAAACCATGAATTTTTTGTTTATTTATTCTTTTCAGTGATAACTTTTTGCAAATTAAGAGAATCTAAGAATCTATTTGTTTTAAGAATGTAGACGGGGTTTTTTTTGTTTGTTCATTTGGGTTTTTTTGGACTGGATAAGATGTTAATTCTTTTTGGAGGAGTAAGTTCTTATTTAATATTTATTTGCTTGCAATCTGATTTGAAATTACTTCAGTAATATTGGCTACACACTTTCTTTTTAACTATAACCAAGTATTTACTCCAGCATTTTAAACCCAATAATCACTGTTATTAGTTTTAATTAATAGTATTGAAACTGAGTTCTAAATTGAGATCACTAAATTTCCTTTTTCTAATCTTTGCAGGATAAGAATGCATTGCATCTGTTTTCTGTAAATGGAAAGTATCTAGGGTCTCAAGTCCTAAAGGAACAGGTATCAGATATATGCATAATTGGAGAACACATTGTCATGGGCAGTTTACAAGGGTTCCTGTCCATAAGAGATCTCCACAGGTAAATAGTAAGAATTATCAAAGTAACACCTTAAAAGGGTGTTTTTTTTAAAGGTGGTAGTACTTTCAGCTCTGGCTGCTGTGGCTCAGTGGATTGAGTACTGGCCTGTGAACCAAAGGGTCGCCGGTTCAATTCCCAGTCAGGGCACATGCCTGGGTTGCAGGCCAGGTCCCCGGTTGGTTATGTGTGAGAGGCAACCACACATTGACGTTTCTCTCCCTCTTTCTCCCTCCCTTCTCCTCTCTCTAAAAATAAATAAATAAAATCTTAAATAAATAAGTAACTGTGGTAGTTTTTTCAACCTAGAGTAAAAATCAGCAATCTAAGGTTTCTAATCTTTTGGTTTATCATTTATTATGACCATGTCTTTTTTGGCAACTGTGAAAAAAAATGTGGAAGCTAATGTGTTCCTGGATTGATAAATGAAATACCAATGTAAATCTTTAAATGTAGAAAAGTTTATGCTATGTATATTTTACCCCAATTTAAAAAAAATGTTTTTAGCCCTGGCTGGTGTAGCTCAGTGGATCGGGCACAGGCTGCGAACCAAGAGGTCACTTGGTTCGATTCCTAATTGGTGCACATGCCTGGGTTGCAGGCCAGGTCCCCACTGGGGGCCACATGAGACGTAACCACACATTGATGTTTCTCTCCCTTTCTCCCTCCCTTCCCTTCTCTCTAAAAATAAATAAAATCTTTAAAAATATTTTTTAAATAGCCAGGAAGTGCTAGCCCTGGATTATAGATTTTGAAATTGTTCCAATTACAGTTTGAATTTTTACAATCTGAAGTTAGGGTTTTAAGAATATTTTTTAATTGTGCTAAAAAAAAAAAAAAAACCCTAAAAATTTTAAGGCTAATGGATTTGTTTAAAATGGAGTGTACTATATGCATAAAATTGGTGGAGAATCTTGTTATTTAATGCAGCAAAGGAGAAGGGTGTCACCAGTGTTTGAATAGTAAATATGTTTCATGTTTCCAATATGCACACATGCATTCTTTTTTCTCTCCATAAAAAATTTATTGTGGCTTATTTATATTCCTCAAATTTATATTGACCTTTCCAAAAACCTTTTTTATAAAATATTTCCTGATCCAAGATGTTCTACTTTATTGCATTCAATAAGAATCTCTTCTATACCAACACCTCTTTTCTATTTTTGTAGTTTTCTTCGCTGTTTTATCTTCCTTCTTTGGTAGAGCATTGAGACACGATTCCAATCATATTGATCCAGGATTTTGTTTTACAACCCTAATTTCAGGGTATTGTTCAGAAAATCTCAAATTAGAAAAATCAGTGGGATATTTTAGCAGGTTAGTGTGTGGAACATGTTAATTGCATCATAGGATTTTTTTTAATTCCCTAATTATAAAAGCTGTGAGCATTTTTTATAATGATGTATTATATTTCATATCATATTTTAAATATATAGGGTCTGGCACAAATAATGCCCCCTTTTTATTACAAAATATTAAGCATGTAATTCTGTAATATAACAATATCACATTCAAGCATACCATATGACATTTTAGGTGAAAAGTTCAAATTAAAACTATAAATTATTACACCTATATTATTACCCTACCAACCACATTTAAGCACACATTACTTCTGCCAGACCCTGTACATTATTTTATATTCTACTTATATGTTTTATATGTTGCATCTTTTTAAAATTATGTTTTATTGATTATGCTATTACTGTTGTCTCAGTTTCTTCTGCCATTGCCCCTTTCTACCCAGATCCCCTTATCTCCCTTAGGTGATCCCCACACCGTTGTCCATGTCCATGGATCATTGCATACTCTCTTCCCTATGCTGTACTTCACATCTCCATGACTACTCTGCAACTACCAATTTGTGATTCTTAATCTCTTCACCTTTTTCATCATTCCGTTCACAACAGGCAGCCAACCATCAAAATCATTCTCTGTATCTGTGATTATGTTTCTGTTCTGCTATTTATTTTGTTCAGATTCAGTTGTTAATAGATATGTATTTATTGTGATTTTATTCTCATGTTTTTTTCTTTTTCTTAAAGAAGACCTTTTAACATTTCACAGACCACTGGTTTGGTGATGGTGAACTCTTTTAGCTTTTCTTGTCTGGGAAGCTCTTCATCTGTCCTTTTTTTAAAAGTATATTTTATTGATTATGCTATTACAGTTGTCCATTTTTTCCCTCCCTTTATCCCCCTCTGCCCTGCACTGCCCTCCCATGAGCATTCTTCCACCACTTAGTTCATGTCCATGGGTCGTACATATAAGTTCTATGGCTTCTCCGTTTCCTATACTGTTCTTAACTGCTCCCTCTCTATTTTGTATCTACCAATTATGCTTCTTATCCCTGAACCTTTTCCCCCACTCTCCCCCCTCCCTACTGATAACCCTCTATGTGATCTCCATTTCTGTGATTCTGTACCTTTTCTAGCTGTTTGCTTACTTTGTTTTTGTTTTGCTTTTTTAGGTTCAGTTGTTGATAGTTGTGAGTTTGTTGTCATTTTACTGTTCATAGTTTTTGATCATCTTCTTTTCCTTAGATAAGTCACTTTAACATTTCATATAATAAGGGCTTGGTGATGATGAACTCCTTTAACTTGACCTTATCTGAGAAGCGTTTTACTTACCTTCCATTCTATGTGATAGTATTGCTGGAGAGAGTGATCTTGGATGAAGGTCCTTGCCTTTCGTGACTTTGAATACTTCTTCCCAGCCCCTTCTTGCCTACAAGGTTTCTTTTGAGAAATCAGCTGACAGTCTTATGGGAACTCCTTTGTAGGTAACTGTCTCCTTTCCTCTTGCTGCTTCTAGAATTCTCTCCTTATCTTTAATCTTAGGTAATGTAATTATGATGTGTCCTGGTGTATGCTTCCTTGGGTCCAGCTTCTTTGGGACTCTCTGAGCTTCCTGGACTTCCTAGGAGTCTGTTTCCTTTGCCAGATTAGGGAAGTTCTCCTTCATTATATTTTCAAATATATATTTTATATATATTTTCAAATATATTTTCAAGTTTCCAATTTGTTGCTCTTCTCTTCTTCTTCTGGCACCCCTGTGATTCAGATGTTGGAACATTTAAAGATGTCCTGTAGGTTCCTAAGCCTCTCCTCAGTTTTTTGAATTCTTGTTTCTTCATTCTGTTCTGGTTGAGTGTTTATTTTTTCCTTCTGGTCCAACCGTTGATTTGAGTCCCAGTTTCCTTCCCTTCACTGTTGGTTCCATGTACATTATCTTCATTTCACTTTGCTTAATCTTCACTTTTTCCTCTATTTTGTGACCATACTCAACCAGTTCTGTGAGCATCCTGATTACCAGTGTTTTGAACTCTGCATCTGATAGGTTGGCCATCTCTTTGTTGCTTAGTTGTATTTTTTCTGGAGCTTTGATCTGTTCTTTTATTTGGGCCATTGTTTTTGTCTCGGCATGCCTGTTATGCAGTAAGGGGCAGAGCCTTAGGTATTCACCAGGGTGGGGCAACCCACATCACTGTGTTGTGGTGCTGTACGTGGGAGAGGGGTCCCAGAGGGAACAGTGCCACTTGCTATGCTCTCTGCCAGTTTTCAGTCACTTCACCTGCTACCCACAGGCAAATTGGGCCCTTCTGGTGCTGATTCCTGGGTGAGTGGGTTTGTGTACATTCTAGGACCCTATGGGTCTCTCCAACGAACTCTCCTGTGAGGCTGGGAGTTTCTCCCACCGCCACAACCCCTACAGGTTTTTACATCCAGAGGCTTTGAGACTTAGTTTCATGCACTCACTCCCTAGTTGTTCCTCCCAGTTTATCTGCACTCAAATGTGGGACCTCCCAGTCTGCCAGCCTCCACCTCACCCATCTGTAGTCCTCCAGCCATCACCTTGCTGTGTGCCCTCTCTGCCCCCGCTGTCCGTCTCTGCCCCTCCTACCAGTTTGTATGAATGTTTCTTCTTTAACTCCTTGGATGTTGGGCTTCCATACAGTTTGATTTTCTGGCAGTTCTGGGTTTTTTTGTTTGTTTTTAAATTTGTTGTTGTCCTTTTGGTTGTGCAATGAGGTAAAGTGTGTCTAGCTATACCTCCATCTTGGCTGGAAGTCTCTTCATCTGTCATTTGATTCTAAAAGATAGGTTTGTTAGATAGAATAATCTTGGTTGTAGGCCCTTGTTTTTCATCACTTTGAATATTTCTTGCCAATCCCTACTAGTCTGCAGAGTTTCTTTTGAGAAATCAATTGACAGTGTTATGGGAGCTCCCTTGTAGGAAACTAACTGCTTTTCTCTTGTTGCGTTTAAGATTCTCTTTTTGCCTTTAACCTTTGGCATTTTAATTATGATTATCTTGCTGAGGGGCTGTCTGGGTTCATCTTCTTTGGGGCTCACTGCACTTCCTGGACTTGTATGTCTATTTCCTTCACCAGGTTAGGGAAGTTTTCTGTCATTTTTTCAAATAGGTTTTCAATTTCTTGCTCTCTTCTCCTTCCAGCACCTCCATGATGCAAATGTTGATGAAGTTGTCTCAGAGGCTCCTTACATTTTCCTCATTTTTTAAGATTTTTTTCTTGCTATTCTGATTGGTTATTTTGCTTCTTCCTATTTTAAATTGCTGATTTGAATCTCGGCTTCATCTACTCTACTGTTGATTCTTGTAAATCTTTTTTTACTTTAATCAGTGTATCCTTGGTTTCTGACAGGATCTTTTTTTATGCCATTGATGTCTTCACTAAGTTCCTAGAGCATCCTTATAACCAATGTTTTGAACTCTGCCTCTGGTAGATTGCATATCTCCATTTTGTTCTTTTTCTGGAGTTTTGATCTGTTCTTTCATTTGAGCCATGTTTCTTTGTCTCCTCATTTTGCCAGTCTCCCTGTGTTTGTTTCTATGTATTATGTAGAGCTGCTGTCTCCCAGGCTTGGTAGAGTGGCCTAATGTAGTAGGTGTCCTGTAGGACCCAGTGGTACAGTCTTCCTTATTCATCAAGCTGGGTACTCAAGGTGTGCCCACTGTGTGGGCTGTGTACACTTTCCTGTTGTAGTTGAGCGTTTATCGCTGTTGGAATATCCAAGGTCAGCCACCACCTGTGTTCTCTGCGGGGGTCACATAGCATAAGCTACAAAGCAATCTGCAGAGGGCTGCTGCTTGTGCTGGGCTTCGAGGTGCCCAGGTGAACCCAGGCTGACTGTTGCTAGTGCTGGGCCTGGAGCAACTTAGTGAGAGGTATGGGACTCGCTGAAGCCAGATGCTGCTTGTTTGAGAGAATTTAGGAAAATCTGAATCATGGGTCAAGACAAGCCATTTGTGTGGAAAGGCCAGTGGAAGCAGCTTTGGTGGGCCTGAAAGTTGGGTGGGGCAGGGTCTCAGAATCACCGTTGTGGGGCATACGGTGTGAGCCAGGTTGATTGAGTCTCAGATATGGCACTCACCTGCCACCTCTGTGGTTCTCTTGGGGGATGCCTAGAAAAGAAACAGTGGGCTCTGCCAGCACTTCTGTCTGGGAGAAAGCTGCATCCCCGCTCTTGCCCTAATGCTGGACAATTCAGTTCCTCCCCATATGTCTCTGGTGCCCTTCAATCTGCTGCCTCCATGTTGGGGCTCAGAGGGAGTGAGTCTGAGTAAGTCTGTGCATGGGCTCCTTAAGAGGAACTGCTTGAACTCCAGCAATTTCTGTCTTCCACAGCCTCAATCCCTGCTGGTTTTTATGGCCAGAGTTATGGCAACTTCTCTTCCTGATACTGGAACCCTGGTCTGGGGGGCCTGGTATGGGGATGGGACTCTTCACTCCTGAGATATCCCTCCCGATTTTTATCCACCACACGTGGGTGTGGGACTAGCCCATTTTGCATCCCTTCCCCTTCTACAGTCTTGATGTGGTTTCTTTAATTACATAGTTTTAGGACTTCCATTCAGCTCAATTTCTGATAGGTCTGAATGATGGTGGTTTTATAGTTCAGTTGTAATTTTGATGTGTTACCTCTTTTTTAAGACAAAGTAAATAAATCAGTTTTATTGACCTTATCCCCCTATGCATACACTTGTTGAGCTTTTACACCTTTTTATCCAACTTTAACTTGTAATCAACAAGATAAAAATCATTTCATAAGAACTCATGTATATGGTCAGAAGAACAACAGATGTTGAGAATAAACAAAAGGTCTATTAAATATTTAAGTAATGCTATAAATGTAGACCTTGTGTGAGGCACACAGACTTTCTGAAGCTAAATCCCACATCTGTAAAATTAGAATGCAGAACTCAATTATGATTAAGTTAATTTCCAGGTATAAGATTCTAAGAATCTATTATATGTTCATTAATTATGTGTGTGTTTTTTCTCTTCTAGTTTGAATCTCAGCATCACCCCGTTAGCTATGCGATTGCCTATCCATTGCGTTTGTGTAACCAAAGAATACAGCCATATTCTTGTAGGATTAGAAGATGGAAAATTGATTGTAGTGGGTGTTGGCAAGCCAGCAGAGGTAAAACTTAGTGAAAAATTTCATTTCCTTTACTGTTTGGTATTCCTTTGGTTCTCCTTTATTCCTACTGAATCAAAAATATCTGTTATGGATAAACAAATTTTAAAAATTTTATTTCTCAAAGGGCAATAAAGTCAGCATTCAAGAATGATACTAGTATTACCATTGAGAGCACACATACGGCAGTTTCCATCTGTCACTCTGTGTGAATGAGAATGGTCTTCTGTTCTCTCTTTCCAAATCTAGATTCAAGAGTACTTCTTGGATTTTTAGTATATAAAAGCCTTTATAAAAAATAAAATGTGGGGCCTGTCTCTGTACCAACAGGACAAGACCCTGAAGAATTTCAACCAGCCCCACCATCTGCCATCTTCCTCTATACACACTAGTGGCCACAGAACTGAGATGTCTAATAAAAGCAATTTTTTAAAAATGAAATAGACTGAGACAATAAAGCTACTTTATTTTTTTGTATTAGCTTTATTTACAATCATCTCAAATTGGATATTGAATATGACTGTTAACAGGAAAATAAATAAATTTAGGATAATTGTACTGTGTAATACTTCCCACCAATAAAAGTAACAAATTACTGAAATATACAACAACATAAATTTAAAATTTAGTATGCTTATTGAAAGAAGGAAGATATAAAAGAACACATAATGATATCATTTATATGAAGTTCAAGAACATGCAAAACTAATCTTTATAAAACTGTATTTTAACAAATACCCGACATGATTGTATATCAGTTGTCCTCTTATAAAAGCATCATTTTTTATTTGGAACCACAAATATCCCATATAATGTGCTAATTCTCAATGAATTTCCTATAGTCACTGAATTCATTTGCCAGTAGTTTATCAGTTACTCAATATTCTAATATCATAATTCTAACACTGTTCTTAAGAAAACTTAATAGCAGCTACTTCAAGTAATTTAGTGATTATTCTGGAAAATTTATTGTTAAATCACATCAAATTAAGCACTATGGATTTTTATTAATATAATTGGTCTTTTCTGAGAAGTCTCAAATATGATTTCTGGCCCTGCTGGTGCAGCTCAGTGGATTGAGTGCCGGCCTGAGAACTGAAAGGTCGCCGGTTCCATTCCCAGTCATGGCAGGCACATGCCTAGGTAATGGGCCAGGTTCCTGGTTGGGGGCATGTGAGAGGCAACCAGTGGATGTATCTCTTACACATGGATGTTTCTCTCCCTCTCTTCCCATCTCTTTAAAAATAAATAAATAGAATCTTTAAAAAAATATTTAAAAAATAAATTCCCCAGATAAATAGTTCTCTCCTGTCCTCTGCTAATGAGATTACTTAAGAACTCTGCTCAGACTTGACTCTTTGAGTATGCTTCACTTTCTGTGGTTTATTCAAGTGCCTTTTAAAAAAAGTTGTCAGTTTTTTATTCTACTGAAGTTTTAAAAATGAAATGACCCTATTTTCTTTTAAGAATTGATTGGGGAAAAGGTGCTTAACCAAATTCATTTTATAGGCCTAAACCAATGTTATGTAATATTTACCAAGTAAGTTTTTGTCTTTGTTCATTTATGTAGTCTACAACACAAAGAATAATATGACTTGTGTGTAGATGTTGAATAAAAGTATTTATCTTTTTATATTTTTGTATGTATCAGTTGAATTATGGATCTACTTTAGTAAATAATCAAATTTAATAATTCAAATCTTGCTATATGACAGTGTAGAAATTAAATAGATCATTATGAAAAAATTCTTTTATAAGATCTATTTTTATCTAAAAGGTCAAAGTCTTGATTAATGTGTATTTTTAAAACATGCATCAGTTTTATGTATTAAACTGTCAGTATGAAGTGCATGTTTATAAAATAGATGGTAAAGTAGTAATAGGTGAATGGAGATACATTTCTGGGAATACATTTGGAAACAAAAATGCAAAATAGGTTTGCCATAGTGTCTTTGTACTAGGCTTGCCTTTTATCACTCCAATAAACATACCTAAGAAAATTAGCCTTTTAAAAAGGATGGCAGACAAAGCACCATTTGAAGGTAGATTGCATTTGGGAAAGTAATTCCAACAAATCATATAGTTAGATTGAGAAATGTTTTCATCTGTGGCCATACCACCCAAAACGCGCCTGATCTCGTATGATCTTAGAAACTTGGGTGGGAGAAATGTTTTCCACGTGGGTTTTTTTCCCCCTCTACCTAGAAGCATAAGCATTTTTAGAGGGATAGTTATTCATTGATTTAGTTAATAATATTTATATGCTGAGAAGTGGGCTAGGTGGTACAATTCTAATGGTGGACAAAATGTTATTCTTACCATCAAAAAATTTATGCCATTCTTGTTTTCTAAATTACTTTTTATCATTCTATTGTTAAATAGTTTTTGGAAATGTTTATCAAATATTAAAAATTTATTTGCATCGAAACATGTTATGTCTTATCCTTGTGATTGGCATTAGTAGTACTTCATACAAGGGGAGAAAATCCCCAAACCTTTGTATCATCTTAGCTAGATAAAATATAATTTGAAGAGATCATTTTAATGGAGTGAAATTATTTTTTAGTACATGAAGTAAGGGAGTCTGGTAATTTTGGCATAACTGGGACACTTAAAAATTTACACATTGGCATTAGACCATTCTCAACTGAATGACATTCAATGTAGAGAATTTTTCTTTTGTTATTAATGAAGAATCATTAAAATGATTCTGCTACCCAAACTTACATTTTCTGCATTCTACTAAATTAACGTCATCTTATCAATTTCATTTATTCTTTCTTTTCTTCCGTAATAACATTTCTCTGGTTTATTTTAAACAGATGCGTTCAGGTCAACTTTCTCGAAAATTTTGGGGATCTAGCAAGCGGCTCAGCCAGATTTCATCTGGAGAAACTGAATATAATACTCAAGATTCCAAGTGATTGTTATTTCTGTCTTTTGTCATGGGTAACTGAAACCTGATTTACTGTTTTGTCACTTTAACCACATTTCTCAAAAATCTAAAATCTTTCAGGGCTTTTATTCCTGAAAAGCTCTTAGGGATTACCAGAGTTTGGTGTGATGTGTGTATAAAAATGTAGATTGTATTATTATTCACTTTAAAAATTTCCCATTAACATAATTGAATTCAGTCTTTTTAACTAATTCTTGGTCTGCACTAAGGTTTGAGAAAATACATTTAATTAGATTTAGTGATCCATTTCTAATGATCATTATACCCATTTTTACAAATGAACTTCTAAAAGTGAAGAAGTTAGATTTGATGTGCTTATTACTCTAAACAGCAATATTTACCAGGTATTTAAGGTATACCTAAAAAAAGAGAACAGATAATAAGACAGTTGGGAGACATGGCTCTTAATATGTTCTTCAGTTAATCATTTTCCTATTTACTGGCCACTATATGTTTTAAAAAATCAATTTACTTGTAAAACTCCTGATTGGAGATAATATTTAAAGGTATCTGTTGAATACTTGGATTGTCAAAACTCAGTATAAAATTCCAGGTTTTCACAATAAGTTGAAAATAAGATTTATTAAAACTGTACATTGGCTCATTCCACTACTACTTAGCACATTACTAGTGAAAATGTATTGAAATGTATTATTATTCTTACATAATAAATGTTGAGTAGGAATAAGAGAAACTAGAGATAAAAAATGCTGATTGTAATTTTGACAGTTGGGTCCTTTCCATAGCATTTGCAGCACAATTTATATCTCCAAAGCGCAAAATTTCTTGACTCTTTCTTTGCTAAGCAAATACTCTGCTTCCCCTCAGTAATGAGAAGACTTAGCAGTGATACCCAAATATATCCCATTTTTCAGTAGGACTTCATGTGAAAGATGAATGAATAGAAAAGACATGTGTGACTTAAACTAGCCATCTAGATATACTAATTTTTAAAACCACATTTCTTTTTTATGTTATGTGTAACTTTGAGGATTACAATTTATTTTATGGTACATAGCTAGAGGTTACATTGTGCTTTATTATTCAAGATTTTATAGTAAAAGATAGATATATTTTGGAATTCAGAGTGTTAAACCTACCAATTTTATAAGGTCATTTTTTGAGTTTGGTCAGAGAGTTTTTACAACTTACAGGTGTTCTTAATTGAGATTACATGTTTTTTGTGGCATGTATGAATATCCTGAAATTGTGTGAAGGTTTTGTTAACTGCATTTTTTTAAAGGAATGAATGGTTGCATGGCTTTCTTAAAGGGGTCTTTGATCAGGAAAAACAAGTATTTTCCACATTAACAGCTTCTTAAAATAATATTAATTTTCATTCTACAAATCATAGATTCTTTATGTCCAGTGATCTCAATTGAACCTTGGAAAAATTTTCCCTTGGCAAATCTTCTCTCCTATTGCCCACATTATCTACTACCTTTTTCTTTATGACCCTGTGACTAAGTAAAAATTTGTAAGTAGTGAAGGATTCTGTGTAGGGAAGTTTTTTCAATAGATTTGATTTGAGTCTGGACTAATAAAAGGTTATATACTAGAAGAATTTTCCTCCAAATTACTTTAAATCCTTTTATTCAGTAAAAAAGTTATGTTTTAGGTAAATAACATTAAAATAAATTGGTATAGCAACTGTAAAATAGAACATATGTAAATGTGAAGGTTTTCTTTTTGAGAACTTAAGAAATTTGTGGTGAAAATGTCTCAAAACAAGTCAATAGAGATAATTATGATGTATTGAGATTTATTGCTTCTGTTAGTTTATTTCATTCTATTTTAATTTTTTAGCTAATATTTTTAGGAAGTTTTAAGTTGGCAGAACTAACAATATTTTTGATATTTTAAATGTAGACTTGTAAAAAATCTTTCTGAATCAAAACTCTGCAAAATTTTCTTTTATTTATTTTTCTAGATATTTTGGTACAAGTATGCCTTCTTTATTTTTGAGGTCACTTAATATGGTTCTGGAAATGATTTTGGATGCTTAAAAGTTACAAAAAGTTTAACTTAGATTACTGAGGGAACTTTCCTACATGTGTGGTGCTTTGCTGCTTTTTAGATGGAGGAACTGAAGAAGTAGTATTCATTTTATAGCACAAGTAGGCAGCTTTGTTCACAGTAAAATAGAGACCCGCCACTGATGGTAGATGTGCAGAGCAGTGGAACTGTACCTTTTATTACTCTCTCCAAAAAGTAAAAACCCAAAATACAGAATTTTAAGGAAAATCTTTGAGAATACTGGCAACAGTCTAGAGGATCAGAACTTAAAGTTTATCTATTAAATAAGCAAATATAGTGAGTATTAGCTGAATAATATATTTCTCTTTAAACAGTTTAGCCCACTGAATTAAAAATCACTAGATAAGATCACTGAAAGGATATACTTTGGGAGATTCTGGCGTATTGAGATGCTATCCCTAGAAATTATTTCTATATTGTATATAGATATTAATGATATCGTTAGAATAGAATAACAGGTGGATATTTCAGTTAATGAATATAATAACTTGGCTGTTATAAAGTCTTTGCAGAACTTTTCATTTGCTTTTGTTTCTTGACACTGGTGATGATGGAGATAAAAATCTCAGCTTCCTGTTGATGAAGAGAGATTTATAATAAGATGATTTTACTTTAAGAAAGTGAGGTCAAATATGAAAACCTATAATAGCTGTCCTCACTTAGAGAATAAAGAAGCTTTGTAAGCCTTTTTCAACTTTCCCCAGTCAGTATACTGTCATTTTCTTAGTTAAAATTGGAGGACAGAAGATAAAATAGATCTTGACATGAAAATTAGGAAAGTACATGAATATGAAGTTTGGCTAGATGGTTTAAAATATTTTAAGTTTGTGAAGCTCATGTCAGCTATGAATGTTTCTATTTTCTTTAGGTCAGAGTACTTTTTTTAGGATACATGCTTTTCTAGGAGAGAAAATGCCAAGCATTCACTTGTCATTAGCAAGGAATATCAATAAGGCTTTTTTTTTCTATGTGAGTAATATAAAATTATTCTTAAGAACTGTTGTTGAAAATGAGCTTTATGCTTCTGAAGGAATAAGTGTGCCTTCATACTTAATTAGAATTTAGACTTGAAAGTTGAATCTTAACCTAAGATTTTTTTATATTTTGAATAAGAATAGGCAAAGAAAATTTTTAACTTGAATAACAGATTTTTATTTAATGACAGACTGACTCATGATCTTTGCCTTTAAGTATTTTTTATATTATTATTAAAGAAATCACTAATGGAATATTTTAATTGAATTTAAAGAGGTTAGCTCCTTTTATATATTTATATTTTAAAAATGAGTAGCATTATTTTATTACCTTTCCAAGGAAAAGATGCAAGTACATGGACAATATTATATAAATATTAAATAATATAATATGTCATAGCATGGGGGGGGTGCAGGTTCGTCTCTTCAAATATATCATTAAATTTCCATAAATAAGTTCTTAAACCTGTCTTTAGGATATGGTTTTTCAGTGATATAAGACAGGAAATACATTGTTTTTCTTTTCTAAATCTAATCTGTTTTCCTTTATCAGCCAGACACATAGCTTGCCTTAATTACTGTTTGTCATCAACTGAAACTGTTTCTTCCAGTAAGTGACCAGTCTCTCAACAAATATTAATTCTCAATATTTTTTTTCCTAATTCATTTATCATATATACTCAACATTTGATTTGTTTTAAACTTGACCACGTGTCTGACATTGTTCTGGAGAGTTTTCCTTTATCAGAGTCCTGATGATACTCTCTCTGAGGACATTAGGCAATGGCATTGTATGGTTACCAGTCATCATTCCAATATGACTAAAATGTTGGCTGCAGCCTGACTTCTTTAATTTGAATCTAGCATTTTCTAGGCCAGTTTTTCTTAAATGGGATTGCAGATCAGACTTATTAAAGTTCTACGAATATACAGAGGCCGAGACAGTACTCTGGACTTTCTGAATGACTTTACTAGATGTTGATATAAAATAAATTATGTCTCAGGATTAGTATGTTAAATCTTAAACTGTTTTACTCTGTAGAAACTCATTCATTTTTATAAATCAGACTTAATATTCATAGGTTTATTTAAAAATAGTTTTAGTCATTATCTTGGGAGATATTTTATATAAAATTTTCTCAAAATGGGTTCTTTGTGTTTCATGGTACAGAAACACCTAAATTTCTTTTTCTGTTGCATTATCATCATAAACCCTCTTCAGACCTTTCATATTTGAAACTTGTAACTAATATTTGCCCTCAAGTATGTTTGCTTTTTAATCCTAGTGACTGTCAGTGAATATTTGCATGTCAAATTTGGTAACATTCAAAAGTATTAGTAAAAAGCACAAGTAACAAAATGCTAGATTTAAAAAATAAAATTAGAGCTCTGTAATCTTGAAGCTCTAATCAATGGAATTTTCCATATACAAAGCATTGGATAAAGCCCTTCCGCTTATGATAACTTTGGTAAGTAGAGCTCCTGTATGGAAATAATCTTCAATTTTTCATATGCAAAGTCCTAGTATTACAAAAAATAAAGCATTAATATTTAAGATATTTAGGCCTATATTGGAAATGATTCAATTTTCTACATTAATAATATCAGGCCATCCTTAATTATAGGATTTAAGTTATTTTCTTCAATATAAGAACCTTGTGTAAAAGTGGCTGCGTTATCAAATACTTTTCTGGTACATTGCAGTAAATCTTCAGACACATCTTCCGGCATTATCTCTGACATTTGTCATATGTGGGTGATTTCTAAATACATTTACAGGATTTTGCTTTATAAAGCTAATAGCTTTAGTGAAAAAAAAAGACAGACATAAATGCATTTCCTTTGTCTTAGTGCCTGTAATCTTGTGAGTTGAACTTCAAGGGAAAGAACAAGTAGAAAGTCACTAATTCAAGATGTTGCAAATATTATCGTAATAATAATAACAATCACAACAGTATGGTTTGGTCCCTGAAAGAACTGACCATTTTTCATAGTTGACTGTTAATGGAGTTTTGTATATGTGTTCACTTATAATATAGCTGTCTCATTATTTTAATTTATAACTATATTTGAGTATACAAAGTGATTAGCTGTTTGTAATACTGTTTCAATGTTGTGTTATGATTTGAGAATAGGAAGACAAGTTAGGATTTAGGTAAGATTGGATAAAATGATATTTTAATTAAAATGTAATTTTTTAAAAAAAGAAGTATTAATCTAATTGGACCTATTAAAATTTTATTTGGAAATAACATAGTTCAGTTTAATATGTATTAAAATTAGACATTCTCTGGTAGCCAGTGTACTGTCTAATTAATGTTAAAATGCTATTTTGATGTTCTTTCTCTTGGAAACATTTTCTCATATTCTGTAAGCCATGTGTTTTAAGAGTTACTGGGTTCAAGCTACAAATTCAACAGGTACTTCTTTTGCACTTTGAAGGGAAAAAAACTGTTGGCGATAGACATTTTGTTCAGAACACTAAAATTATATAACAAACACTTTAGAAACTTGTTTTGGTAAGGAGGTATCAGTTGTCGGACTTAACTGAAAGGAATCTCAACCTCTTAGTTTCTTACATAGGGGTTAAAGAGAATAACTTTATTTCTTCCTTTGGGATTTTGATTCCTTTTCTTGGGTAACTTTTAAATTATTTAATTATAATAGTTTCTATACTTCTCCCAAAATTATGGTATATTACAGTAGATCTTACTGTTAAAAATCCTTTATATTTTAGACTATTTTTCCTTTTTCTATGTTTTACTGCTTTCTGTGATTCATAAATACCATAACCAAGTTTTTTTGTGGCTAGTGTTAGTTTTATAGTTAGCTTTACATAACAAAAATTGTTAGAAAACCATATGCCTGTTCTGTTCTCTTCAGAAATTCCTAACAGGTATGGCTTTTCTTTCCCCAACTATTTGCTTGTAAAGACTTAGAGGAAAAACTTGCTAAAAGTAATCAAGAACTAGCCAGACAGTGATTTTTCTGTCAGATGCGTTGTTGTAGACGTGCATCCATTAAGACAAAGAATATCATACACATGATTTGTCTTTTATGTCAGCTTTTTGGGGATGTGACAGTGACTTGAATACAAACACACACACGCACATAATCATTTCAGAGGAGGAGAGCTGAAAATTTGGGATTACATGTTAAAAAACTTGCAAATTGTGCTGCTACTTAAATATTTAATTGAAGAAGTTATATAGTTATCATAAATATTCTTTCTCATTTTTTCTACTGGAATGGACCATGGAAAAGAATATTAAGCCTTATTTATATCTAATTATTGACGGTGCAAACTGTGACTCAGTGAATATTTGTATGCCAAAAAGGTTTTGAAGTTGAGAAAGGTTTAAACTATAAACGTGTAAATAATTTTGATTAATATTCTCACTATAATGAAGTTACTGTTAATTTGGTGCAATACACTCTTCCCTTCACTCTTTTACAATTAAATCTATAAGATGTATGTTTTGCTTGTTACACCAAGTGCTGTTTTAAAATTTTTCCATGTGTATATGAGCTAACGTTTTATTTGTTTCTGTATAGCATGATTGAAGATAATAATTGAAAATTTTGCACTTTTTTTAGTCCTTTCGAAATTTGTATTTTAAAGTTTCTAAGAATGTACATTTATTTTGTACATAATAAATTAGCTTTGTACATGAAAATGGGTTTCAATCAAATTAAAAAATGATGTTACTTTCTTCAGTTAATTTTTAAATTCTCCATTCATAGAGTCTGATTACATCTTGACCTTGGCTAGGTTAAAGAATTGAATACAGTATTTGTTAAGCAGCAAATTGATCACTGCTTCTGTTATGAGCAGAATTTCTTCTGTAGTCCTGTGTGTATAAGATAAATGTTATGTTAATTGACCAGTTTTCATCATATAAAATGGCAGCTATTAAGCCTTTTAAGTTTTAAAAGCCACCTCAGAGACATGGTTACACATTCTTCCCTCCCCTGTCCCCTGCCCCGCCCCGGGAAATGTTCATAAGCCAGAAGTCTCCATTTGTAGTTAAACAACACTACAGTAGATTGGTATTTTATTTGAATTTTATTTTCTTTCATAATTAAAATCTTCTATTCATCAACTTTTGATAGTCTAAATGTTGACCTAATCCTTCTCTTTTTGTTAAGGTTAATAGAACTTAGTCCATAATAAGACAGAACCCAAGTTCTGTTTCAGGTTCTTGCTAGTACTTCTGTCTCTAGGGCCATAGTAACAGGACAATAGACAGGAACATTAACTTATTTCTAACCTAGCACCATCTATGCACTATTTGACACTTTAATTGAAGATACTTTGCTAGAATTGGAAACTTCCTGCATTAATTCATCTGGTGAAATTGCCCGGTCACAGGACAATCAAGCCAGGTCAGTGACAGGCTTAATTAAGACAGCCTTGCTTTTGTCATATGAAATACATCTGTAACACCATACCAAGCATCAAATAAATGTGTTTGTTTTACACAGAAAACTGGAGCTTATATGTTTTTACCATATATCATTCAGTTAATGATTAAACGATTTTTTAAAACTTACAACATTTTTAATGATTTTTAACTTTTTCTACTACTGAATTTTTATGATTTTGAGTCTATTCAATTCCTATAAAACTCCTTCCTTACAAAGTGTTGGTGTGTTTTCTAAAGTTGTATCCATTCAAAGGTAATTCAGTTGTAATTTTGCAGAGATTGGAAGAGTTAGGGAAGGCTACTGAGATAGTGAATTTCCTTTATCCATGTGTTTGTTAGCAGCTAGGAATGAGCGGCTGGAGAGGAAATAAAGCAGGGCCCCGACCCAATGCAATCTAATAAAAAACTTAAAACCGGAGGCTAGAAAAAAAAGGGAGACATATCTCACCCATTGATTCAGGAGTCCTGAGCCTGGCCTGATAAGATTGCCAAGTGTTCCGAACATCACAAGCAAAATTATAATAGTGCAGGAGGAGGGGAGCCCTTGAAATTCTGTGTGTATCATCTCTACTAGCTGGGAAAGAAAGCCTTTGTAATTGTCCCAAGGTGTGGAAGGGAGAGGAGGAGGGGGAACCTAGAAACTGGTTAAAGTATATAACCGCTGAATCCCAATAGTCGGTGCACTCAGATTGGGTAGGTGCCCACTTGTAGCCAGGGGCTCAAGTGTGTAGATAACAAACTTACTAACAACTTTATTTTCTCTGTCTGTGGGACATTCGGATTAGCCGGGTGCCTGCTTGCAGCTTTGTGCTCATATATGTTTCGTAGATAAACTTGCTCTCTCATTTTCACTGTACATGTTTGTTTCTCGTCTGAATTCTTCTCTTACAAGCAAGGCAAGAACCGAAGAGGGAGAGTCCCCTTACTCAGGTCTCCCAGTAACACATGCTCTAGTGATATAAAATTCTTTTTGAAAGTAGGTGCCTCCTTATATTATTCAACTTTAACTTGCAGCCCAAATCCTTTAACATAGTATTGATTTTCAGAAGAATAGTAGCGTGCCAGATTGCTCACATGAGGATGATATGATTAAAGAGGTGGTTGAAGGTGGGTTTAATCCAGCCTAGAACAACAATACTTTCAGAGTCCTTTTTAAGAAATTGTTTTTTCAAGAAACATCACAGAGGCATTTACAGATGGGAAAACATGCTAACTTATGTGAGAACTTAAAGACAGTGTCAAAGAATTGGAAAGAAACATTGACATCCTAAAAACAGTGTTCATCAAATTTTACATCTGAAAGGGAATATGCAGATCATTTGGAACTTTTGTTTGAGGTATAACGCTTTGAAGAACTTTTGTTTGAGGAAACAATCTAAATTTATATTAAAAGTGTAAATTATTTTAATGCAAACGGGTTGTATGCAGATGCTGTGGTTTCTCCCACATTGATTAAACTAGTAGTGGTTATATTAATAGTGTTAATTAGAGCCACAGTGGTGCAGAGAGACTGATGCAGGTACAGGCTTTCTCGGGATGTCATTTCCTTGAAGAACTTGTCATGGTTCCGGATCTAGCCCTGTCAGTATCCTAAAGAGAAGCTTGAGAATGCAAATTAGCGTAAGTTCGTAAGAGAGTGACACATATACACACACCCGTGCATGCACAGTGTAAATGCACTAATTTATAATAAGACAACCTTCATTTTATTTCTCACAGCTGCCGTAGGTACTGACTACAACAGATCCCAGTGTACTAAGGTCACTACTACATTTTAAACATATTGAAATGGGAAAATATAAATTTTGATCTATGAGCAACATTATTGGGCAAGACTTTGAGATACTGTCATAATCTCTAATAGAAGGTGATAGAGTGGAAAGGACCTGCACCTGGAACAAAAGATCTGGCTTCAAGTTACATTTGTACTATTACTAGCACAGTGACTTTGAATAGTACACTTAAGCTACCTGGTTCCACTTCATCTATAACACAGCAATGTTTGCGATGGCTTAGGGATCAAATGAAGGTAATGGTAAAGGATCAGAGGTGACAAATACAGCATCGTAATAAACAATTTTCACTTTAATGAAAGTGGGACTACTGGCATGTCATTGGTTTGGTCTGTATGTTTAAATATTGGGTAACAAGTATGGAGTTTCATCATAAAAATGCACCGAAAGGTTACTAATAAGTTGTAAATTAATTAAGCAAGGAGATATATAATACATAATATGTTAAGCCACACATTTTAAAATAAAGGTTCAGATCTTATTCAAGGAACTCAGTGCTTGCTTAGATTATCTTTCATGAAAGTGACATCTGTATTTCCCTGGCCAGGGGTAATCTTGTAATAAGAGAGGCAAAATAAATTTCTTTGAAGTAAATGCTTATACCCTAAATCTAATTGCCTGTACTATAAAGGACGGTAATTAACCGATGGATGGTATCGATAGTAACATTAGGTATTTTGCCTTGTCTCCCTTTAAGGCACATTGCATTTACAAGCGATTATATATGTTCCTGTTGCTGCTGTACATTACTAGACTTAGTGGCTAAAAACAACATAAATTTACTCTTAAAGTTCTGGAGGTCAGAAATTTGAAATCAGTTTCACTGGGCTAAAGTCAAAGTGTCATTAGGGGTGATTTCTTCTGGATGCTCTGTGCAGATAATCCATTTCCTCATCTTTTTCAGCCTCTAGTGGTGGTGTTCCTTGGCTTATGGCCGCCAAACTCAGACCATGTCACTTTAATCTCTGCTTCCACCCTCCCTTTGCCTTCTCTGCCTGACTCTTCTTCTGTCCCTCTTCCTAAGCCTAGTGATTATATTGGGCCCACATGGATAATCCAGGTTTATCTTCCCATCTCAAGATCCTTAGCTTAACTACTACTCTGTAAAGTTTATTTTACCATGTAAGGTAACATTCACAAATTCCAGGGCTTAGGATATGTACATATTTGGGTGCCTTAATCAGCAGTGAAAGTGAAAAACCAATAATGTATACTAGTTACGCATTATTTTCTCTTTTGCTGCCTGAGCCTAATTATTCTTATCCCAAATGATATAACTAGCTAGTATCACTTCACAATTAAGGCTCACAGATCTTACGCATTAAAGTTGCATGGAGGTTTGAAATGGGAATGTGTTTTATGAAACATTCTGCTTATAACTAGTAAGCTAGTAAGTTAACCAGCATGAAAAGGTGTGTGTTAAAGGCAAATATGAATTCTGTGAATATCCAAAAATTTTAGTTTGGGGTATTTTAAAATATATTAAATATTTTACTTCTGCATCTTTGGAATCTTAAAGTTAAGTAAAAGTTAAGTGATCAACTATAAGGAGCTATTACCACTTGACATTTGCCACAGTTGATTCTGTTTGCCCAGATAATTGAAAAGACTGCTCTCTAAGGATAACAGCTTGAATATAAAAGTACTGTATTTAGTTTTGCTTCATATTAAAATTCTATCAGAACAACAATGAGGACATAAGCCTACAAGGACAAAAGCATAAACCTACAAGAATAAGGAAAATAGAAAAGATAAGCATATTGGAAGGTGGAAGATTAATGGGTGAATGGTAAAACATCCAAAATGGGTGGATCTGGATCTATAGGGTGCCTAAGATCATGATAGTTACCTATATTTGGATTTCTCTTCATGTCCTCTGAAAAACTGTACATAAATATAAGAATACAACCTGAAAAAATCCCATAACTTTACAGATAACACAAAAACTTCAAATTACGTAGGGATATAAAAAACAAATCCCAGCAGAGCTATCTCAGGTTTTTACAGTAAGCCTTTGTGGAGAGCAAGGCGAGTCCAGGAATATTGAGAAAGAGCAGTTGAATAAGATTGAACCAAAAAGAAAAAAGACTCCCAGAAAGAGAAAGCCTATCTTACATGCAAAAATACTGAAAAAGTTTGGGTGGGTCAGAGTACCGTATATGGAGGATGGCCTTAGTGTGCAGCATTCACGTGGCAATCGCAGAAGGCGTTGCTGCTTGGGAAGAGAGTAAAAGTGCAGTCACTTTGGAGACTGGGTGGCGAGAGAGAAAAGGGGGGCCAATCTAGAATTTAAACTTCTGCAGGCAATAGAGAGAAATATTGAAAGACATATAATCCTACCCCTCACCCCCACAAAACAAAACAAAAAAAAAACTTAGTCTGTTTTCATGAGCAAAGACACAAAAATCCTTAAGAGAATATTAACATCAATTCTCACCATATGTAGAAAGGATAATGCACAATGACCAAATGTGGCTCATCCTATAAGATTTTTAAGAATTTAAGATTGGGTTAATATTCAAAAATCAGTGCATGTAATTCACCATATTAACAGAAGAAAAGCCATATAGTCATTTTAATATATGCAGTCAGGTCAATTGACAAAGTCATCTGTTCAAGATACAAAGTTCTCAGCAAACTAGATATAAAAGGGAACTTCCTTAATGTAATGAAGGGTAGTTAAGAATAACCTGTAGCTAACATAATATTTAATGGTACAAGACTGAACTATTTCTTCCTAAGATAAGGAATATGGTAAGTAGTATTCTCATTACTACTATTGTAGGTCCTAGCTAGTGCAATAAGGCAAAAACAAAAAAAAGAAAACATACATATTGGAAAAGAAATGAAAGTGTCCTTTATTGCGGTTAACATGATGTATATGTAGAATATCCTACGATACCTACACACACACACACACACACACACACACACACACACACACACAGAGGAACTAAAAAATGAGCCTAGCATAGTCCCAGGATTCAAGATCAGTATACAAAAAGAAATTATAGTTCCACTCTGGCCGGGTAGCTCGGTTGGTTAGAATAACATCCCAATACACCAAGGCTGTGGGTTCCATCCCCAGTCAAGGATACAAGAATCAACCCATGAATGGAACAGCAAATCAGTGTCTTCTCCTCTCCTCTCCCCTCCCTTCCCCTTCTCTCTCTAAAACTCAATATTTTAAAAAGCTATAGTTCTATATACTAGTAAAAAAAACATGATTCAAAATGGGTAAATATAATATTTGCAAGACATGCATAGTGAAAACTACAAAATATTGTTGAGAAAATTTGAAGAAAACCTAAAGATTTGAAGAAATTGAAAAGCTGATTCTAAACTTTGTATGGAAATGTAAAGGCTCTAGACTAGCCAAAACAATTTGAAAAGAAAAACAGAGTTGGAAGGCTCAAACTCTCCGACTTACTATAGACTTTAGTAATCCAGATATAAGGAGAGACATGTAGCTCTATGAAAGAAGGTAGAAGCCCTTTAGATATATCCATACATACGTAGTGAACTGATTGTCTACAAATGTGCCAAAATAATTCAACGGGAGAAGAACAGTAGTCTTTTCAACAAATGGTGCTAGAACTCATTATCCACATGGAAAAAAATGATGTCTCACCTTCACCTTACAAACTGACTTGAAGTGATGTATAGAGCCTAAATGTAAAATCTACTACCGTAAAACCTACAAACTTCTAGAAGAAACCACAAGAATACATTTCACAATCTTATGTCACAGCCGAAGAATCTGAGTTTAGGAAAGTTGAATCTTGTATAGTGGGCTGCAAGCAAACCTGTCTGACCCTAGCCCTGGAGGGGGCTGTTCTTTATATGGATAAGTAAGCAAACTTTCCTTCTGTTGTAGAGAGAAACTACTGTTATCTTCCAAGGTTTGCTGTACAAAATCCTTTTAAAGGATGTCCAGAACAAAATGGCAATTAATGCCTTACTTATAAGAGACTCAGTTTCCCACGACTGCCTATCATCAGCTAGGTCTTGTTGGACCCCCAAATCTTAAGGACCACAGAGCAGAGGGAAGTATGGGAAGTAGGCCAGATCCCCAAGGTGCCAACCACTGTCACAGCAGTGCTCTCTCCCTAGCTAGCTTGTTTGGTTTTGTGGGTGAGCCTGTATGAGCAGATGGAGGAGGAGAAAGAAGCCCACACTTGATTTACAAATGGAATGGCTCAGTATGTGTGTAAAGCTAAAAATAGGTAGGAGCTGAACTGAAGCCTTATTTATGGGCAGTCTTCAAAGACGGTGGCAAGGGAAAAACCATTTCAATGGGCAGATGTCTAGTGGTGCATCACGTCATTCACCCAGGGTGAAAAGAGAAGAGGTCCAGGGTGAGACTATGTATGGAATTATGGGCACTGGTGAGAGGCCTGGCCAAATGGCCAGGGGCATGAATGAAAAAAACTAAGATCGGGGATGAAAAGGTCTGGGACAGAGATATACAGAGGAACAAACATACGGGAGTGGAAGTGTGGTAATCTTTTAGTTATATATTAACAGCCAACAGAGAATACCCACCATGAAAGAGGCACTAAATTGTCAAGTGGACAGATCAATCCAGTTTGTGTCAGGTAGTCCTTGCACTGGCCACTCCAGGGCTGGAACGATGGACTACGTGGACTCAACAGCGTTAATGCACCACTTACCAAGGCACTTGTAACTACTCCCAACACTAAATGTCCAACTTACCAGTGGTAAAAAGCAATACTTAGCATCCATATAGCATCATTCCACAACAAGACCAATGGGCAACATGCTGAAAAGTTGGCTATTTTGGGACCCTTTTATTCTGGAAGGGCAAGAGGTTCATTCTCATAAGAATAGACATGTATTTTCTGTAGGTTTGCCTTTCTGTCTACAGGGCTTCAGCCAGCACCATTATTTTAAGGGCTCTGAGTATTTGATTCACAGGCAAGGTATCCCACATAACATCACATCAGACCAAGTATCCAATTGATAGTACGTAGGTGTTGGAAGGAGCCCATGACAATGGGATCCACTGATCGATCATATGACATGTATCATCCACAAGTGGCCATCCTGATAGAGCATTGGAATAGGTTGGTGAAACATCAGGTTAGAGGCAATTACTCTGTAAGGATGAAGTTCCTATTCGTAAGGATTTACTATTCTCATTAAATCAAAGCCTTTTACATGCTTTCATGGCTGCAGTTAGAATAATACATAGATTTGGGAGTGAGTAGAAGCATTACCTCTCTGACTTTCACTCCTAATGATCCACTGGGAGACTTTGTGCTTCCCATTTCCACAAGCTCTGGGCTCTTCGTGATTACAGGTCCTAGTCCCCAAAGGGGCACAAGATACAGCAAGAGTTCCAGCTCTTCACAAAGAGTTTATGTATTTAAAAAATGGTTGATGGTATAGTCATGACATTACTATTGCATTTAAATTCATTTTTATACATTTAAAAGATAATTTCAAAATGAATATTTACAGTGAGACATATTATTATAAGAAATTTAATCCTTTGAAGATAAAAATTTTAGATGTCAACACAAAAATGTGTGAAAGTATATACATAGATAAGATTTTTCAAAAATCCTTTTAGGAATCACTTAGGCAGAAGTTTGAAGAACACAAGAGGAGGTTGTATAGTTTAAAACACTGTGCCCTTGCTCCACCTCTGTAATTTCTGTCTCTTTTTCATGGACCCCTAAATTCAAGTCTCAGGTTTTTTAAGACTAAAAGGGTCAATTTAGGACAAAAAGGGAAGTGAGTCCAAATATTCTGGAGGATGGCTGCCTAGGGCTAAGGTTACTTTTACGTTGCAACATTATGCACTTAAAAATCTGATATTTACTGTTTTGAAAACCTATTTGGAACATGTTTCCGATAGGAAATGTCTTCAAAATTGCAAAGAAGAGATTGAAAAATGAACTTTTGAAATACATCTGTACTCAGACAACTGGAGTTCAAAGAGTTTCTGCAGATTTATATCTCGGAGAGCAACGTTTTGTTCCACTTGCTATAGATGCCAAAAAATTTGCCATTTTCAATGTCATGTCTCTGACTCATCTCTGTTCAGATTACCTTAGATAGTGGCTTTCACCGCGTTTTAACAGTTTTGTTAAAACACGGATTGCTGGGAACCTTTCCCTCCCCATTGTTCGATTCTGTAGGTCTGAACGTGCTTTTCTAGCACGTTCCCCGCCAATGCTGCTGCTGCTAGTCCTGGAACCACTCTGTGCGAATCATTGTTTTAGAGGCTTTAATCTTAAATCCACTGGAAAAAGTGTTGGTCAGGGTACAACTATAACAACTTGTACTAAAGTTTCTTCGAAGCCTGGCCCCCGCTCTCCCCAGCAACTCAATGCCCAAGTCACGGGTGTGTCCTGAAGCCTAGTCCCCGCCACTCTGCTGCAGTCCACAGCTCTTCCCGCCAGCCGGCCCGCCCTGGCCACGCCCCCCGCGACCCATTCGCTCCCAGGTCCAGCCTCGCCCAGCGGCTCATTTCTGAGGTCCGGCCTGGCCAAGGCGCAGCGGTCCGAGCTGTGGATCCGAGGAGCGGCTCCCGGGCGGAAGACCATGTTGGACTTCGCGATCTTCGCCATTACCTTCTTGCTGGCGTTGGTGGCAGCAGTGCTCTACCTCTACCCGGTAAGCGGGCTCGGCCCTCTGGGGGTCTGGCCGCCGCCCCAGGCCCCGTGTGGCCGGTATCCACGTCTTTGTACCCGCAGCGGGCCGCAGGGGGCGGGCCCGCGGGGATGGTTCCAGGTCCTGCTCCCGCCTTGGCTGGAGGACCGGACGGGCGTCCGGAGAGCCGCTAGTGGCTCAGCTGCGCGGGCACAGGCGCAGCACGGACCCTGGGGAGCCGGGAAAAGCCCGCGTGGCCGGGGGAGGGCTGAGGGCTGGTCCTCCGGGTCCAGCCTCCGCGCCCTGTTACAGGGCGGGTCTCAAGCACTTTGGTTGGCTGTTTGGCAGTAATTGCCAACCCCTAACTTCATTTTGTGGTGTGCCTGGGAGGAAACTCCTGGGTGCGCCACTCCTTAGTGCTTCCCCGAGGATTGTCCCAGCAGTGTGTGCGCGCGCGACAGGTCATTACCCGAGTCCCAAGTCCTGCAGGCCCAGCCTGGGTCTTGCTCCTCGTAGGGTCCCAAAGGCAGATTGGGCCATGGGATGAGCACTGTGGTGGGTTATGTTTGAGCTTCACTTGGCCGCTTTTTTTCTCTGAATCGCATGCTAGCCTTTCTCTGCTTGCCTATGTCAACCTCACAGTGTGATTCTCAAAACGCGTTCTACAAACCACCGGGGTGGTTTGATAGAAAAAGTTGTGAAGTAGCTGAACAGCACCAATTACATCACTGAGAAGGACGGAACACCTTAAATACTTTCAGATCCGGTAAATAGATTAGATTGGAATGTCGCAACTAAGCAATTTGGAATTTCTGGTATATCTTACTTTCTGAGAATCTGTATTTAGTGGCTCCAGGTCTTGAGGTTTTGATAGTCTTTATGTGAGGCTCTACTTTGATTAGTTAATAGGAGCAATACTATTTATTTTTCAACCAGATGTGTGCCCGACAGGGCTTTATGTGCTGGGGATGCAGCGGTGAGCAGGTACCTACACAGAAGCTTCTTGACTTACGGGATTTATGTTTTAGTGAGGGGAAACAATATAAACAAATAACATATGTAATATATTAGTGTTAACTATTACGGAGAAAAAATAAAGTTGGGAGTTGTGGGATTATTATTTTTAAGTAGATGTTCAAGAGATAAAGAAACATTTGAGTGAAGACCTGAAGGGGATGAAGGAGCAGCCCCTTCAAGTATCTGGGAAAGCCTTCCAGGCAAGGAGAAGAGCAAGGGCAGACCTTCGGTAACAGACCTGCCTAGGGTGTTCGGAAAAAGAAGGGGACAGTTGTGGCTGGAGTGAAGAGGCTTGTTAAGAAAGGTAATGTCCCAGTTATGGGGATGAGGGGGCAGACTTTAGCTACAGGCCATTTTATGGGGGGCTTTTACTCAGAGGTGAGAGGCCACTGGAGGGTTTCAGCAGAAGAGTGACATTTTACATTTCAGAGCGTTCAAATTGAATTTTGTTAGTTAAATTTTTAAAAGATTCATTTTGGCTGCTATGTTGAAAATAGATTTGCGGACCTGAGGCAAGGGTGGGAGCTGGCAGAGTACTTAAGAGGCTATTGTAATAAGTTTGGTGAGAGATGATGTTGGCGTGGACCAGGGTAGCAGAGTTGGGGAGACCTGGTGTATTGTGAAGATAAAGCCAAGGAAATTTCCCAATGGATTGGATTTGAAATGTGAGGAAGAGGCATCAAGGAAAACACATTTTTTTTTTTTTTAGCCTGAGTAGCTGGAAGGATGGATTAACTCCAGGGAAAGGAGGGTTTTGTTGTTTGTTTTTGTTTAGTTTTACTTGGTGGAAAGTAGTGGAAATTTATAGAGATCAGGAGTCTGGTTTTGGATAGGCTAGATATAGGTGCCCGTTAGATACCAAGGTGGAGATGCTGAATAGGTAATTGGGTATATAAGTCCTGAGTTTAAGGCAAAGTCCAGGCTGCCGATGCCCATTTGGGAGCTATCAGTGTATAAATGGTAGTTAAAACTAGACTAGTTGCCATTTCCCTGGGAGTAAAGATGCAGGGGAGAAGAGGTCCAAGGACAAGCTCTGTTCTCTCAATATTTAGAGGATGAGGAGAGGAAAAAGAGCCAACAAAGGAGACAGCCAGATAAATAGAACGAAGACAGGTGTTTTAAATGGAAGCCATTAATCAGCTAAGTTATGTTGCAGATATGTCTTGTAAGTTAACACCTGACAATTTAGCAGCATTGATTATTTAAAAAGGAACAATTTCAGTAGAATGGTAGGGATGATAAACCTGCACAGAGTGAGTTTAGGGATATCAAGTATAGACAATTCTTCAGAGTTTTCCTGGAATGGGGAATGGTAAGTGATGAGGGAAATGAGATAAATGGAATTTTTTAAGGTGGGAGAAATTACATTATGTTACTATGCTGGTGAGGATTGTCAAATCATGAGGTAAAATTGATGATGTAAAAACAGAAGAGAGAGAAATGTTGAATCAATTTTCTTTACTAGGCAGGAGGGGGTAGGGCCTAGTATGGGTATTGGAGGGATGGGGGGTGCACTCCATATGGAGCATAGAGGGTTCGTCCATAGTGATAGGAGGGAAGGTGGAATGCACAGGCACAGATGTAGGCAGATAGATGGCTAGCTACATGTGGAGGTAATCTCCTGATTGCTTTTATTTTTTCAATAAAATAGAAACAAGGTTATCAGTTATTGGTTAGGTCAGGGAATTTGAGGAAGAGAGAGAAGGAGTGAAATAGTCATCTATAGCGATTAGGAAAGCAACAGACTAGGGAGATGTGTAATTTCTAGGTAGCTCACTTGAAGTTCATGAAATTAAAATGAGACTAGTCAGCGTGGCTGTGTTTCTTTCCAGCTGTTTTTCCTCAGCTGTGTGGGCTCAGAGGCAGTTAACAGAGCAATGGATTTTTATAAAAATTAGGTGTTTTGTTGAGTGATTGTGATGAAAGGATACAGGATAAAGGAGTTAAGGGTGTTTACAAAGGAGTGGTTATACTGACTGGTTAGAGTGGGAAGTGAGTATATGAGGGAGAGGGTTAAAAGTCCTTTGGGGTAAAAGTAGTTTTGGGAATCAAGATATTAAAAATAGCGAGAAGCGCCCTGGCAGGGCGGCTCAGCTGGTTCGAGTGTTGTCCTGCTATGTTGAGGTTGTGCGTTTGGTGCCCAGTCAGGGCACACACAAGAATCAACCAGTGAATGCATAAATAAGTGGAACAACAAATCGATGTTTCTCTCTCATTAAAGTCAATAAATAAAATTTTTTAATAGTAAGGAGAAAAGATAGATGCTGGGAGATTCAGGTGCTTGATGTCAAAATTCTGGAGATGTTGAAGTTACAGGTGATGTTGAGATTTACTGTATGGCCATGGAATTAGCGACAGAAGTAGGATGGAGGTTTGCATGGGAGAGAGGTGGTTCAGGAAAGAGGATAAACCTGTAAGGAATAGGAATCTGGGGGAAGAGGGAAGACAGGAATGGTAATCCTGGCCCTCATGTGGTAACTAATGTAAGGAAAAAAAGTCATTATTATTTTGGATGATCTCAAGGCAGGTGGTAGTGGTAAGGCTACAATTGTCGGGGAGGTTGAAGTTTCGCTGGGCCTTGCCAGGTGCACGCCAGATTTGGGATCTGTCTCATCATCGTAGCTGTTTGAGAGATGTGGCTGCGGTAAAGTGCAGGAGAGCCTTTCACTGGGCGTGCCATCTTATCCAGAGTACCCAGCCTTCTGAGGCTCCCTCTTTATGCCTGTTGACAGAACTGCGGAAGCCAGTATTGGGGTGGTGGGGAGTGATTGTGTTTATATTTGCACATTGTTAGAACTTATTCTCTTTTGCCTATCAGTAGTTTTTTTCCAAGTATTTCAACATTTCAGCATAAAACAATTTCCATGAAATTGTCCCAGTATTTAAAGCCATCAGTTGTATGTTCTGTCCTGTGAAGACACCCTTTCTGGACCCCTTCGTCATCTTTCCCCAGTCAGTACTGCTTACCGACCATCTCATGGGGCTGCGTAGCTCTTGTTCTTTTATTATTGTTGTGGGTATTCTCTTCACCTGTATTGGATACCCTGTTTCCTAGATGCCACATGATTCTCTCTCATGCTCTCTCTCTTTTTTTACTTCTTTTATTTGCTGTAGAGCACCATTTTCCAATGGCTTCCTAAAAAAGTATGCATGGCAAATACATTTTAAGAGACCTTGATGGTTTGAAAATCTTTTGTTCTAGCTTCACACTTGAATGATAATTAGGCTTGGTGTAAATTCTAGGTTTGAAATAATCTTCCCTTAGAATTATAGGGCCTTGCCCTCCCCAGACCATTGTCTTTGAATCTGGAATCAAGGTCTCCTTCCAGAAGGATGGTAATCACAGGAATGGAGAAGGACACCTAGGTATGTGTCTAAGGTTTCTCTATACTGACTTTGACCTTTTTTCCCAATAAACCAAGGACATGTTTATTGATTTGAGAGAGAGAGAGAAACATCAATCGTTTGCCTCCCACATGCACCGTAATTAGGGATCAAACCTGCAACCTAGGTATGTGCCCTGACCCGGCATTGAGCCCATAACCTTTTGAGCAGCCCAGGCCAGGCCCTGACTTTTTACTAATTGTTAAAGTCTTGTGTCTTATCATGCTTTTCTGGTTAAAGAATGCAATCAGGTTGCTTCTTGTATGAATCCGCCACTGCCCTCCAGATGTGGCCTCACAACTATGTCAATTAATCACTGCTCCAACAGCTTAAGACTTTCAAAAAATTGGTTGGATTAGCATCTACTGTTGTCTCCTCTTTCATTCTCTTTACCCTTATTTTCTTCTTTTTTATTTCTTCACTTTTATTTTAGTGGGATTTTAGAAGCAAGAGATAATAGATGAATGTTATCAAGCTACAATGTTTAAAGAGAAATCAAGAAACGTGTTTTTGGTCATTAATAATGTCAGCCTAGAAAACAAAAACAGGATGTTTTATGCCACTGACTTTATCTTTTTCAATTTATGGGATTCCTTCCATCCTTTCCCCCACTATTTATTGAATTAAACTGGAAAAATATTCATTATTGATGAGACTGTGGAACTAAAGTATGCATTGTAGGTTTCATTATTATCCAGTAAATGAAAGTTACACGTCCTATTCTAGATAGCATTTTTGTAGAAATTAGCAGAAATTGTAAAATTCTTCAGTAAAACCTAGATTTCTCTTTTGGCATACATACCCCAAAGGAGAACAAAATAAAAGTTATACAAAGCTTTTTATTAATTATTTATTTATTTTTTGGCATCATTCTCCTGTTTATTTTTGTAATAAAAAATATTATTATTTTTTTAAAAAAAGAAATTTTTTTAAATTACATTTTATTGATTACGCTATTACAGTTGTCCCATTTTCCCCCTTCATTCCCCTCCACCCTGCACACCCCCTCCCACCCACATTCCCCCCTTTAGTTCATGCCCATGTGTCATAAGTTCTTTAGCTTCTACATTTCCCACACTATTCTTGCCCTCCCCCTGTCTATTTTGTACCCACCGTCTGTGCTACCTGTTCTCTGA
>PVKU01002263.1:224285-237898 GCA_004027475.1 Anoura caudifer
CTATTGCTAACCCTCCATGTGATCTCCATTTCTGTGTTTCTGCTCCTGTTGTAGTGGTTTGCTTAGTTGGCTTTTGTTTTAGGTCTGGTTGTTAATACCTGTGAGTTTGCTGTCTTTTTACTGTTCATATTTTTTATCTTCTTTTTCTTAGATAAGTCCCTTTAACATTTCATATAATAAGGGCTTGGTGATGATGAACAACTTTAACTTGACCTTATCTGAGAAGCACTTTATCTTCCCTTCCATTCTAAATGACAGCTTTGCTGGATAGAGCAATCTTGGATGTAGGTCTTTGATTTTCATGACTTGGAAAGAATACCTCTTTCCAGCCCCTTCTTGCCTGTAAGGTCTCTTTTGAGAAATCAGCTGACAGTCTGATGGGAACTCCTTTGCAGGTGACTGTCCCCTTATCCCTTGCTGCTTCTAGAATTCTCTCCTTCATTTTAATCTTGGTTAATGTAATTATAATGTGCCTTGGTGTGTTCCTCCTCGGGTCCAACTTCTTTGGGACTCTCTGAGCTTCCTGGACTTCCTGGAAGTCTATTTCCTTTGCTAGCTTGAGGAAGTTCTCCTTTATTATTTGTTAAAATAACTTTTTCACTTGTTGCTCTTCTTCTTCCCCTTCTGGTACCCCTATAATTCGGATGTTGGGACATTTAAAGATGTCCTGGAGGTTCCTAAGCCTCTCCTCATTTTTTTGAATTCTTGTTTCTTCCTTGTTTTTTGTTTGGTTGTTTCTTTCTCCCTTCTGGTCCACTACATTGATTTGAGTCCCAGTTTTCCTCCCATCTCTGTTGGTTCCCCGTGCATTTTTCTTCATTTCACTTATTGTAGCCTTCATTTTTTCATCTAAGTTATGAGCAAAATCAACCAATTCTGTGAGCATCCTGATCACCAGGGCCTTGAATTGTGCATCTGATAAGTTGGCAATCTCTTTGTCGCTTAGATAAATTGGCTCTGGGGCTTTGATTTGTTCTCCAGTTTGAGCCATTTTTATTTCTGGTTTGGTTTTTTTTTTTTTTTTTTTTTTTTTTTTTTTTTTTTTTTTTTTTTTTTTTTTTTTTTTTTTTTTTTTTTTTTTTTTTTTTTTTTTTTTTTTTTGGTCTAGTCCTATACAAAGCTTTTTATACCACAACTTCTAATAATGAAAAATAACAAAAGAAAGAACATAGATGATAGAACATAGTTTAGGCTTTAAATGTTCAAATAAATAAATAAGATTCCTTTATTTATATAAGTTACACTGATCAAATACACTCTGATTAGTACTTGTCAAAATCATTGACAAAATTCAGAATTGATTCTAGAGTCGAATATTTTAGATTATTTTTTCTATAAATGTTTATTTAAAAATTATTTTGTTCAAAATTTTATTTATTTATGTTTAGAAAAAGAGGGAGGGAGGGAGAAAGAGAGGGAGAGAAACATAGATGTGGGAGAGAAACTTCGCTCAGTTGCCTCTTGTATGTGCCCCATCCACGGACCAGACTCATAGCCCGGGCATGTGCCCTGACTGGGAATCAGACCAGCTACCTTTAGCTTCGCAGAATGACCCCCAACCAACTGAGCACCCTGGTCAGGGCTAAAAATTATTTTATGAAAGTCTTATATAAAAGTTACATTCACTTCAGTTAAGATAGTGCCATAGGTAAAGATGGTTCACCTCCTTGCACAATGACATCAAAATTTCAACTAAAATGTAGAATGACCTACACTCAGAACGGTTAGAAATCCAGTTGAATGGAAGTCTGACAACTACAGAATTAAAGAAACCACATCCACCCAGACTGGTAGGAGTGGTGGAGACGCTGAATGGGCTGGTCCCATATCCACACATGGTGGTTAAAATTCAGGAGGGATATTTCAGGAGGGAGGAGTCCCATTCCCACAACAGGCACCCCAGACCAAGTTTCCAGTGCCAGGAAGATAGGTCTCCATACTTCAGGCTGCAAAAACCAGTGGGGACTAAGTCAGCGGAAGAAACTTCTGAAGTCCAAAGCAGTTTCCCTTAAAGAACCCACACGTGGACTTACCCAGACTCACTGTCTCTGAGCTCCAGCACTGGGGTAGCAGCTTGAAAGGCACCAGTGGCATACAAGGAGGAACTAAAGTTTCTGGCATCAAGGAAGGAACTGGGGGACAGCTTTCTCACAGACAGAACAGTAGGCAGGTGCCTTTTTCTGAACCCTCCTCCCACAGAACTACAGAGCCAGCAGGCAGGTGTAATATCTGAGACTCCATCAACCTGGCTAACAATGTATGCCTTGCCCGGGAGATCCCCTGAGACTCTGCCCCACCCAACTTACAGGCCTACCCAGCTTGTTCACCATGACTTTTCCATGTGCGTGGCTGGCCTTGGCTCAAGCTTCAAAACTTCCTAAATCCCCTCGAAAGCAAAGTGGCCCCAGGCCTAGCACTAGCAGCAGCCAGCCTAGATTCACAGCTTGGCTTCTCCTGGGAATTTCCAAGCCCAGCACAAGTAGCAGTCATCTCAGATTGCTTTATACCTCATGAAGAGTGGTCCCAGGCAGAACACAGATGGGGGCTGATCTTGACCTGCACCACACGGGAAACCCTAGAACCTGTGTACCCAGTGGACAGCTACAGACTACAGTGGAGCTCCACCACCCTGCTGCCCCTGCACAGCTGATCCTCCACCAAAGGTGGAGGTTGGTAATTAGTGTTCACAACTAGTCCTTGCAGCTGACTGGCCTGAGTAAATCCCTCCTATTGACCTGCCAAAAGCAATCAAGGCTCAACTACAAGAGGAGGGTGTACTTAACCCACACAAAGGGCACATCTTGAGTAGCCAGCTTGGGTGATGAGGAGGCTGTGCCACTGGACCCTACAGGACATCCACTAGATTAGGTTATGCTACCAGGACAGGGAGTCTAGAAACAAACACAGGGAGGTGGCCAAAATGAGGAGAAAAAGAAACACAGCCCAAGAAATTGATCTGTTCATGAAAGAACAGATCAAAACTCCAGAAAAAGAACTAAACAAAATGGAGATAAGCAATCTATCAGATGCAGAGTTCAAAACACTGGTTATAAGGATGCTCAAGGAACTTAATGAGGACCTCAACAGCATAAAAAAGATCCAGTCAGAAATGAAGGATGCACTAATTGAAATAAAGAACAATTTATAAGGAAACAACAGTAGAGTGAATGAAGCTGAGAATCAAATCAATGATTTGGAAAATAAGCAAGCAAAAAGCAACCAATCAGAACAAGAAGAAGAAAAGAGAATCCCCCCAAAATGAGGATAATGTAGGGAGCATCTGGGACAACTTTAAATATTCCAACATTTGCATCATAGGGGTGCCAGAAGGAGAAGAGAAAGAGCAAGAAATTTGAAATCTATTTGAAAAAATAGTGAAAGAAAACTTCCCTAATTTGGTGAAGGAAATAGATGTGCAAATCTGGGAAGCAAGAGAGTCCCAAACAAGATGGATGCAAAGAGGCCCAATCCAAGACACATCGTAATTAAAATGCGAAAAGTTAAAGATAAAGAGGGAATAGTAAAAGCAGCAAGAGAAAAGTAGTTAGTTACCTAAAGGAGAGTTCCTATAAGACTGTCAGCTGATTTCTCAGAAGAAACTTTGCAGGCTACAAGGGAAGAAACTTCTTTGAAGGCTAGAAACTTCTTGCAGGCAAGAAATGTTCCAAGTCATGAAAAGCAGGGACCTACAGCCAAGATTGCTCTACCCAGCAAAGCTATCATTTAGAATTGAGCAGATAAAGAGCTTCCCAGGTAAGAAAAAACAAAGGAGTTCATCATCCCTAAACCATTATTGTATGAAATGTTAAAAGAAATTATTTAAGAAAAAGAAGACCATCAAAACTATTAACAATGGCAATAAATACATATCTATCAAAAGTTGAATCTGAAAAACAAACTAAGTAAATGAGAAGAACAGAGGGAGAATCATGGATATAGAGAGTGTTTTGATGATTGTCGGTTGGGAGCGGGGTGTGGGGAATGGGTGAAGAGGTGAGGGGATTTAGAAGTACAAACAGGTAGTTACAGAATAGCCATGGGGATGTAAAGTACGGTGTAGGAAATGGAGTAGCCAAAGAGCTTACACGCATGACCCATGGGCATGGACAATGGTGAGGGGGGATTGCCCAAGGGAGTGGGGGGTGCTGGGTGGAGGGTGGCAAAGGGGGAAAACCTGAGATAACTGTAACAGCATAATCAATAAAATATAATGTAAAAAATAGCTAACAAAATAAAAGCTATATGGTTAATAAAAAATAATACTGACCCCAAACACAGCAACCATAAACCTGCTACAAATTTACAAAAATTCCCCAAACTTCTCCCCAGTTCATGTCTTAAAGTCTGTCATTTGAACAATTTGCTTTGAATTATTTTGCTATTTATTTCTGTGCCAGACACCTCCATGACTGTATGACCCTGACAATAATAACTATTAAAGCAAAAAGTGAATGTCATGTATTTTGGTAACTTCTCTGACTAGGAAGAGGAGAACTATTTTAGTAATGAAAGTGTTATAAGCATGACATTGATTTATTTTTTAAGCCAAGCCAGATGGGACCATATATAGACATTGAACAAAGAAAACTGTACTTGATTGTGTATTAATTTATGTAGAACAGATGTTAAATTCTTCAAACACCTTAGTTTAATTGACACAGGGGGAATATTAAGATAATTCTTTTAAATACAAAGAACCCAGTTTTTGTATTTAACAAAAACAATATCTGAGATTTAACCTGATTGGGAAGCCACCATAGAAGGTTCTGTGGATGTCATGGCAAAACATACCTGACTTACGTGATGTTGATAATTCATTGTACTAAATAAACCATTTTAAAATTGTTCCTTAAGGCTTCCAGACAAGCTGCAGGAATTCCGGGGATTACTCCAACTGAAGAAAAGTGAGTAATTATTTTTTTGGAATCCAATAGAGTCAACTCTTAATTTTTGGTATTGAAAGTAAATGAAACTTTTAGATTAATCAGCTTATTTAATTCCTTTATTTACTCTTAACTTGCTTCTTGGCATATAATGTAAACTTCATTAAGAACAGAAAGGAAGGCTGTATAAATCAAAACTTTCAATCGCTTTCATTTCCCCTAGCCAGAGAAGGTTGAAAATAGTCAGGACTAAGATAGAAGGAACAGAGAAAAAATTTGCCATAGATGATCTAATATTTTTCATCAGCGTGTGGTGATGGTCATTGCTATCTCAGAATGAGGTGCTGTGAAAATTGGGTTGTTTTCCAGTGTCTTAGTCAGATGTTTGTGTACCTTTCTTACTTGTTTTGAACTGTTATGAACTCTCAAAATATCAGACAAATCCTTATCTAAATGTATCTATAGAAAACAAAATGTCACATATAATTGAGTTTTGGGTTTTGCAGTAATTGACATTCACGTACCTTTGGTCTCATGTCTTGACACAGTTAACTCATAATTAATTGTTGCTCTTCTGATTATTCCAACATAAATTGATTATTTTGTCAAATGTTCTTTTCTCAGAGATGGTAATCTTCCTGATATTATGAACAGCGGAAGTTTGCATGAGTTCCTGGTTAATTTGCATGAGAGACATGGGCCTGTCGTCTCTTTCTGGTTTGGCAGGCGCCTCGTGGTTAGTTTGGGCTCTGTTGATGTACTGAAGCAACATATCAACCCCAATCAGACCTGTAAGTGTGATTTTCTTTCTAATTAGCTGATCCTTATCTTTAAAGAAGAAATGTCTATAAAGAACTACTATTGTTCTTGGATAGGAATAGCAACATTTATTGAGTCCTCTATACTATGTACCTCATTTAAGAAACAGTATTGTAAAATGATTATTTTTTCATATATAAGAGGGGGGACTCCCACAAAACCAGAATTTATTTATAAAAAATTGTGCATTTATTCTTACACATTTAAACTTCAGTCACCTTCAAAGTATTCTCTATTTGATAAAATAACCTACTGAGATGTTTTTTTCTACTGCTCAAAAACAGTTTTTGAACTTATCGATTTTGATGCCTTTTAGTGCTCCTGCTCACTTTGTCTCACCTCTTCCACATCAGCAAAATGTTTCCGTTTGAGGACTTTTTTCACCTGGGGATACCAAAAGAGGTCGCTTGGGGTGAGATTGGGTGAAGAAGGGGGATGGGGCACAGTTGTGCTCTTTCTGCTCAAACACTGCTGAACACTCAAGTGTGCTGTGAGCAGGTGCACACCTAAATCACCCATCATGAACTGGGCAGTGTTGAAAGAGTCTTCAGAAAACATTCACTGAAGCCGAGTGCAGCCTCTCACAACAATGCCAGCTGGTACACTGATACAGATGGGTTCCTAGAACACTCCTTTAGCAGGGGAAGCCTGTACTTCAAGGGACCCACCCTCCAGAAGATAATTCCAGTTTTTTGGGGGTCCCCCTTCCTATGTGTGTGTGTGTGCGCATGTATTAAAAAATCCCAATGTAAATTTTTTTGAGGGAACCTGAAAAAATAATTCCAGTATACATGTGGAAGAATAAATATACATGAGCAGCCAAGAAATGTCTAGAAAAGAACATTAGTGAGGGGAATGCCTCTACCATCAGATAAAGCTAGATTAATTTAAAGAATCTTGTGCTGTGATAGGACTAGATAGATTAGTCTAATAATAGACTCATAGACTAATAATAGACTAATTCCTGTTTAGGAATTGACTAAATAGTTCAGTAGATAAACCAAGTATATATGATAAAAGTAGCATTTTATGATAAAGAGGAAAGTTAATAAGTGGGATTGGGAAAACTGGTTATCTATTTGGGAAAACATTTGAATCCCTGACTTATTCTTTATATCCAAATAAATTCCAAATGATTAAAGTATAGTGTCATAAAAGTAACAGAAGAAAACATAGTTAGAGATTAAATTTTTGAGGGGAGTGTTGACCAACCCTTTCTTACCATGACATGAGATCTAGGAGCCATCAAGCACAAGATGGATAAATCTGTCTTTATAAAAATGAAAAACTTTAGTGCAATAGAAATGCCTTGAAAAAGGATGAAACAAGAGAAAAATGGGAAAACGTTGGCCACTCATTACTATACATGTGTATTAAGTGATGACTATATTTGTAAAATAAAAAGTTATGAAAAAGTTTAAAAGAAATGGAAAAACTATTTCCCACATATATATTTATAAAGTAAATAAAAACTAATAAGAAAAAAATAAAGTTCAACTGTAGAAAAATAGGTTAAAAACAAGGTATTTTAAGAAACAAATGAAAACATTTCTACCTCACTAATAATCAGTGTTCTGCAAATAAAAGTGAGGTTTTCCCTGTCTGACCAAAGATATGAAAAACACTGACAAAATTCATTGTTGATGCGAGAATGGAGAAACATGGAGTATCAATGTTTTACAGACTTTCTGGAGAGAAGGTTGGCAGTGATATTTGATTTAGTAGTAATCTTCAGGAATTTATCATGAATTGATAATCAATTAAATAAGACCTATTAGCATTATTTATAATATAAATAAGAAGCAAATAAATACTTATCAATCAACATGATTATACTTATCAAGCATAAAAGAATACTTGTAATACTACTTTTAGGCCTTAATATAATGATACATATTTATTTTATTTTATTTATCAAATACTTATATAGCAATTACCATGTACCAGCACTGTTTTTATAAGCCTTCATAAATATCAACTCATTTAATCCTCAGAACAACCTTATGAAATAGGTATTGTTGGTTATTCGCATTTAAGAGAAGACAAAACTGAGGTTGAGAGGTTAAGTCATTTGCCCAAGGTTATACTACTAGTTAGTGATGGAGCTGAGACTTGAAGCTAGGCAGCCTGGCCTGAACTGGTGCTCAGTTTCCACGACAGAAAGATGGCTCTGTCAGGAAATACAATATTGAGTGAAACCAGGTGTGGTCTCTGCTGCTATGGAGTTTATAATGTAGTGTTGGGGAGTAGGAAAAGAATGTAAAAAGCATTGAAATGATCACACTAATGAACCAAGACAAGTGCTCTGAAAGAAGGGACTGTAGTTCTTTGTGCAATCTGGCAGATTTTTCTATCTCTGTAAAGAAATGTTAACAGCTCTAAAAAAAATCTCTAAAATTTTTAACAGTGAGAATTTCTGTGGTGAGATTTAAATGTATTTTACTTTCTTCATTGTATTTTACTGTGTTTTAATTGTTTATCATGAGAATGTATTTTTGTATGTGTGTGAAAACAAAGTCATTAAGGAAACACTTCAAATAATGAATAAAAGAGAAAAGGAATTTTTTAACTCAGTTAAGTGATTTTAACTCTAATACTTGACGATTACATAGCATCATCAATTTTTCTTTAAAATCAATGGATGAGCTGGGTTTTTTATTTTATTTTAATTGTTGTTCTTGTACAGTTTTCTGTCTTTTACTCCCAACCCAGCCCACCGCCCCAGCCCTCCCACTTCCTTCCCGTTGGATGAGCTGTTTTTATAAAGTCAACGATGCTGTCATATAGAAAGAAAATTGATGCAAGTATTAATTGTTTATAGTGAAATTCCCAGTCAGGATATTGTACTGTTGCCAATTTTTATTGCCTCTTGAACTTTTCATATTTAGGAAAGACATTTAACAGAGTTGTGAAAAAAAAGTTGCTTTCAGTTACAATTCCATACTTCCCTGATCTCTATGTCCTTTTGCTGGAGATCTTTTTTTTTTTGAGTGATTACTTTGACTTAAAAATGTTTGATTTGTCTGTTTCAGCGGACCCTTTTGAAACCATGCTAAAGTCATTATTAAGGTATCAATCTGGTGGTGGGAATGTGAGTGAAAACTTCACAAGAAAAAAACTGTATGAAAATGGTGTGACTAATTCTCTGAAGAGTAACTTTGCTCTCCTGTTAAAGGTAAGGTGATAAGTAGTTTGGCCTGGAGTTCTGCAGTATAGATAAGAGTATATTTTTTTACTATTTTCTGTCTTGCCTTTGCTACTCCTCACCTGTCTTTCTAAGCTGATGCTTATTATCCTAAAATTGTAAAACAAAACAAACAAAAAAGAAAACAAAAATCGCCTAGACTCCTGTATAAATTTAAATAATGGGAGTGGAGAGAACCTGAAAAAAATTTCTAGATCCTTAAATTTGTCTTTTGTTTTCAGGCCAGACTCGGAACCACTGTTTCCTAGAACGTGGTCTGAGCTCACCTGAAATGCTCACCTGCAACACTCTCCTGTTGAAAATGTAGATTGCTTAGACTCTATTTGGATGATGTAGGTCCCTGGGAGGGGGCTCTGATATTTTTAAGAAGCTCCACGAATGATTTACAAATTTGAAAATAATACTGATTAATATCATTCCCTTTTTGTCCCTAATGAACCTTAGTTGAGCCCTGGCTGGTGTGGCTCAGCGGACTGAGCACCGGCCTGCAAATCAAAGGATCACTGGTTTAATTCCCAGTCAGGGCACATGCCGGTCCCCACTGTGGGGCATGCGAGAAGCAACCACACATTGATGCTTCTCTTTCCCCCTCCCTTATCCTCTCTCTAAAAACAAATAAATAAAATATTTTTTTAAAAAAGAACCATGGTTGAACCATGTGCTTTCTGACAGTTCTCTGCGTCCCCATAGGATTGTTCCAAACCTTCACCCTGAATACAGTGTCACCAGTCCTAGCCACCCTTTTGCTTACTATACGTGTCCTTGCCTTCTGCTTAGCTGGGACTAGAGTCCCTCATATGTGAACTCTCTCATTGTCCTATTCCCCCACCAACAAACTCCGTCCATCTCAGTCCTCGTTCATTTCATGTTAAATCTTAAAGAATCCTTCCTTCGTCCAAAGCTAATCCATCCATTTGTGCCCCTTCAATGTATTATAATTTACGGTACAATATGTGTTTGCTTTAGTAAACACGGAAAATCTAACAGTATAAAGAAATCATCCATAATTTCCCTAAAGATATACATAGGGTTGAGATCATACTGTATGCACAGTTTTGTATACTTTTCACATTAATACAGATTATAAAATTTTACTTTGTCATTAAAAATTTTCAAGGATAACTAAAATTAGGCTTTTTTTCTGATAGTCATTTTACAAAATACAGAAAAATTTAGAAAAATCTAAGGAAAAATATAACATTTTTAATGTTATTTATTACCCAGTGAGCATCATGTTCAATATATCAAAATACTTTTATATCACTCCAGTCTTTGCAGCACACAGTGGAATTTTAATCAATGTCATACAATACGGGTAGTGTTAGACTACATTTTTCACTTATCATTATATTAATGGCATTTTTATAACAAAGTATTCTTTGAAAAGAGTCTCTAATGTTAATTTTATCTCCTAAATATCTTTCAAATTGGTCTTCTCTCCACCAGCAATGCCATCATCTTGGTTTAAGCTTCCCTCGTCTTACTTGATTGCTCGTTTCTCCACCTTCTCTCTCGGTTTCCCTGCATCTGTTTGTTTTCTGCTTATTGTGGGGATTCTTAAGCTTATTTTGTGATATGTACCCCTGGGAATCTTGGTGAAACTATTTTAAAATGTCCTTCTGAGAATGACATTTTAATATATGTAACTACAAAGGAGACCAAGAAAGTTATTAAAATATTATTTTTTTTAAATTTGTAATAATGTAATATATGTGCTTCAGTATTAACACATTAAATAACAAGATCTAGCAATGCTTTCAGAACTTCCATGATTTTAAAGTAATGATGTTATGAGGGACAAAACTATTTTTTGAGATTTTTGTAATGACTGTAATATGATGTGAAAGGGCCTATATTCATAATTGAAGGAAATGCTAAATTTTATTTAGAGGTTAGTGAAAAATAAAGATTTTTTTGCCCCTTTATCCAAATTCATGGACTCCTAATCTTTATGCACAGACCCTTTGGTGTCTGTGGACTTGAAGGTAAGAACACCTGAGAATAGATAGTTTTAAAATGTAATTCTTATTTTATTACTCCCTTGTTCAAAAACTTTCACTGGCTTCTCTTTGCTCCTGGGACAAACTCCAAGCATACGAATATTTTTAAAGACCACGTATGATTTATTTAGCCTGCCTACTTCTCCAACCTCATTCCCACACTCTCATCTGGGCTCACACTCTAGGTATACTGTTTTCTTCAGTTCTGTACTGCACCTTGTTCTGTCCAATCTCAAGGCTTCTATAGTCTATTCCCATTGCCTTAATGGTCTTCCCTAGCCATCCACTCATTTAGTTAGTGCATGTTCATTCTTAGCTCTTAGTTTAAATGCCACTTTCCCAGGGAAGCCATCTCTGATCATCTCAGTGTTCCTAGGTAAGTCCCCCTTTAGGTGCCGTCTACACAAGGTTCACATGCTTTTCCTTCATGACATTTCCCAGTTTGTAATTATATTTTGTCTAATTCTTTGATTGTTTGTCTCCTAAACTGTATGTACCGTGAAGGAGGGGCTCTTCTATTTTGATTGCTACTGTACAGTTGACTCTTGGTGTAAAATAGGCCTTCAGTAAATATTTATTAAATCAGTGAATAAATACCGATCACCTTTAAAGTTCCTTAATGCATTGTCTCTCTTACCTCTATGGCTCTATTCTTGCTATTTTCTCCCTAGAAACAGTTTTTCCCACCTTGCCCTGCGAACTCCTACTCCAGTCCCCCAGTTTAGTTATATTCCCTTCCCCATGTGCCCTTCCTAAACTACCATAACAACCTGGATATGCTTACAAAACAAAATTAAATAGATTTTCTTATCTCTCTTCCTTCTTAGATTGTGTTTTCCTTCCCCTTTTCTGTAATTTACATACTTTAAACAAAGCTATTTATTTGTTGTATGTTTAACGTAGCTCCTCGGGGAATAGATTATTGTATAATGCACAGACTATTAAGCTTGGGCAAGAAGCTTTAAATCTTGTTTCTGTCATTTAGTGTCTGTATGATCCTTTGTGTATTATGTGGCCTTTGTGAGCTTTTATTTCCTTATCTTGAATTGAGGATAATAATATCTACATTACAGATTTGCTGTGAGGATTATATGAGGTAATGCTGTAAAATGCCTTACAACAGGTCTTAGAATACAATAACTGCTCAAGAAATACCTTTCCTTCTCCTTTGCTCAAGAAATGGATTTTCCTGCCATTTGTTTCCTGTGTTTTCCATGCACATTCTTCTGTTCCTTTAACCTTTCTTCTTACTTATATTTTTCCAGCTTCTCTGAAACTGCACCTTCATATTAATGTTCGCAACGTGGCTACTTCATTCCTTCTTTCATGAGGGTTTTATAGACAACAGGCCTGTAACTGTCTTATTTGGAGAGTTACATAGAAGTGCTTTCTAGTGTATAGAGAGCAAACCCACTTTCACTCAGAAGTGAACACCCCCCCACTTATTCTCTCATGGTACAAAGTAAATAATTTTTTAAATTATGAAAAATTTAAAGAAATAAAAATAGTAGAGTGTAATGACCATCCATGTCTTTGTCACCAAACTTTAACAGTTATCAAATTAGACTCAATTTTATTTTATTGATGCCCCTACTTATTGAAATACTTCCCCTGTCCTATCTCTCGGTTATTTTAAAGCAAATTCTAGATATCATACCAATGAGGACATGCTTCTTAAAGTGCTGAACAGTGTTTAGTATATAATAGCTACTTGGTCAGTTTCATTTTTTCCCTTCTTGTATAACTTTGTTCATTCCTCCTAAAAATGTTCTGACCACACATTTTAAGCAATTTTGTAACTTTTTTGAGTTATAGAATACCTGATAGCTCTTAAGGGGATGCCATGTTGACTGTTATCCTACAGTATCCACTTTTTAAAAATTACATTTGGTAAAATGGTTAATGCCCTGTTTTCCTTATTGGAGTTCTATTTGAAACTCACACTTTCCATTTAAGACTTCAGACTTGCTTGCTGAGTCTACCAGAAGCATTAATCGGCACCTCTCTGCATAGTTTTGCTTCTGAAAACAGACCGGACAAGGCCTTTAACCATGGCTGGCTGCTGCTTTCTTCCTCCTTTCCAGTTCCAGTTTCTAACTTACAGCCATCATTCGGAGGGCCATCAGGAGACTTCATACCAAATTCCCACCCTCTCACTGTTATCATTCATGTTTTGTGTCTCAAGGTTTTGCATTGGCCATGCTCACCCCATGTTCTCTGGATCTCTCAGGCTGCCTGCTTGGTTGTCATAGCTGTGCCTGCCACCCCTCAGCATCCTCTCTGGAAGCAGCTAGGTTGCCTGTCTCTGGGCATTCACGGGTCAGAATCTTCCTTTCTGTTTTGTTAAAGCACATTAAATTTGTTAGTAAGAATCTTTTTGTATTTAGTTAAATGTCTCCAGAGATTTAGCCCATTTCTCTTTGCTTTGCTTTAATGCCTTTTTTCTTTTCAGCAATATTTAATGTAAAAAGGCTTAATTATTCTTTCTTCTCTGCTTCAAAGTAAGTAATTTGAACTTCTTTAATCTTTTATCATAGACTTCATTTCCCAAACTTTCTATTTTTTTCTGTTGTTGTTCTGTATTCCATTTTTCTTATCCTGCTTGATCAAATGCAAATTAAGGTGGAAAATTATTTCCAATTTTCATGTTTTTGTTTTCATATTTTCAAACTTTGGTCCAGACTGAGTCCATATGTGAGAAATGTG
>PVKU01002264.1:0-237628 GCA_004027475.1 Anoura caudifer
CCAGCCACCAGAGCCAGACGGGAGAATTCCTGATGCCCACACCTCCTCATTGATCTCCCCTCGGCCTCCATCCCGGCTGCAGGGACGATGGCCTCGCAGTGGCCCTGTTGGCAGAGGGGAACGGGAAGCTGCTTCTGCTGACATTCTAGAACGGAGCATGCTCAGGCCCCGGGGCAGGGGGCAGGTCAGGTCGGTGCGCCCCCGCCCGTTTGCACGGCTCAGCACAAGGGTCCGGCTTCCACAGAGGCCCAGAGGAGGCCTGGGCAGAGTGGGCTGCGGCCAACCTGTCTGGACGCCATCTGGCCAGGGGCCGCTCACAGAACCTGGGCGGGGAGCGGTGAGCGTGGGAGACAGGCCCGCATCTGGTGGGCCCTGGCGAAAGTGGGGCACCCTGTCTGCAAGGCTTTCGCATCGGCTGGACGGGAGGCAGACCCACCGGCTGACCAGCGGGGCCCTCCCTCCAAGCCGGTGGGGCCCGGCGCTATCTGGGCACCAGCAGGGAGCAGCTGCACCCTCAGGCTGGCTGGGCGGGCCCCCTTTCTCCTGTTCAAACCCCCTGCCGTTGCTCTCGGGTCCCAGCGATTCCTCGTTTTGCCCGGGGCCCTCCAAGTAGGATGTTTTCCTGGATGGTGGTATTTCTGACGACAGAGAGGTCTGGTCCCAGTCAGAGAGAGGGTGGGCGGGACGCCCCAGCCTGCAGAGCAGACTGGCAGCCCTGCTTCAGGGACCTGGGGTCCCCTAAAGCCCCGTGTCAGCGCCTGGTTGTGACACCCAGCTCCGCCGACCCAGAGGGCCGAGCCAGGTGGCCTTCCCCCAGAAGGGCCCCGGGTCTGCTGCTACCGCCTTGAAACTCGGGGTCCCCGGGTAAGGCACAGGCTGCAGCTCCGCATTTTACAAAAGCAGCTCACCACCGCCATGCCTCTGACTCCCGATCAGGCGGTGCAGGTGCAGGGGCTCCGAGGGGGCCGGGAAGGTGGGGGAGAGGCAGCCACAGGTGGGCTGGGCAGCAGGGGACGTTGCTTCCCTCGGCACCCAGCTGCAGCTGCTCGGTGCGGGGGTTGCCGTCCCCCAGCCAGCCCCTTTCATGCGGGCCCCACCGGCGGTCCTGCGCGAACCTGGGTCCCCTTGGCGACGCCTGCTGCAGGTGACACCAGGGGACGCTCTCAGACGCTGCAGTTTGGAAACCGCCAGATCCAGATCCAGAGAGCGCGCGGCTGGGTTTTTCCATCCCAGCCACCTGCAACCCCCGGCTCCGCTCCCCCTCCCTCCCGCGCTGCCTCGCACGGTCCTCCCGGCTGGCTCTCTGCCTGCCCGTCCCCCTGTCCCCGCCGCCGCCACGCCTGCAGACCCCCGGCCCCCACGCCTCGCCACCCGCGACACCCAGGGCTTTGTTAGCACAACTCAGTTCAAATGTCTGATTAGTCCTTAGGAGATCGAGGGGTCAATTTTCCACAGCTCCTTCCTCTCCATTTAACTAATTTAACTGCACGATTGTTACAAATTTCATTTTATTATAGCCCTTCTTCTCAGTCCAATTGAATTACTAAAATCTCATTTTCTCAGAAGTGCTGAATACGTAACTAGAGGAAAAATTATGCTCTGTCTGCCTGTTAGGACGGTTCATGCATGTGTGAGCCGAGCGGCGTGTGACGGCCACACGGCGGACATCCTGCGTACGGTGGGCTGGGCCGGGGGCCGGCGGGCGGCGGGGAGGGAGGCTGGTGTGTCCCGAGGTCAGCGCCACGCCGGGCAGGCCCCAGGAGGGGCCCTCCGCCCCTGTGGCCGTCCCAGCCCCACGGTAAGAACATGCGTGTGCAGACAGCCCTCTGATTGCAGGAGGGGAAAACCACATTAACTCCCGGTTACAAATTAAACAATGCCTGTGTGCCGTTGTAATTAAAGGGAAATTCAATTCCGTTCTAATGCGCCATTATGCCGGGCTCTGCGAGGTGAAGCCAGGTTTGCGCAGCGGGTTTAATGGGCCCGGAGGTTACAGGCAGCAGGCGCAGCGGCGAGGCGGGCCCTGGTCCTGCCGGCGCCCAGTTCTGGGCGGGGGGCCTCGGGGGAGGAGACTGAGCGTTCGCTACGATCCGCCTGGTCCTGGGAACGTCCTCACGTCTCCAGCCCGAAAGGGTCCGCCGTGTGGCAGCTTGGTGTCCTTGGGCAGCTGTGGGTTGTGATGCTGGGACCACTGCCCACCCTGCAGGGGGCCCCGGCCCCCCCACCCTGTCCCAAAGCCGGCGGGGGGGCTGTCCCTGCAGCTGCAGGAGCAAGCTCAGGCTTTGGGGGGAAACCACGTGTCCCCCTCGCACTCCCAGAGGGGTGTCAGGGTTCGGAAGGACCCCTGTCCCAAAGGGATGAGGTCACACCAGGCTGTGGACTGGGCGGTTCTGTACTGGCGTGGGACAGGCCTGGGGCGTGCACCAGGCCACCGGGCATGTCCAGGCCTCTCTCGGGGTCTCCTGCGTTCGTCAGCAGCCAGGGCTTCTTGGGGCTCCTCAGGGTGCTCCCCCACCCTGACCCTGCACTTTGGGTCCAGGAGCACAGCGTTTGCAGGTCTTGCCTCCGTGACTCGACTCTCGCGGGCCCCTGTGCTGACCCTTCCTCATCTCACTTCAAGGCTCTGGCTGAGCCACCTCCTCCGGGCAGCCGCCCTGAGTGCCCTAGGCTGGGCGACCCCACGCCTGTCAGGACGCATCCTCTGTCTTTTCACAGCGTCAGGTTATCTGCAGAGGCACCTGCCCGTCGGACAGAGCGGGGGTCTCTGCGGGGCACGGGCCTGACGGATGTCTGTAACACCCAGCCCAGGAGGTGTTTACAAAAGGGTGAATGAGGGACTCTCAGCCGCTGCCCTGCTGGCCGCTCCGTGGGCCCCTCGTCATCCTTCCCGGACGGGTCTCTTTGCCGAGAGGGGTGGCCCATCGGCTGTGAGGGCGAGTGGGCAGCCTGGATCCAGGGTCAGTGCCTCTGGGGACTGTCACCCAGGAGACCGAGGAGGGATCGTCCTGCGCTGAGCCCCACGGCCCAAGGTCCGTGTGCCCACCACGTGCTCGCGTGCTGGCCGTGTGTGGGATTCAGGTGCCGACGGGCTGCGGTCTGTCCCTCACGTGTGCTGGGGCCACCCTGACCGAGGGAGGCAGGCAGAGTCCCCGCCCCACCTGGCGCTGTGTCCAGCCCCCTAATCCCCAGCTTTGTCCCCTGGCGGTGGATCCCAGAGGGTCCCCCCGGGGCCAGGGCCAGACGCTCAGTTACCAGTCCCCGCCGCCCAAGAGGTGGCCTGAGGGCCGGGCCTGGGGGCCGCCCCAGGTGAGCTGTGCATTTCCTTGGACTTCATAGAGGGCGTGGGGGCCGTGCTGTCGGGTCGACACGCAGGAGCATGCACACGCATGTGAACACGCACACACACCCCTCAGCTGAACCAGTCCCTGTCAGTTCTCCTATAAGGGGGGTGGGCATGGCGGCCCACCCACACCTCCGCACTGGCAGGGTGTGTGAGCGTGGGTGTGCACATGTGGGTGTGCGTGCTGGGGCTGACGGTGCGGTGAGGGCCGATGTGCGTCTGCGTGTGTGGTGAGTAGGTGTGTGGATCTCAGCGATTTGCATGCACAGGAGTGTGAGAGAAGGTGTCGGTGTGCAGCACGCCCAGGCCAGGGAGCAGGGCAGGGTGGGCTCCAGTGAGCTCCCGGGGCGGGGGGCGGGGGGCGGGCGGGGAGTGTCCTGTCCCATTGACTCGTCAGCCCACCCGTGTTTTTGTTCCACAGAAGACCGTGGACTTGTGTCCACCAGGGGCAGTGCCGGTGCCACGTGGGCGTGAAAGCCATCCCCGCGCCAGCCTTGGGGGCTGGGGGGCGCCCACTTGGCGCCGTGTTCGCTTTGCCTGGGCGAACCCCTGGCAGCCTGCCCTGGGGAAGCTCAGCTCCTTCCCAGCGTCCTGGGCCAGCGTTTGCAGAGACGCCCCCCCGCCCCCCACTATCACTGGGCCAGGACTTCCGCTGCCCCCTCTCCACACCTGCCTCCTGTGCTGGTGTGCCCCGACCTTCTGTCCTGGGACACCCCGGCCCGAGGACATGAACACTCACCAGGCCACCACGCCACCGTCTCGGGGCAGAGAAGCCCCCCACCGCCCTGCTGCCCACACTCACAGTCGGCCCCAGGAGTGTGGGTGTCCGCCCCGAGAGCCCAAGGGGGACCCGCAGGCTGCCAGAGGAGTGGCCACAGCGTGCCCGGCCCAGGCCCCTGCCCAGGCCCCTTCCTGACTGAGCCAGCTAAACGCAAAGCCGGTGCTGGGCCTGGGTCCCAGCCCGAGGCCCCAGCCCGAGGCCCCACCCCCGGCCCTGCCCCAGAGGCCTTGATTCAGTTTTGGTTCACCCCTCCCACTGGAGGTCCGTGGGCCCAGCCTCAGCACTGGGGGCACTGGGGGCACCGGGGAGAGGGACCCTGTGGGGCTCCGGCGGGGACGTGCGAGCCACAGGCTGGCGCTGGGGCCTCCTGCCTGGGGGCGTGGGGCGGGCGGGGGCAGCAAGGGCGAACTCGTGCACGGCGCCCTCGTGCCAGCCTGCGCAGGGCTCGCTGCCCCTTTGCGCTCGCGCTCACGCGGCACCTCGAGGCGGACACCTCGTGGTCCCCTTTGCGGCCATGGAAACAGAGGGCAGGGCTGCCTGGGACCCGGCCGCAGGCCGGGAGGCTGAAGTTTGAGGTCGAGGAGCTGGCAGGGCTGTCCCCAGGCCTCTCCTTGGCACATGGATGGCCGCCCTTTCCTGTGGCCCGATCCGTTCTCATAAGAACGTGGGTCAGATCGGATTGGAGCCCACCCGGCTGGCCCCACTGACCTTTAACCCCTCCTCAGAGGTAGGCTCTCAGCACAGCCACCGTTTGGGGTGCTGGGCATCTGGGAGCTGACACTGGAACTTGCAGGGGACTTGGTCCTGCCCAGAGCGGGGCAGAGGCCACTCCGGTGCCATCTGAGCTAAGGGCCACCCCTGAGCGTGGTCTCTCTGTTGTGTGATCAGCGGCCCAGGGCTGGGCGGCGATTCCCTTGACCACTGGGGCCAGAGTGAGCCGAGCTGGATGAAGCACGGCTACCCTCGGCCTCTGGTGGGGCAGGCAGGTAGGCAGTCCGGACCTGGGACGGCTCCTGCCCGGCCTCTGCCCTGCCTCTGGGCGGCCTCCCCTGGGGGACGGCTCTCCTGGGGCTCTTAGGGACACGGAGGTCTGGCCCCAGCACAGCCTCAGCCCCAGGGTCCTCAGAAGTCACCGTGCTGCATGAAATGACCACAGGCAGTTCTCAGTCTGAGTTTGATGCATCAGCCCAGGTGGGCTCAGCCATCTGCACTTGAATCGGGTCCCCTCGGGGCTCCTGGTGCAGGTTCCTCGGGTCCCCGGGGGGGAACCGTGCTGTCCCTGGGTGTGGATGGGTGAACGGCGGCCTCTCAGAGCCTGGAGAGGAGAAGGGTCCTGTTGGCGGCACAGGGGAGGGACGCCGTCGGCCAAGGTTCAGCAGAAAGGCTCTTGGCCAGGAGCCCGTCGACTCTCAAGCCGCAAGGGCCAACTGCAACTGCAGACTGGACGGGGCCCAGGTGCTGATGGGCACCAGCCCGGCCAGCCCAGGACGTAGCAGAGGAAGAACGTGAGGTCAGGCAGACGGGTGTGGGGCGGAGAGCAGGCCGAGACTGGACTGGGGCGGAGAGGGAAGGGGACTATCCGTGGCAGGGTGGGGTCTCCCCAGGTCCCGGCGGCCCTGCAGGGCTGGTGCCCCTCCCCCCTCCCCTCCCCTCCCTGGCCCACGCAGAAGGGGAGGAGGCCACCCTCGCAGGGGAGGCTGCCAGCCAGACAGTGTGGCTCTGTGTTTGGCCAGGACCGAAACTCGTTCTCACCCCGTGCCCACAGTGCAGGCAGGTGCCGCCAGCCAAGGGCACGGAGTCCCTACTCGCTACGCGTGGGCTGTGTCCTCCCCAACTCCCGCAGGAGGGCCAGTTCCCATCCACAGAGGCGGAGGGGCCAGCAAGCCGGTGCACCGGGTCCTGCGGTCCAGCTCGGGGGGCCAGCAAACCATTAGATCCACCGGCCCAGGTGGGGCCGGGCGTCTGCACAGCAGCCTGGTGAGAGGCCAGGCTGTGCGCAGGTCAGGCCAAGCCCTCGCCAGTTCCTGTCACAGCACCTGGCTCCTCAGCAGGGACGCAGCCATGGAGAGTGGGCAAGTGCCCAGGTGCGGCCGGGTGCCGATAAAACTTTATTTACACAAACAAGCAGTGGGCCGGCCTTGTCCTGCGGGCTCCAGTTTGTCAACCCCAGGTCCAGCGGACCTCGGCGCCCTAGGCCTGCCCAGCTGTGGAAGTGGAAAAGGAGTGGGGGTGCGGGGCGGGGGGGTGGCACAGAAACCCAGTCACCAGCCGAGGTGGCTCAGGGGAGGGTCACCCTGCCCTCCTCAGGGCACAGGGCGCCAGACCTCTGGGGTTCCTGTCCCTTGGAATGGGAGTCTCCCAGCCAGGGGCTCCTCCTCTGGCGAGTGACCCGGGGAGACTGGCCCTGGCTGGATGATGAACAGAGACCAGGGCAGCGGTGGTGGGACCCTGCACCTGAGCCCTGGCCCAGGGGACAGACGCCCGGGCGCCAGAGGCCAGAGGACACTTGGTTCTCTCCCTCGGTGAACTCTGCAGCTCACCTGAGACCCCAGGAGGCGCCTCAGAGCCAGGCACGCCCTCCTGAGACGTCTGGCCCACAGCCCCTGCCCCCAGCAGGCCGGTCGCCAGAGCAGCCGCCATGTCCGACCTGTGGCCAGAGGAGGGCTGGGCTGGGCTCCATGTCCGCTCGCCAGGATCGGGGCGGCGCTGAGCGACACGAGCCCACAGGGGCTGCGGGAGCCGCTCGAAATCCCCCAGAGGCGCCAGCTGCTCTGTGCCCCGGAGCAGCCAGTGCTGAATCGGCTGAAACCCGAGCTTTCCGGCCGGCAGAGGGGAGAGGCCCGGAGCGGGGGAGTCGGCAGGACAGGAGGGTGCCTGGGAGCCTCTGCCCAGCGGGCGGCGGCGGGGGGGAGATGGGGGGGCTAGCTCCCTGCGGTTCTGCAGCTCTCAGGGGCTCCCACGGCCCCCGCCATTCCTCTCCACCACCCACCTTGGAGCTGGGGCGCATCCCCCCTCCTGCCCCCTTCTCTTCCACACCCTGCTCCAAGTGGGTCGCCTTTGTCTCTGTGCTCCCGAAGGACGGGGGCCTGGGGGTGTCCTTTTCCCCAGCCCTCTCCTTCTCCACCCCAGAACTTCCCAGCCCCTCACATCCCTGCCCCTGTCTCACTGACACCCCCACGGCCCAGCCTCACCCCCCACGCCCCTGCCCTTGTCCCCCCCCACACACACCCTGCCCCTGTCTCCTGCCCCCCCCGCCCCCCCCCGCCTGGCCCCGGCCCAGCACACATTATCATTTCATAATACTCTGAAATATACATGAAGTTGGCTGAATGCAGACAAAACTGCACCATTTACTGCATGAATATTTCATGCTGGCTTCTCTCCGAGGTGTCCATCTGATGGGGCTGGGAGCCTGCTGCCCGGGACCTGCTGCCCGAGGATGGGCTGAGCCGGCCCCTCTGCTGAGCTGGGCTTGCCCGAGGAGGGGGGACCAGACCAGTGCTGTGGGGTCCGGTGGTTGTTGGGGTGAATCACGGGGGTTTGGGGGCCTGGGGCGGGTCCTGAGCTCCTCTGGGGCAGCCGCACCCCTGCGTTGTGGGCTGAGCATTCAGAGTGAAGTCTCTGTGTGGCAGAGGGCCCCGGGGAGGGGCGCCGTGGCAGGGAGGCCGCCATTCACGTCTGTCCGCCACACCTCCACTCCTGGCCCTCCGAGAACCTAGCCCACTGGCCTCTTCTCCCACAAATTCTGAGGTCACGGGGGCTGCTCCAGGGGCCAGGGGGCTGCGGACAGGACACCCTGGGCCTGGGAGAAGGCAGGCTGGATGTGCCACCCACCTGTGCCTGAGTGTGGGTGTGCATGTGGCTTTTCAGCTGAGGGCCTGGCAGAAGCGGGGCCTGGAGAGAATGAGGGGAACAGCATTGCTGACACAGGAATGGCATGTACGGAGGCCCTGAGGCAAAGGGAGCTTGGTGTGTTCAGAGAACCAAAAGGACACCCCGGGGCCTGGAGTCTAGAGCACCAGGCAGGGTTGGCAAGGGGGGCAGAGGTGTGGCCAGCGGGGCCTTGCGGGCCGAGGGCGACAGTTGTGTTTTCTTCAAAGACCGAGGTGAAGCCGTTAGGCAGTTTTACGTAGCGCCCAGGAAGTGCAGGAGCCTGGTCGCTGTGCTCGGAACTGCTGTGTGTCTCCAGGCAAGCCCCCATGCCTCTCTGAGCTCCATTCCTGAGAAGCACTCGCCCACAGGGATCCCGGGGGGCCTGGCTCCGAAAACGTGCATCTTGTGGAGATAGACAGTCTCCCAGCTGGGGGAGCTTGGAAATTCTTTCAACCAGGCACGAGGCTCCTTCCACATTCTAGAAGGCCCCACACCCCTTGCCTCCCTGACCTCACCCTTGGCACCTCTAAGCCAGACTGAGTGCAGAGAAATGGGGTGTTTGCTGCTTCTGGCCCTTCATCACCTGCTGTATCCCCCCACCCGAACCTGCTCCAGGATTGGGGTGAGCTCCATTCTGCGCAATGGGAGGGGCTCAGGGGCGGGACGTGGAAGGCGAGATTCAGCCACTGGGTGGGCGGAGTAAGCAGGAGTGCGGTGTGGGCCAGCCCCAGCCTCGAGCAGGCACCCCCACGCCCCTCCCTCCTCACCGGAGCAGGCCAGGACCGCCCCCAAGTGGGCACAGGCTGGCAGTGAGAGTCGTGTGCACGCTCAACAGTTCAGGGCCCGGGTGGCCGTCCGGGAAGTGGGACCCGGTCTCTCCCACAGAGGGTGAGCCCGGAGTCTGCGCCCCAGACCACGGCCTTGGGCTCGGCCGGCTCGGCCTCGCGCCCTCCCTTCCCGACACCACACGCTGTCCCTCGGTTCCAGAGCTGCTGCCACAGCCCCCTGCCTCCCCTCCACCTTGCTGCCCATCCGGCCTCCGCACGCTTCCTTCCCCTTCCTCCCCCTCCCCCTCCTTCGGGGTCTCCTGCCTCCCCCGTCCCCCCAGGCCTCCGTCTGGGGGTGGCTGCCCCGTGTGCAGTGCGCTGAGGCGAGCAGGCCCTCGTGGGATGGTAAATGCAGAAGGAGCGTCCTCATCCCCAATCAGGGGACAGGGTCTCCAGCAGCTGGGATTGCCTCCCCTGCTGTGCCCCCCTGAGAAGGTGGGCTCCCCCGCAGCGTGGCGCCCCTGTCCTGTGGTGGCCAGAGATGCACAGTGGGAGCTCAGGGCACAGACAGATGGCAGCTGTCCTGCAGGATCGGCCGCTCCGGACCCCGCTCGCTGCCCTGGAGAGGGTGCTGGGGCTGGGCGTCCGGCAGGGTGGGAGAAGGCGCCAGTGAGCACGTGGGCACCCCAGCCCGCCCCGAGTGTGGGGGCTGCCCCGGCAGGCGGGGAAGCAGGCTGGTGCAAGGTTCTGCAGCAGGAATTTTCCGCTGACGCCCCCAGGTCCTACCTCCCAGCACCTCACACGCCTCGCTGCCTCCAGCCCCTCAGGCGGATGCCCTCCGTCCCCGCTGCTGCGGTCGGTCCCTGGCTGCCTTCCTGCCTTACCCCAGGACAGCGTCTGAGCGCGGGCGTGGAGCCCTTCGCCGGGAAGGTGGCGGGGCCAGGCCCCACGGAGCTCAGTCCCCACCCAGCCCCGACCCCGGGAAGGACCGTGGCCTGCCTCCCTGCTCCGGGAACCCCTGGAGGAGGGCTGTACCTCCTTCCCAGCACCCGCCAGTTTGGAAACACTAGCCCCAGGGTGGCCTCAGCGACAACAGCCAAAGCCCTCTCACGCCCTGGCAGCCTGCTGGGGGCTGGGGAGCCTTGAAGCCCTGAAGGGTCTCTGTTGGTGCCTTAACTGTGGCCGTGCCGTTGCCTGCTGGTGTCCGAGTCCAGCTTTAGGTCCGCCCTGCCCGAGCCCAGAGCAGCATGGGGCGGGGGGGGGGGGGCAGTTCTTGTTAGTGCTTCTCAAAGGAATGTTTTTTCAGCCCCTTGAAATTCCTGGAGAAAGCCCCAAGCTGTCCCCTCCGCCCACCACAGTCTTACAAATCTGGGAGCTGGTGGTCCCCATCTTTCCTGTCCTCCGGGGATCCCAGCCTGCGGGGCCCTCGGAGGTGCTGGCGCACCTTGCGGGGGTCCTCTCCCCTCTGTCCTCTGGGTTCCTGGGAAAGTAAGTGTGTTCCATTAAAATCACTTCCAGTTGGCTGAGTCCTCGTTCACATGAGCACGGTGATTAGACTCCCCGTCATGTTCCCCTCAGCTACCTCTCTGGTAGCTCCGGGTTTTGGCCTCTTTTAGGGATGAAGAAGTTGGGGCCCAGTGAGGTGAAGTGGCCCACGGAAGGCATCCTCCACGGAGGGCCGGGGCTCTTTTCCTGCCGCAGGTCCAGCTGGCCTCACCGTGGGTGTGAGAAGGCTTGGCAGTCACGTGGCCAAGCACTCCTCCCCCACCCCCAGGGCCTTGGAGACGGAGAACAGGGCAGCATGAGCTTCTAGAAAGGTCTAGACCAGACCCGCCTAAGACCAGAGAGAACTGAGGCGGCCCACAGGAGGCTCTGGAGGGAGGGGCCCTGGCCAGAACCGCGCTCCTGATCCGGGCTGGGTTCAGCTCAGGAGATGGAAGCCAGGGGCACGGGCCATGTATGTCGGCGGTCGGCGCTCCCTGGTGGACAGTGGCCACCTTGGCTGTGGCCGGGCCTCAGGACCCCGTCCCTTTTGGTGCTTAGGACTGCCCAGGGGTCCCAGCCTGGAGGGGCTGTCCGACCAGCTGGGCCCAGCCCCAGGCCCAGCCCCCACCCCCGCCGGGCTCCCCGGCTGTGCCGCAGCGGCACCTGCTTGGTATGGACGGCACAGCATTTTGGGTAATGAAATATTCACAGGTCAGTGATTCCCTGAGAAATGATGGGGCTCAGTCAATCCCTTTTCAGGGAGTAATTTTCCTCCCCTCCACAGCCGTGCTTCATGTTGACGCCCATCAGCACCAGAGGGAGGCAGGATCGAAGGGCTTGTTGGAGCCCAGGACGGGCCGCTGCCTCGTCACAGGCCAGGGGCGCGGAGCCTGGCCCAGGCACCCGCATGGGTGGCCGGCGCGGCCCCTGGCAGATGCAGAGCTGGCATGGTGTCCAGGGCTGGCTGGTGGCCCCGAATGCCCTGCCCCCTGGGTCTCACCAAAGTGCTGCCCTCCTGGGCGGGGCGCAGACGTGGCGCCCCACTGGACACTCCCACCGGAGAGGCATGGCCCACCCCCCCACCCCCCACAGAGCTGTACCTGACCTCAGGCCTGTCCCAGGGCGCAGCACGGAGAAGGCTCTTCTCTAAGGGCTGGAGACCAGCCTTACCTCCTAGACCGACAATTCCAGCACTTTGGGCTCCAGTCCCAGCTGTGACGTCCCCAAGCCGCAGTGGTCTCCACGCCTCGGCTTCGGCTTCCGTAAACGCCTCCTCCACGGGGCTGGTGTGAGTCCCCGGACTGCGGAAACACCCGCCCCCTCGGGCACCTGCAGGTGTGGGCACTGCACCAATTCCTCCCCCTCCCCAGGTGCCATGCCATGCACCCCCCCGACCCCCCTGGGTGCCCAGACACCCCCTGTGTACTTCACCATTTCCACCAGAACCATGGCCACCCCCCCCATGAGTGAGGACGAAGACTGGCCCTGGGCCTTTGTTCAGCTGGGACAGGTGCTGGCACCCATGGCCACAGTCACCCGGAGGTCGGGGACCCACGGGGTGCTGGGTCCAGGGTGGCCCTCGTAGGGGCCAGGTCTCCCCCTCAAGGGTCTGGCCCCTCTGATTGGGGCTTGTTCTGATGTGCTTGCCGAAGCCGGAGGGGGTGGCCATGGGGCTGCGGATGCCCTGGGTGTGAGTTCAAGTGCAGCCGGTGCCATGGAGGACAGTCACAGAGTGCCCCCAAAGTTCAGTGCAGCTGTAAGGGCGGGGGGGACTCACTCTCCGCTTGTCCATGGAGGCCGCTGTGGGAGCCACTCTGAGTTTTTAGCGTCAGGCCTGGGGCAGCGAGAAAACTCCCTGAGTGTCCCAGGGACACTGGACGGTGTTGGGAGACAGTTTCGATCACCACAGCCTGGAGGTGCCGCTGGCGTCTGGTGGGTAGGGGCTGGGGGTGTCGCTCCACCTGCTGCAGCCCCACAGGACGGCCCAGCCCATGTGTCAGCAGTGACTGAGCTCAATGACAGGAGGTGACAGGGGTGGGGACGGGCTGCCCACACCGGAACTGGACCCAGGGAAGTCGGAGGGGCATCCCCAGCCACCACCCCACGAAGGGCCAGTGCTGAGCAGGCCCCAAGGGGGTAAAGCTGTCCCCAGTGAGAACGGCCGGGCCCACTTCACAGAGCGCCAGGAAGCCAGGGCCCCTGGTGTCAGCAGGGGCCCTTGTCCAAGCCTCAGACTCGGTCACACATTGTGACCCTCTGGACAGCTCCCGGGCCTCACTGCAATGGCATCACATCCTCAGAGATGGGACGCAGGCACGGGCCTTTTGAGAACTTTCCTGGGTAACTCAGCGTGTGGCCACAGTGGAGACCCGCCGTACATCCGATGAGGGGTGACCGCCACATCCCTGGGGGCTCGCATGAAGTGGGGAAGGTCAGGTCTGCCCTGCTCTGCTGAATCGAAATTTCGGCCGGGCCCCAGGAAAAGTGGGTGCCCCTTCATGAGCGAGACGCACAGCCTCGCACTAGGGCCCTGCCTGAGCTTGGCAACCAGGCGGAACGGCGGTCTGTGCCCCAGCTGCTGCTCGGGCTTCTGGGCTGTTTTCCTCGGGAGTCTGCGCGTTTCCCTGGCTTTCTGGCGCCAGGTGGCACCTAGGCCTTGGTTTGGTGACCTTCCACTGAGACCAGAGAGCTGAGTGTGGGTTCGCCCGGCCTCCCGCAGGAGACAGGGTGCAGGTGGGCTCAGTCCTCAGACTCAGAGCCTCGTAGCTGCTCAGAGGGGGGACTTGCCAAGATGCGGGTGCAGGGACCATGTCTCCGGGCTCGGGCCATCTCAGACCAAGCCAGCTGCCCTAAAAGAGCAAGGTGAAAGGGTCTCGTCCCCCTGACAGGAGCTGGTCCCGGGAGGCGCGATGTGAATCCCCTTGTGGAAACGGCCAGGGACCGCTTCGCTCCAGGTCTCCCTGCCAGCCCCGCCCCTGGCCCCTCGCTTTCCCGTCCTTGTCCTGGGGCCCAGGCTCCAAGGGACACCCGGAGGGGCCTCTCGAAGAGATGCAGGAAAGGGGGCCTGCAGGGTGGTGGGAGAGGGTGGCACTCCCTGGGAGCCTCTTGTCCCCTGTCCTCATCCTTGCCCCTTGGTGAGGTGTCCACAGCCCCCTGGAAACCTGCCCCTCGGCCCAGCAAGTGCAGTCCTCGCTCTGTGAGGGCCCCTGGCTGAGTCAAGAAGCGGCCACTCTTGGCCTCTTCAAAAGACCTCAGGCGTCCCTGTTGGCCAGTCTGGGTGGGAGAGGCAAGCTCTTGGCCAGCCCACCCCTCCCCACCTGCCACCCCTTCATGGGTGGCCTCGGCCACCTCGCGCCACCAGAAGCCCAGGGGTTGAGCTGACGCCGGTTGCAGCCCCAGTGGGGGGCAACTGGCAGCCTGGTCAGCCCTGCTGGGGTCAGCAGGGCCGGGAGGGGTGTCCGCAGAGAAGGGGCGGCTCCGGATGGAAATATCATTACAGCTCAGCCAAGGGCAACAGGGCCCGTTCAAAGAACACATTCAATTACAGATTGATTTTTCAGTTTAATCTCAATCATAATGAACCACATTCAGACCCTCCTGCCTCCTGGACTGGGCCACTGTCCCCCGCCGGCCCAGCCGCGGGGGAAGTGATAGGGTGAGGGGCCCGGCCGGGCCGGGGAGGGGCCGTCCGTCCCTGTGTCTGGGAATAATTACAAATGAGGCGCGCGCGGAGGGTTCGTTAAATGAAAGTGTCACGGTGGTGAACCGAATTTTTATTTACTGCCAGGTTGTGTTTTCAGTGTGGCTCCAGTTAAAAGCTGCGATATTTAATTTCCCTGGGTCCAGGCGGTATTTCAAAAGCATCATAAAAGAAAACAGCACCGCGTTTTTCTCTCCTCCCGGCTCCCCACCCGCTCAGGGCCGCCAGGCCTGCCGGCCCCGCCCCCCGGCCTGCCGGCCCCGCCCCCAGGGGCGTCCTGTGCGCGTCCCCGCCCTTCTTTCGAGGCAGGCGCGCTGGCTCCCCAGAGCCCCCTGGCCCCCCAGAGCCCCCTGGCCTCTCTGGGCAGCGCAGCTGTTAAGAGTATGCGGGGTTCGGGCGGCGCGCTCCCAGTTCAGGGCATTTGCACCACACGGTGCCTTGCTAGGCGCTCGCCCACGATGACACCTCCCGTCAAACCCGCCCACAGAGCGAGGTGGGCTCTGCTCCAACACCTGCCTTGCAGACAGGGAACAAGAGGTCAGGAAGGTGAGGGGTCTTCTGAGGGACCCTCAGCAACACGGGACTGCAGCTCAGGCCGGGCACAGGCTGTGGCTCTGCTGCACCAGGACCCAGAGTGCACGGCCGCTGCCCCCTACGCCCACCCCCTGTCTGGCACCCCGCTGGTTGGCGGTGTGACCTCAGGCCTCTCCGAGTCTCTGTAAAATGAGAAGCCCCACTGTGGCTGCTCATCTCCTCACTGCAGTTGCCAGATCAGGTAGCGGGGAGGGCCCTCCGGGTCCCCAGGCAGGTGCTCTGCCTGCTGCCACCCGCTCTTGGGCCTCCCAGCCCCACCCTGCGGGTGACTTGCAGTCGTAGATGGGTCCCCAGGTCCTCCCGGGCCACAGAGAGTCTCACTGACCCCGACTCCGGCTTCCTGGTTGGTTGGGGTTTGTTTAAACTGATTTCATCGGACTAGCGGTCAGTTCACTCATTCCCCTCATTTAGTGGAGAATGGGGTGCCTTCCACCCTCCCAACCCGGCTCCCACCCCACAGCGGCCGCCACCCCGGGGCCATCCGTGAGTGCTCTCTGGCCTGGTGGCCTGTTTTCGCCGGAGCCACCTGCAGGGAGCTGGGGTTCCCCCACAGCCCCAAGTACAGACCTTTGTCCCCAGTTGGCCTTGAAGCCAGTCACCCCCTCAAAGCCTCCCCACTCCGCCCCAGTCCCCTCTCTCCGCCCACTCGCCCACCCCCCGGGGCCTGGGACCTTTTTGTCGTTCAGCAAGGCCCTCACCACGGCCTAGGAGGAAGCCCTCTGCCAGCGGTGGCCACCTGTCCCTCGGTGTCCCCCTTCCCCTGCCCAGCATGGTGTCTGGCTCCATTTCCCTCAGACCTCTGCTCCTGGTAAGCCTTAAGAAGAAGAAAAAAGAATTCGGGGTCTGAGAAGTGTGGGGAGCCCTGGATAGGTAGCTCAGCTGGTTAGAGCATCGTCCTGATACACCAAGTTTGCAGGTTCGATCCCCGGTCAGGGCGCATAACGAGAAGCAACCAATGAGTGCGTCAGTAAGTAGAACAGCAAACCGCTGTCACTCTCTCGCGCGCTCTCTCCCCTCCTTTGCCTCCCTGCCTTCCTTTCTCTCTCTAAAATAAAATATATATATATATTTTTTAAAGAACTAGTATATATATATATTTTTTAAAGTGCATGGAATGGCCAGCTCAACACAATTAAACACATCTGTCTCTTCGCTGCAGAACTTCTCGGGGCCTTTCTCAGAATATTCCGGAAGACTAGACTCCCATAGCACGTGCGCCTTTCTCAGATTGTTCTGGAAGACTAGGGTTCCATAGCATGCACCTTGGCAAGTGCTGGTCCAGGCAGAACGGCCTGAGCTGCGGGTGGGCCGTGCCTCTGTGAGCTGTGGGAACTGAGCCCCGTCTCTTAGCCTCAGTTTCCCCAACTGCAAAAACCAAGGATGGTCATTGAGAGCGTCACACTCCACTCTGGCACCAGAGACACAGGCGGGCAGCTGGTGCCCGGCAGGGTCCCTTGTGCGTTGAGGAGCCTGTGGGGACAAGGGGCCGAGCTTCTGGTTCATGGACCCGCGAGGCCGTCTGAGCTGGGCGGGCAGAGCCGCCCCTGGGGGCACCCGCACCCATGGGAAGTGCCTGAGGAGAGGGCCATCGGCAGGGCTGGAGCTAGAGAACGTGGGCAGAGGACTCCGGCAGCGCCAGGCTCAGAGCCCACCCTCACCTGCCAGCAGGTGGCTGTGAGACCCTTATTCAGCTCCTCTAGGCCTCAGTTTCCCCATCAGTACATGGGGACAATGACAGCCACCTTGTCCAACTGGGATAAGGAGTCAGCACAATGTCCTCAGGGGACAGAGGCGTCGTCACTGCAGGGCGCCGGCCCTGCCCAGGCTGCAGCCTCTGCAGCTGGTGCCTGGCCCCGGGAGGTCCCATCTCTGCCATAGGGGACAGTCAGCGTTTTCACCTGGTTGTCACAGCTGAGTCCCAGCCCTGCCCACGGGGAAGTTGGGAGGGCGGCTGGTCCCCCTGCCTGGCTGCGGAGCAGTGGCCTGGCCCGCCCAGCCTCAGGGGCGCAGACTCGCCCTGGTCAGCAGGAGAAGATGAATGTTTTTAATTCGGGGAGGTTTTTGCGAGCCTGTGAAAGGGAGGAAATCGCCTCCAGGCCCTGGAGGCCCAGGCGGACACCTGGTCACAGCAGGGCGGGCCTTCGAGGGGTAGCCAGCACTCGCCCTGGGCTACAGGTGGACCTGGGGACATGTCTCCCGGTGTTCCTCGGCAGTGGGGCGGGAGGGCCCGCCCAACACAGGTTTATGGTCGTGCCCTCCGGGCCTGGGCTGGCTGGCTGCGTGTGTGTGCAGCTCGTGGGCAGCGAGAACGTGGGTGTGGTGTGAGCGCGTGACAGGGCGGGACTGTGAAGGCGTGGGCTCTGTGTGCACATGTGGGCGAAGGGTGCGTGGGGTGCACACCGCAGCTGCACATGGGCGACATGGTATGTGGGCGTGCGTGGCCTCAGGAGTGAGTGTGCACAGTGCGAGGGCCTGCGCTGAGTGCAGGCGCCACCTGCGTGTGAGCGTGATGTGTTGCACACAGGTGTGCAGGTGTGTTGCCTGCCTGCGAGGGTCCTACACGTGAAATCGTGTGCTCGGTCATGTGCACCCTGGTCCCCCAGAGGTGACACGGGGCCACGTGAGCGTGCCCTGCATGTGTGCATGCGCACGCGTGTGCCGGCTGTGACTGAGGCGGTGGGTGCCTGGGCCACGGCCCCATCTGCATGTGCGAGCACGCGTGTGCACATGGCTCCCGGAGAAGAAATGTTTAAAAATGGAGCTGTCAGCCCCCAGTTGACAGGCACGATCAGCAAAGTGCAGCGTCGGCAGGAAGGGCCGCGGCGCCCTCGATCACCCGGGAGGAAACGGCCCACTTTGTGCTGAGGAGGCAGAGTGTGGCGGGAATAAAGCAAGTGGAGCAGACCAAAAAACTTCATTAATTAAAGAAACTCATTAATGAGGGACATTTAATCAGCTGAAGATTAGATCCACGCTCGCCTCTTCCATGAGCCAGGCGGGCGCCAAATGGGAAGCGAAGCCGGCCTGCCTCCTCCGCCGGCCCAGCCCTCCCCGGTGCCCACGGGCCCAGTGCCAGCAGCCTGGGGCGAGAGGAGAAGGTGCCGAGGCCGGGGTGGCGGGCAAGCCGGGGGGACACGAGGGGTGTATGTTGGGGGGGCTGAGTGCTGCGTCCTTCGGAGGCAGGTCTAGTGGCGGGGGTGGGGGGAGGGACGGCCAGGGCAAAGCTGCTGGACCACGGACTGTTTTGGCTGCCACGGCTCCGGGGGGCAGGTGCCAGCAGCACAAGCAGGCACAGCCCAGGTGTCCCCACAGAGAAAGCGACCTGTTCCAGTCCCCACAGTGCTGAGGCTGCTCTGTGCTCTGGGCGGTGTGTGCAGATATGCCTGGGACAGGGGTGAGCACATGTGGCTGTGGGCATGTGCAAAAGCCTGTGTGTGAACATGTGTGGGCAAGTGCATGTGTGTGCACAAGGAGTGGGGGTGTGTGCACAGGAAGTGCACGTGTGAGCGTGTGCACACAGGGAGTGGTTGTATGCATAGGAGAATGTGTGTGCACAAAGGAAGGTATGTGAGAGTGTGTGCACAGGAAGTGCACGTGAGTGTGTGTGCACAGGGAATGGGTGTGCAAGTGTGCAAACATCTCAGTGCATCCTCGTGGCCGGACGGCTGGCATTCAGAGCAGAGCCCATGGTGCCTCCGGTGACAAGGGTGAGGGGTCCCCGTTAGACCTGCGGGAGTCCCCGGGGTGGAGCTCAGCGGCCTGCTGGTGAGGGGGCAGGTTCCCTGGGACCACCCGAGGACACCTATGGGCTTCTGCTTTTAAGTGTGTTAGAGAGTTGTCCACTTGGGGTTCAGGGCTGCCAGGACAGCCCTGCCCGCTGTCCCCCAGGAAGTGTCCGTCGGCCCCGAGTGTGCGCCCCTGATCCACGGTGCCAGCCCAGGTGACGCTGGCATGATGTGGTCCTGGCTGCCAGGACATGCGTGGGCCGGCCACCTGCTCATCCCGAGGCTGCAGGGGCCCTGGCTGAGAACACCATCCCCCTGCTCCGACGGCTGCAGGCCCGGCTGCCCGGTGAGCAGGGCTGGGCGAGGCTGGCAGAGGCTGCCTAGGATGTCCCGGACCAGCGGTCCAGAAGGACCCGCCTCCTCAGTCCAGTTTCTCCCCGGTGACCAAGGCCGGACCACCCACAGACTTCCCTCCTCTCCGCCCAGGGCCTGTCCCCATTTGCACCATCTTTGTCCCCTGTCCTCCCCGGGCAGCAGGCCCCGTCACCCCGGACAGGGTGGCCGTCGCATCCGTCCAGTTCCTGAACTGGCCTCCTCAGCCGCCTCCTGGCCCAGGAGTGCAGCAAGGACACCCCCACACACACCGGGCCGGGATGGCTGTCTGCCTAGGAGAGGCCCAGAGGAGGTGGCACAGACCGGGTGGACAATGGCAGGCCGCTGGCCGTGTACGGACCGCAGGGACTGTCCGGAGGGCGCTGGGCAGAGCGGACACAGTGGGGCAAAGGCAGAGTTACCCCCTGGGGCAACACAGGCAGGGAAGAGGGGGCGCCAACGCAGGCGGCAGGCAGGTCCCTGGGCGAGGGCTGCTCCTGGCTCCTGAGGTTCCCTGACAGTGGCAGGACACCCAAACCGCCATCTCTAGGAGGAAGCAAAGCAGGGGTGCCTGGCAGGCCCGTGCAGGGCCCTGGGCTGGCCGCCAGTGACCAAGGGTGCAGACCCCACTCTCAGTGGGCGTTGCTGCCCCCCGGTCTGGGGGCCGAAGGCCAGGCATGTCCTCCAGCCCCGGGCCTCCCTGCCTGCATCGCTTCTGCCTCAGCAACAGGGACAGAGCAGCGCCTGATGCCAGACCTCGGGGGTTTGGGGGGTGGGGGGGAAACTGGTCCCGGTCCTGAGGAGAGGGTCACAAGCAAGGGACCCTGTGGGAGGATGGAGACAGGCAAGGAGGCCCCCCACGCCCCAGTGCACTAGGGTAATGGGGGCCCAGCACTTGGCGTGGACACCCCTGCTGGGAGCACTCCTGCTGTGGGGAGGGGCCTTCTGTGAGTCTGGGGGTCCGGCCTTCCAGGCAGCGTCCTGCATGTCCCAGGATGGACATGGGGTGGCCCAGGGCAGGCGGGTCCCTGCAGGGGGAAGGCAGCCGCTGGGGCTGTCGGCAGCAGGGTCATCCGTGGACAGGGTCACCCTGGGGCCCCGAGGGCCCCGCTTCCCCCCTGGGCATACCAGGTGTCCCCGCCTCGATGTCTGCGGGGCTGGACTGGGTCACCCCGCATAGTTCTCAGGTGGGCACTCAGAGTCCCAGAGGCTCAGCTCGGCCCCGTTACTGGGGCTGCCCGGGGTACCATCCCTGGACTCCGGGGCAAGCCCCTTTGTGCTGTCCCTCTGGGCTCCTCTCTGCGGCCCACCCTCGGTCCTAGCACTGCTCGCCCATGGCCGCTGAGTCCTGACACCCTGAGCCACCGTCCTCCCAGGCCCAGGCCCACAGTAGGACTGTTCCTCCCAGCTCCGGGTCACCAAGACCCTGCCACCAGCCTTGCAGTCTCTGGGCTGCAGGGCCCCTCCCCAGGGGGTCTGTGGTTGGCGATCATCAGGGGCCGTTCTCTGTGTCCCAGACTCTGGTCAGCAGGGGAGGAGGACCCTGGAACCCGCGTCCCTAACGCTCCCGGGGCGCGGGTGCCGCTGGCCCACAGGTCCCACGCCCAAACCCTGCTGCGCCCAGCTGCAGGGCAGCCACACGTGACTGTCCCTGCCGAGGGGTGCTGTCCGCACCCAGCGCCCCCACCAGGCACACTGCCCCAACCGCCTGCTCCGGAACAGCCCTGGTGAAAGAGGGGCCCCTGGGGGGGGGCGGGGGGGGGCGTCCCGCCTGAGGATGAATCCTCGCTGCCCCAGCCAGCCCAGGCGTGGACTGCAGGACCATTATGTAATCTTGGCTGCCAGGAAATTTACCTCCCTAATTACATTCCACGGATTTTCATGAGCGTCTGCTTCCCACAGCCGCAGCCACAGGGCACCGTGGGAGGGAGATGGGACGTCTGGGGCCTGAGGCCATGGGGCACAGACCGTGGGCTGCACCCAAGGGTGCGTCCCAGTGCCCGCCCCACCTCCCCGCCCCCACCGTCGCCTGCCTACCTCGTGTCCTGGGCACTGTGCTTAATACCCTGTTCCATTTGCTAAATGGGGGTCACGGGCCATCAGCGGTGCTGCTGTTCCTTAATGAACATGCAGCCGCAGACCCTGGGTGGCAGAGGCTGGTCCTGGGGCGCGAGGGCCACCCCGGGGGCCGCTGTCCAGTGCTCACGGTCAGGACGGCGCCGGGAGGGGGCGGTTCTCAGCACTCCTCCTCCTTCAGGTCACCCTGACTGAGGTCTCCCAGCGTTGTCCTCACCAGGGCCTGGGAGGCAGCTTTGGCCCCGGCGATGTTCCCTCCGTCCCCACTGAGTGGGACCCGGGTGTCCTCCGGTCCTCGGAGACGCCATGTGTGCACACACCTGCTCACGAACACAGCTGCGTCTCCGAGAGCCTCAGGGAGGGACGGGGGAGGACCCCAGCAAAGTGGACATCCGGGGGTTGCAAGAGCCAGGAAGGCTTCCCAGAGGAGGTGTCTGAGCACCCCCAGGATGGGGTTTGGTGGGAGGAGGAGAGAGGCCCCTTCCCACAGCAGATCGCTGCAGAGCCTGGCCGGGCTTTGCCCTGTGGTGCCCCCGACGTAGTAGGTGCTCAACAAACAGCTCCCCAGCATCCCTGGCACCCCCAGCCCCACCAGCCAGGCAGCTGCTCGCTGACTCCCCCAGGCAGGACGGGCCGAGTCTGGGCGGGATGGGCTCTGGCGGGGCTGTGTTTGGGGGTGGGGACATTTATCCATAGGTTGGTGGCTAGAGCTGGAAGGCCCTAGGGGTCGGAGGTTCTTACTGTGTCCCGTACTTTGAACCCCTTAGCATCTGCTGAGGCGCAGGGACCCCTTCTCAGCAAAAGGTATCAAATGCAGAACATACGCCCCACGGAAGCACCGAGAAAACCATCCCTACGGACATACCCCTGTCAAGAGAGAAAGCTTGTGAAATACCAGGCTTCTTCATTCACGTGGGGTGCGACCAGGCCCGGGGCTGGGTCTGCCAGGTCTCTGCTGGTAACAGGGTCTCAGGTGGCCCTCCCACCCTGGGGTCTTGCGGGGGGAAGCTGTCAAGAGACTGGTCGCATGTCAGGGGCTGGGTGGACACCCCAGGCTGTCCCCCAGGGTGCTCCGTGCAATGTGGGCATGCCCGTTGCCCGCCCACCGTGGGGGAGGCGTGAGGCCCTGCTGGGGAAGTGAGAGGCTGCGGCCAGAGTGAAGAAGTGGGCGGACACTCGCGTTTCGGGCGGAGGGACGCGAGGGTGGATGGCACCCAGCTCCCTGTCGCCTCCAGGAGCGGCACAGCCTGGGACTCAGTGTGGGATCATGAACTCGAGTAGCTCAGGGCTCTGCCGGGGTGTCCGGTGAAGCCTCTTTAGCTCTCGGACGGGAGCAGACGGCACCCCGTGCCCCCCCGGCGGACCCGGCCCCAGGCCCTCACGCAGGAGAGCTGAGGGCTGCGGAGCGCCTGACCTAACAGTCCCCGATGAAGTCATGTGGGGTTGACAAGCCGTCTGGCAGCCCTCATTAACAACCGACATTAAACTGGCTAATTCGTGGGTGGGATGGGACAGGAGGGGCGAGTGGGTTCTCGCCCCCAGCTTTGGGGCCTCCCAGCCTCCCTCCTCGAGCAGCAGTCTGCCCTGCAGGTCTGGTCACTCCCGACACCCCCCCCCGTGCCCCCGTCCCCACCCTCCCCTCCCTGGGTTGGGGGTGCGTGGAGCCCAACTGGAGCGGCGCCCCCGCCAGGAGGCGTCCGGTGGTCGCAGGCAGCAGGCAGCTTGGCCTCCCAGCCCCGGTTGGCCGCGTGCTGGCCGCGTGCTGGCCACGTGCAGGTGGGCAGGTAACGTCCACGGAGCTGCTTCCTTGATGGGGGGGGCGGGGAGAATGCCGTCCACAAGGCTGAGAGCGACACGAAATTGCACGTCTGTGTTGCGGAAGGCAGGGCCGGGCTCTCGGGAGCCGTCAGCCTGTGGCGGCCACAGCGACAGTCAGCATTTCCCGGGCAGCTGCTGCGTGTCAGGTGCCACAACTCAGTGCTGAGCCCCTTGCCCTGGGGGCTCTCACAGTCCCAGCACCGCAGCTCCCCCCCCCCCCCCCCCCCCCCCCCCCCCCCCCCCCCCCCCCCGCCCCGCTGAGGCTCTGGAATGTTCCGCAGGCTCCGGGGCTGAGGCACTGCCCGCCCACCCCAGTTCCCTGCTCGGTGACAGCAGCCTGGCTCTGCTGAGGCGTTGGGACCAGTGCCCCCCGCTTCCAAAGGCTGCGCCTCAGTCCCCTCCTCGAAGTGCTCACCTGCAGGCCCCTCCAAACCCTGCACACCTTCGGGGTGGCGTCGTGAAGAACTTGTAAGGGAGGCACGAGGTTGTCCAGCGGGGGGGAGTCTTTCTGCCCATCTTTCTGGGTGCAGGCTGGCATCGGTCAGGAAGGGGTCTTGGGGGCGGGTCAGGGGCCGGGCCCACCTCCCTGGCCTCTGGACCTGCCCTCTGCTGGCTAGGGCTGGCCTTTTCAGGGGGCCGGGCTGGGTGGGGACGGTCCCCCACCGCACGTGGGACCTGTAGACTGAGCTAGGCAGCTGCCTTGCATCTGGGCCAACGGAGCCACCGAGGTGGGGGGCAAGAGCCCCCTCCATGCGGTGCACAGAAAGTTCTCTGAGGCTCCTTCCTGGGCTCCCGAGTGTCACCCGCCTCCCATGACCAGGGCCAGGCTCACCCTCCGTGGCGATGCTCAGGAAACTGAGGCGCTTTCTCCCCCATGCCCAGTCACAGCTGGAACCTCCCCTGACACCCAACCAGACCCACCCACACATGGCAGCAGGACTGGTAGCAGCCAGGACCTTGTACGCGGCAAACACCCCCCCACACACACAACCTGGTGCCCCCCCTGAGAGGCTGTCAGCCTGACCCTCCCGGAGGGGCTGTGAGCAGAGGGGCTGGAGGGCGGGGCGGGCTCCGAGGGCTGCACGCTCTGCTTCCGCTTTCTCCTGCAGCGCCCCCATCCTGCCTGACTACTCGCCACCCCCCTGCCCCGCACACAGGGGCTCCTCGCCCTGCAGGAGGGGGACACACTGGGGAGGGGGACAGGGGAACGCAGGCTGGGCCAGTCATGGGGGCAGACACTTGAGGGTGGATCCCAGCTCTAGGTCTTGAAGGTGGAGGGTCCTCCCACGCAGCCCCCACCTCCACGCAGATGAGTCACTGCCACCTTCCACAGACCGAGAGGTGTGGCGGAGCCCAGGGAGGTGCTGGGCCAGCACTCGGGGTCCTGGTGCCGGAGGGGGGGCACCCGCCAGTGTGCAGGAGCCCAGAGCGGGCTGTGAGCCACGGGGCCTCCCGGGGAGGCTGGCAGGCCCGCCCTGTCCCGAGCCCTCCCTGTCTGTCCCTGAGGAGGTAGGACTGGTCCGTCTTTAACCCCACGTCACCACCATCGGAATCTGGCAGGTCACTGGGGGCTCCCCGCCCTGGGATAGAGCGACTGGCACTCACTTACAAGGAGACCACCCACAGAGCTGCCGTGCAAGTGGGCAGAGCGGGACCACCGGGCATACACAGGACCCACGCCGGTCCCCTCTCAGGCGCGGGGCAGAGGGCAGAGCAGGGCTGGCCGGGCCCATGGCAGATACCGGGCAGAGGCACGCACAGCGCCGTGGCCGGCCACTCACACACCTTCCCGGGGACGTCCTCTCTCATCCCCCCACACCCTAGTCAGGCCCCCCCTCTGTGTCCTCAGCCCTCAGCTCCCTTTTGGAACAGTCACCTGTCAGCACCCAGCTGCTGCCCAGCTGGGCCAGAAACTCCTCCGGGGGCAGCGAGGAGGAGGCCTTGACGGAGGGAAGGGCGCCCAGGAAAGTGGCCCCCAGTGGGAGGGAGAGAACGGGAGCTGGGAGGTTGGGGGCAGGAGAGGAGGCAGGCGGGCGAGCTGGTGAGCTGGACACTCCCTCCCAGTTCCTACGGCCGCAGGAGGCCGGGCAGTCGGGGAGAGCGAGGGTGGCGGGGCGAGTCCGGAGGGCTGACGAGGAGGAGACAGCTGGAGCCATCACCCGGGTGTGAGCGCTGAGGGGTGGTGCGCAGTGGTCCTCAGGGTCGTTCGGGGTGACCGCGGTTTTCTCCAGCAGTAGTGCAAGGCTGGGTCTCGCCGGTTCTGCCAGGTGAACGTGATGGCAGGAGAGGGACAGGTGTGCGGGGGTGGGCGGGTGCGTGACTTGAGCGCGTGGCCTTTCAGCTTTACCCATCTGACCATCCACTTCTCCATCCACTCGTCCATCTGTCCATCCATCCATCCATCCATCCATCTGTGCATCCACCTACCTGTCCATTTGTCCATCTCTCCATCCATCCATTCACCTGTCCATTTGTCCATCTCTCCATCCATCCATCTACCTGTGCCTTTGTCCCTCTGTCCATCCATCCACCTATGCATTTGTCCATCTCTCCATCTATCCGTCCACCTGTCTGTTTGTCCATCTCTCCACCCATCCATCCACCCATCCATTTATCCATCTGTCCCTTCATCCATCTGTCCATCCATCTACCCATCCGTTTGTCCATTCATCCATCAGTTCATTTGTCCATCTGTCCACCCACTTATCGTTCCATCTGTGTGTCCGTCCATCCACCTTTCTTCCGCTCACCCATTCCAATGTTCATTGCACATGGCTACTTGTCGTTGGGGAAGCCCGTTCGGAGAGGATAAACAGGCACCTAGGTCCACCTGCTGGCTCAGAGGGCGGATTGGAACCCCCCCGAACATCCCACACGCCTCTCAGGACCCTGGTGTGAAGGGCCACAGTTGTGCGGGTGGGGCGGAGGGCCAGGTCCGGGAGCCTGGCATCCTGAGCCTCTGTCCCCGCTGCTCCGGGCCCAGCCTGAGGGTCTCGTTCGCCGTGAAATGAGGAAGGGGCAGGGTCTGCCTTGTGGGCTGGAGGGATGGAAGAAGCTCCCATCTGCAAAGCAGACAGCGCTGTGTGCTCAGAGGTGCTGATTCTGTCGTTGCAACACCGGTGTCCCTAGCGGTCCCACTCACCGCTGCCTCCCGTGCACCCCAGGCCCCTGCAGACACGTGCACTCGGTTCCCTCCACGGCACCAGGCGACCCCCCTTTGTGTGTCAGGCTCCCTGACCGAGTGGGACTCTGGGCTGCAGCCGGGACCCACTGCAGCGGGAGTGATTGGCAGCTGTCACTCAGCCCAGATGGGCCCCAGGGAAGAGGGGCCTGGGGAAGGTAGGGTTGGGTAAGAAGGGAGCCGAGGAGAAAAGAGCCTCCCTTTCTCCAAAGCCGTGGAGGAGGGGAGGAGGAGGGGCACGGGGAGGAAGTGAGTTAGCGAAGGTTCTAATCAAATATTTATCTGTTAATTGATCCCGTGAGCCGCCACTCCCTCCCCCTCGCTGTCCCACAATTCCCTCCTGGCCTTCCTGCCCCTCCCTCCTCACCACCCACCCGCGGGGCCGTGTCCTCCTGCGCCCTGAGCCTGCCTTGCTCCCACACCCGGGAGCTGTGGGACGTCACCAACATGTTTGCTCACAGTGGGTCATGGGGGTCGCAGGTGACTCCGGAGCAGCGGGGGGGGGGGGGTCTACATGGGTGTGTCTTCGCGTGTGCACGCACATGGGTGTCTCCCTCCCATTGTCAGGAGCACAGACGCTGCCCCAGTTTCTGCAGAGAGCAAGGGGACCCAGTGACCTGGCCAAGGAGGAGGACAGGTCTTCTGCGTCAGGGGTCGCCCAGGAGTTAGGGGTGTCAGGCACTGAGACCATGGAAGCTGGCATTGGGGGTTTGGGGAATGGGGGCACTGGGCCCTGGACACAGAGTGGACCTCAGGCCCCCATCTACACGGAGGGGGACAGGCAGACGGACGTGGGGGCAGGGCTGGGGCCAGAGGCAGAGCAACGGAAGGGTCTTTGACCCGCCCCCGCCCCCGTGACCAGGACTCTCCGGGTACCTTTCACTCTAACAACTGACTTGACTGTGAAATCTCTATCTGAACGGCTCTCCCCTCCCCCACTGGACTGCAGACCCCGCAGAGGCAGGGGCTGCCGGTCCCGACCCCCAGGCCCCCAGTGCACAGTCATTAGGTGAGTAAGTAGTGACCGGATGGAGGCCGCGCAGAGAGCAGGCCCAGCGTGCTCTCCGGAAGGAGCCCCTGTCTCGGAGGCGTGGAGCGGGGCAGGGGGTGGGGGAGGTGGACGAGGACACAGACACCCAGTGTGCCTGGGCAGCTTGGTGGGGCAGTGGGGGAGCACAGGCAGGGTGCACGCAGGGTGCCCCCCGCCCACGGGGCTGGGGGAGAGCGGTCCTGAGTGTCAGACGGCCCACGCCTGCACGAGGGCCCTTCCATGCAGTGCGGAAGCAGCCCTCACTGCTCCCGTAAGTGCTGGCACCTGTCTGCCCCTGCAGACAGGCTGAGAGGCTAGCGAGGGCCTCGCCGGCCCAGAGGGGCTGCTGCCAGCCAGCCCTCGGTGTGCATCTGCGGTGAAGAACGCCGAGTGGGAAAAGCCAGAACTCACCCCAGCCCGCCTTCCCCCCGACACCACGAGGGACCCCAGTCCCTCCCCTGGGGCTGAGGGACATCCTCCAGGGCTGCTTTCGATGCCCTTCACTGTTGGTCCCCGCAGACTGCAGGGGGCGGTTGGCGATGGGGGCCGGGGCTGGGCCGCCCCAGGAGTCTGACCGGCCATATCTCTCTGTCTCTCTCCACAGGGCAGTCAGGACGCCACGGCTCCGCCCGAAGCGATGGCCCAGCCCTACCCCCCCGCCCAGTACCCCCCGCCACCACAGAACGGCATCCCCGCTGAGTATGCCCCGCCCCCACCGCACCCCACGCAGGACTACTCGGGCCAGACCCCAGTCCCCCCGGAGCACAGCCTGACCCTGTACACACCAGCGCAGACGCACCCGGAGCAGCCGGGCCCCGAGGCCAGCACGCAGCCCATCACCGGGGCCCGGACGGTGCCGGTAAGGGGCCCCTGCAACCCGGGGCTTCAGGAAGCAGGGCCCCCCAGGGATGGCTCAGGAGGGTGGCGAGGCCAGCCCGTGGGTGGAGAGTCAGGGTCCAGAGTGGGGGTCCCAGTCATTGTCTCGCCCACCTGCAGCTGCTCACCCTGACACCAAGCGTCTTTCCGGTGGCACCTGCTCAGCCAGGCACAGCGGGGTGGGCAGCCTCCCAGCCCGAAGTAGGCCCACCACCTGCAGCGGCCCCCCACCCCCGCCCCCTGAGCCAGACTTCAGCCCAGCTCTCACCTCACCTGGGAGACCAAGTGTGTCCCCGCTGCCAGTGACCTGTTCACGGGAAGCGAGGGAAATGGCCGAGGACGGGCTGGCGGCAGGGCTGGCAGCGGGCGAGGGGGCCAGGGCCGCAGAGCTGTCTCCGTGGCAGGCGTTCCTATCACTCCTAATCACTTGTAATCTACCTGCTTGGCTGCCCTCCAATCAGATAGCTTCAATTATGTGGTTGTAATGCAGCCCTGAGGGAAAAAAAGGGCTGAGCCCGGCAACAAAGAGGGGAAGGAGTGTGGCGAGGAGTGGCCGTGCCCCAGGCCCGCCCTCCCGGAGCCCCGCCGGCCCTTCCCGCGCTCCCGGATGCATTCTTGATGTGCACGCCCCACTGCTACACTGGGGCCATGGGGTCATGCAACCAACCCTGCTGGCTCAGCCCCAGCGCTGGCTGGCCAAGCTGGGCGAGGGGCCAGCAGAACCAAGCTGCCCGGGAGAGGCAGCGCCCTGGCGGCTCCTGATGGGTGCCGCGGACCGTGCTCCTGCAGCCCTCCCCCTAATCCAGTCTGGCTCCCGAAATGCTGCATGGATCCACATGTCAGCACCCTCCCTGTGGGCATCATCATCCGCGCTCTCTGGGGCGGGAGCCCAGCCAGCTCCAGGGCTGGACCGGACAGACCCTCATCTGGGGCGCGGCCAGGCCCTTCCTCCCAGCCTGAGCCTGCACGAAGCCATGAGACTCCCGTGCACTGCGGTCCCTGGTGCGGCTTCTCCCGACGACGCCCCTGGAGTTCTTACAGATGGATGAAGCTGGGTGTGTGGGTCACAGACCCGGGAGCAACCAGACCTCCCGCGCTGCTCTGCACACGCTTCCGGTACGAGATGGTGGCCTGTGCGTGCTCAGAGAAGAGGTGAGCGCAGCCGGAGGAGGGGCTCGCCATGAGCACGTCCCGGCCAGCTGGCCTCTGTCTGAGGGACGGCAGCAGTCAGGGGCCATCTGGTCAGGCCTCATGACCACTCACAGACTCACGTGAGCCTGGGATTCGCCACCAGGAGACAAGGGATCAGGCGCACGACAGCCGGCACCGGTGCCGCGGAAGGAGCCGGGAGCCTCCTCCACAGCGGGGCTCCTGCCTTCAATCGCCAGGCATTTGGGGGGCACCTGCTGTGCGACGGGCACCGAACAGCACTGGGTACGCAGAGCAGTGACCGGCCCTGCCCCACGACGGCCACCGGGTCCCACCAGCCAAGGACACAAAAGTTGAAGGGGTCAGTCATGGCCTCTGTGGCTGTGAGAGCCCATGGCCCCTGAGGGGACCCAGCGTCCCCGAGAGCAGTCCCCACTGAGGGGTGAGAGGCTCGCTGCTCTGGCCGAGTGCCGCCCCGGGAAAGCGCCTGGCCCCGGGGGACAGCAGCCTGAGCGACCTTCCTTCGGCCCAGGGCTCCTCAGGTCCTGCGAAGGGTCAGGGTCCGAAGGCCCCCATCTGGGGACCCGGACAGGCTGTTCTCCAGGCCCTGGGCTGGATGAGCTGTACGGGTGGAAGTCACCAGGCAGCTGAAAGCCGGTAGCTGCCCCGTGAGACGCCCACCGAGGGCGTGAGCGCTCCGGACCTGGAGTACCGAAACCTGCGGCGCCTTCCCGCCTCCGCACGGCTGGCAGGCCTGAGCTCCCCGCTGGAGCGCAGGGTGGAAGGGCAGAGGAGGTGATGAGTCTGCCCCTGCATCGGGCCGGGGGAGGCCCGGCCATGCGGCCTCCGGCTGGTAGGGTGCAAGCAGAGGACACCAGCGGCACCCATGGAACCTGTGTGGTTGCAGCTGAGACCCAGCAGGTGGCGTCGTTCAGACGGAGCCCACAGGGGACACACACTCTGCCCCCGGAGGGGGCTGCCCGGCGCCCCCACGTGGAACAAGCCCTCCTGAAGGGAGGGCTGGAGGCTGCAGGCAGAAAAGGCCGCCTCCGAGGCTAACACACTGCCCACTCGCAGGGTGAGCGTGTCCAGCACGTGGCTGACAGCCATCTCGCAAGAACGCAGGAGCTTTTGAAGGAGCGGGGGCTGGGAGTGGGGGGCGCTGCTGCTGCAGAGAAAGGTTTGCAAGACCTGCCTCAGCTCGTCTCCCATCAGCAAGCCTGGGGGCCGCGCCAGCAACGGGGCGCGGCTCCGCATCTGCTGCTGGGGGCCCTCTCGGCCTCGCCGGTTGCTGGGCGAAGGGGGCTTCAGGCTCCTGGAGGGTGGGCAGGGCGGCATCTGGGGTCCATCCGACCCCACCACAGCCGCTCCCAGCCTTGGACGGGTGGGTGTGGGGGTGAAGGCCAAGGTGAAACGGACGCGGAAGGACACAGAAGCAAAGCTGCCGAGACCCGCCGTGGGAGGGAAGCGGGTGTCACTGGCGTTGCATGTTTGCCTGCGTTCACGCACTGAAGGCAGAGGGCTTAAAACGTGGCGGGGGCGTGCGGGGGGAGCCCCTGGAAGGGCGGCCCGGCTGCCTGGGCCGCCGTGATAAATGGTGGGAAGGCCTCTGTCTCCCCTCGGGCGGCCGGCGTGCCGTCACACTCTGGGGCTTCTCGGCGCATCTCGCGGTTTTACAGTCACTGAGCCCATTTATCTGCCTCCGCGCAGCTGCGCTCGGGGCCCGAGGGCGGCCTCCTCACTGGTGTCCCGGTCCCACCCGTGGCTCCGTCTCCACGGCATTCCCCCACTCCCTGGCCCTCGGTGGCTCCCCTTAGGGTTTTGGGGGGTATCTGGATCTTGTTGACACCTAGTGGGCTCAGTCTCCTATGGCCCTCCCCCCACTCCCCACGCAGGACTCCCGTCTCTCCTGTGAGTACCAGCCGGGCCTCCAGGCTGGGTTAGCCACTGCCCTCTCCTGGCCTGAAGTCCGCATTGCATGTCCCTCTCCCAGCCGGATTCTCCATCCCGTGCCCAGGAGCAGCGGAGGGGGTGCAGGCTTATGGAATGCAGGAGGCAGCGGGGGTGTGGCAGAGGGCACCGGGCCCACCCTGAGCACGGCATGGAAAGCCACACCTTGCGGCAGCCAGAGGGTGGGCCCCAGACCTCGGCAGGAATCGCTGATGCCCGGATGAGTCCTCTGGGGGCTTAGCGCAGGCTTGCTTTCTGCAAGGAAGAATGGCCCCAAGGCAGGACAGCAGGGGACCTGGGGGGGTGGGGGGGCTGGGCGGAGGGCCCATCAGGAGATACCCCTTACTGATGGCCCCCACAGAACAGGGCCTGGGTCTCCAGCAGCCCACCCCTGGGCACGTGTCCCTCCCACAGCCCAAGAGAGGGCTCCAAGGACACACACGTGTTGGCCCTGGGGCTGCTGCACGGGGTGGCTCCCGGGTGACACAGGCCTGGAAGGGAGGGCGGCTTCAACCCCACAACAAGCACTCGCTTCTCGACATGGGGACGCAGAGTCTCAGAGGCATGTGGACAGGAAGCTCCGGCAGCCCCCAGGCCTCTCCCGGGTGTCCTCGGCCCCTCTCAGCGGCCCTCTCCTGCGGCACCTGCTGCCCTGGAGTCTGGGCAGAGGCCTCTTGGCTGAGCACAGGAAAGGATGGCCTCTGAGGACAGTCGCTCTGGAGCCCAGAGAGGCACCCTGGCCACCAGCCAGCGGGTGGCCCTGGGCGAGCCTCCGCCCCTCGGGCTCCATTTCCTCAGCCTCCAGCACAGCGGCCTCACCCTGTCCTGCCCCGAGGGGGGCAGGGCTTGTACTGGTCAGCGTTCCTCTGGTTGCCGGTGACAGATGCCCTCCAGAAAGCGGCCCCCACCTCTCGCGGCCACCGCCTCTGCTCCTCAGGACACACGGGAGACCACGGCCGCCCACTCGTGCAAGTTCCAGCACAGGCTCAAGGACCGGCCCTCCGCCTTGCCTCCCTCCAGACAGCAAGAAGGTTCCGTGTGGCCTCACTGCAGCCAGGGCCCCCACGCCCTCCGCGGGGGTCCTGGCCTGGATGCAGACCCCGCAACGAGGGGGCAAGTCTGAGCAATGTGCTGGGGACGCAATCCCCAGAGGACCCAGGGAGAGGAACCAGGAATGGAGGCAGGAAAGGGGAGGAGAGGGTACACGTGGCGTTCTCATCTTGTCATCGTCACGGTGCTGTGCTCACCGCCCGCCAGGGGAACCTGGGGGCCGAGCTGCCCCGTGGCAGGGAACTGGGCGTCTGGCCACTGCCCTACCTGTCTGTCCCCTCTGAGGACAGCTCTTGGACACCAAGGCCCCACCCCGCCCTGGCAGAGGGCTGTGCCTGGGGATGCGTCGTCGGCTGGCCGTCGGCGGTTCTGCCCTGTGAGTTGCACACAGGCGGCCTCGGGCCCTGGCAACCCGTCAGGGCGAGCTGTTGGGACACCTTCATCAGCAGCCACTCGTCACCTAGCCGGCGTCATTGATGGAGCACCTGCTGACGGCCTTCAGCACTGAGATTCAGCAGGGACGGACCCAGGCTACCGGCCACCAGCTCACCACCGCGACCCCTAGCCACCTCAGGGTCTCGTCCCAGCCCGGTTTTCACAGGGAGCTGCTGGGGGCGGGGCCTCCTCCGCAGCAGCTTTGCCTCCCGGCACCCAGCACCCGAGCCATTTGGAGCCCCTCTGTTAAAACAGCGTTCAGGTGCAAAACGGGGGCCCATCTACAAAGGACGGAACTTGGTCACCCTGCGCCTTAGAAGGGCGTGGCCCCCGCAGCGCCGAGCAGCAGCTCGGGGCTAGAATGGGAGGCAGCCCCCTGGTGACCATGGGGTGGGGGCAGCACCCCAACAGGTGTGTGTGCCCGGCGGTGCGTTCGGAAATGTCCACTTTCTCATCAGGCCTTGGAAGCCAGAAGGGCCCCTGTCGGGGAAAGGGGCAAACCCGGGACCTCGAGAACCAGACGGTCCACGGAGCTGAGGGACCGTGGTCAGACCTAGGTCACGCGGAGGAGCGGGGCCACAGCAGGCCCGGGAGGCCTGGCCCTGCTCTGGTTTCCCCGGCGCAGCTCGGGCGGGGGCCTGCAGGTGGCGCTGCTGTGCCGTGAGCAGTTTGCCCAGACACCCTGGCAGATCTGCCCCTGGAGGGAGGGGGGTCCGAGGGGCTGGGAGGGCCTTGTCTGTAGACAGCCCCCTCCACAGGGTGGGAGCTGAGAGGGCCCCTCACATCCAGGCCGTCTCCCCACAGCAGACAGACGAGGCGGCACAGACGGACAGCCAGCCCCTCCACCCCTCCGACCCCACAGAGAAGCAGCAGCCCAAGAGGCTTCACGTCTCCAACATCCCCTTCCGGTTCAGGGACCCCGACCTGCGGCAAATGTTCGGGGTGAGTGTGCGCGGCCCCTTCCCGGCCCAAGGCACCGGCCGGGCCACAGGGGCTCCCCTGGGTTTCCTGCCCCCACCGCCTCCTGCCTCCTGGTCCAGCCAGCTCTGGCCTGAGCCCATGGGGTGGGAGTGGGGGATGCAGGGGGGCACAGGAGCAGGATGCCACCGCCCCGCACCCCGCCTGCAGCCATCAGCCCACCTGTCCTCAGGCTCCACAGAGAGGCCAAGGCCTGTGCCTGTCAGGTTATTAATCTGCTTCGAGGTGCCAGGCCCTCTGTGCTCTCCGAGGGCACCTGGAGGGGGAGCCCAGCCTCCTGCCCCGCCCAGCAGCTCCCAGGCTCCGGAGAATACACGGTGGGCGGGACAAGTGCCAGTGTCCCCCCTGGTTCCTCGGGCCTGTTCCCAGGTTCCAGGCTGCAGGGCCTCAGCCAGGTGTTGAGAGGCTGCGGGCAGGGACCCCTGTCGTCCGGCAATCACTTTATCCTGTCACTCGACTGACCGCCCAGCTGGCGCAGGCGCCCCCTGGGTGCCGGGCTGCAGCGTGGGTGGGAGGGTGGGCAGCCCGAGCAGGGCAGCCCCTCGGTCTGGACTGCCCACCACGGAGAGCGCATGAGCCGGCCTCCATCACCCCAAAACCATCCCTCATGCCTGCCCTGGGTCCCCCCGACCTCTGCCACGAGCCAGGTGGGCCCAGACCCCTGAGCCCCCATGCCACCCCCACCTCAGGTGGGTTTGTCAGGGAGCAGACTAGGGGGCAGCAGTGGGACGGGCCCAGCACCCACGCCTGCCCTGGCCCCGGGTATCCACTCCCCTCCTCAGGGGCCTTTGTGAATTTGGGGTTAGACTCGGCTGGGAGCTGGTGGGATTTAGAATCATCTCAGCCCTGGACCCCTGGAGCCTGGGGCCCTGCTGACAGCAGCTGGGTGGCGGAGTCTCACCAGCCCTACAGGACCCATCACCTCACCCGGCACCTACACCAGGGCGCCACCTTTCTCCCTCCCACAGGGAGGGGATGGCACTGCTGGCTGGCTGCATGTCGCCTTGCTGCCCTGTGACACCCACCTCCCGGATATTTCGGGGTGAAGGCGAGCCCCACCTGTGTATGCTCTGGAGGCCCAGGACAGGCTCCTCAGGAGCTCCCTGGCATTTTGGGGACCTGGTCACAGGTTGTCAGTCTTGTGAGCCCGTGAAAAGGACAGGGCCACCCCGTGTGTCCCAGGCCAGTGTCAGGGCAGGAGGTGGAGCTCGGTGCTGGTGCGTCCTGCTCAGGTGGGGGGCCTGGGGTCCAGCCCCACCAGTCACAGGCCACCCACCCACGGAGGCCTTCTGGGTGATTTCACTTCCAGGGGCTCCTGCTCCCCCCAGCACCCACCTTGTGGGAAGGAATTTTCCCTCTGGTGTGAATTGGGGTGCCTGTCGGCAGCCTGCGGCAGAGCCCCAGCATCCTGGCAGGGAAAGCTCTCAGTGCAAGGTGGGTGGGGGGCCAGACTCTGCACCCGTGAGGGGTCTCCCGGGGAGCAGGCTGCCTTAACCCGCCCCCGTCTCCTGTCCCCCCACCCCTCTCTGTCTCCGCAGCAATTCGGAAAAATTTTAGACGTGGAGATCATTTTTAACGAGCGGGGCTCCAAGGTGGGTGCCGCCCAGAGGCCGCCACCATTACAGCGCCGGCTGTAGGTCCCGCCAGGCTAACGTGTGACATGTGCGTTTCCTTCCTGGAGAGCTTCGCGCCCGAGGACCCCTGAGCGACACGGGTGCTTGTATTCCCCTCCTCCACCCCCTCCCCACCCCACTGTCTGTGTTGTCGTTGCTGCTGCTGCTGACGCCTCCTTCTCTCTGAGCTGCCAGGACCTCTCTGTGTGCACTGGGACCTGGACCTTCCGTTCCCTGTTCCTCCTCGTTCCTCCTCGGGCCGGGCCTGCCTGGGAGTCAGCCCTGAGGCTGGGGGCGGGGCTGCAGGGCGGGCAGGCGGGAAGGTGCCCCAGCTGAGATGGGCCCTGCTCTCTGCTCTGGAAGACACTGCCCCCCCCCCCCCAACCAGGCTGCCCCGCTCAGGTCCTCTAACCCAGCCTTCGGTGAGGGTGACAGCCCTGGACCCTGGCGGGGTCAGTGTCTCCTGTAGCTTTGGCCCGTCCTCCTTGGAGAGGCCAGCTGGTAAGCTCGGGCCGGCTAGGCCAAGCCAAAGGCTGCCCTGCCCGGGGCTGCGCCCCTCCTGGGCGCCTGCTGGCCGCCCCAGGACAGACCTCCGGGCTGCCTGAGTCTCTCCTCCAACTCCGCTGACTCAACCCCCCCCCCCCCCCTCTCTCTCCTCCCTTCTCCCCTCCCCCCTGCCTCGCCCCCACCCACGCCTCCTTTTTTCCTTTTTCTCATCCCATGTCTTTCTCTCCGTGTCTGTCCCTCTCTGCTCGCAGGGCTTTGGGTTTGTGACTTTTGAAACTAGCTCAGATGCTGACCGAGCCCGGGAGAAGCTGAATGGGACGATCGTAGAGGGACGGAAAATTGAGGTGCTCAGATAAGTGTGCCGGGGCAGGGGCGCCCGTCACTCCGGTCCCCGCCCCAGGTCCCCTGCAGCTCTGGGAGCGCCAGGCCGGGGTCCCTGGGACAGGGGCTGGGCAGAAGCAGGGCAGGGCCGCACGGAGGCCACAGCCCCAGCCCGTCACGTGCCACCTTGTGGCTCTGCGTTTCAGGCCCGCCCCAAGACCCCTCCCACCCCCGCCGGCCCTGCTTCCTCTCTCCTTCCTGAAAGAGAACCCCGCAACTGGGGGAGCAGACAGGCACTGGGAGGACCCCAGAAATCGTGTGTGTGAGGCCTGGTAGCTCCGAGGACCACGGCCAGTCCCGGCCGGCCTGCCGTTGGGAGGGCCCAGCATTCCTCCCTGCCCCCCGACACTGCCGACCTGCAGCTTCCCTCCACCTCACCCCCACAGGGCCAGCAGCAAGTGGCCAGGACCTAGAATGGGACCCAGCCCAGGGGAGCAGCGGGAAGAGGAGGCAAGGCCCCCCGACATCCCCGCCTCCTCCCTGTCCCTCACCGGGGCTGTGGCTCGGGGTGTCTGGGAGCTGGGCTCCCCCACAGCTGGGCGGCCAGGGGTGGTTCAGAGGGCAGGGTCAGCAGCTGGCCCAGCTCACAGGAAGGGCAGGGAGGGGTTCTGGGGAGGGTTCCCAAAGGGGAAAGTACTGGAGGCGCTGACCTAGGCCAGGCTCCAGCCCAGCACCAGGTGGCACCCAAGGCTGTGCCCCAAAGCCCTAGGGGCTGACGCCGGGGCCCCCCCTCTTCTGCTACCCCTCACCCTGCTCCTGCTCCCTTCTGCAGAGGCCTTCTCTCCTTCCCGCCACCCCATCCAGTCCCTGGGCTCAGCGGTCCGGAGAGCAGGACCCACCCCCGCAGCCCCCGGCCTGCCCCTCCCTCACTGGCCTGTCCCGTAGGCAGCTCTGGCCTCGGGCGGGGGTGGGGCAGACCGGCCCACAGTTCGGAGCCCAAAGCTGGGGGCCTCTGCCTACAGCCACCCTGGCTGGAAACTATCTTGGGGGCAGTTCCTATAGGTGGCCTGAGAGGCCACCAGCAGCTTCTCCTGTGACTTTGGGTTGCCAGGGGCTTGGGCTCGGTTTGTGAAACTGCCACGTGAAGGTCAGGAGCCAGTGTCTGGACGCAGCGCCTGAGCTGAGGGCCCGGGCCCGGGGCCAGGCCAGGCAGCAGCCCGTGCTGGGAGCAGCGGTGGCCGAGGCTTCCCGGAGGCGGGCGGCACAGGCGGGAGAAGAGGCCGGGCTGCCGGGCAGGGGCTGTCCTGCACCTCCGCCTGGGTGTCCCAGGCCCTCCCTCCCAACCCCCAGTCTCCCCCTCCGAGGGGGCCGTAGAGAAGTGCAGGGCAGGACTGGAGTGGCCCCTGGTCCCCAGGGCCCTGAGGCTCCCCTCACCCTCTCGTTCCCTCTCTGGGCAGGTCAACAACGCCACGGCCCGGGTCATGACCAACAAGAAGACTTCGAACCCCTACACCAACGGTGAGGGGCCCAGGACCCTGGGGGGCTGTGGGGGCTGACCTTCCTGGATGCTCAGTGCCCCCCGGGCCCCAGCTCTCCCCATCAGAAGCAGCCAAGTCGGCCAGCAGGAAAGCTGGGGTGGCCCACCCCCAGGCACCCAGCTGGCGAGACTCCCAGGCTTCCCTGAGCGCACACGGCACCCGGAGGCCACGTGGACAGGCTGCGGGCACAGTGGGGTGGTGGCCACTTCCTGGGTTGTTTCTTATTTCTAAGCACTAAGGGAGGACCTGGCCCAGAGGCGCTCCATGCTTAGTGAGCGTGGTGGCGGAGGCAGGGACCGTCCCCAGTCTCAGAGACACTGAGGGGTTGCGGCCACCAGAGGAAGTCCCGCTGGCCCATTGCGTGTGTCGGCCAAGCAGTCACTCTGCCCACCTGACTGTGAGCAGATGGGGCCCTCCCTCCTGGAAGAGGGAGCAGCTGGTACAGAGCTCAGGCAGCTGGGAGGAGTGCAGGGGAGCTCACCGAAGGGGCCACGCTCCCCTAGTTTGACCTGGTGCTACCATTTACAGAAGAAAGGGACCACCCAGGTGGGTCTCCAGCTGCCTCCCATCTGGGGGCCCTGATAGTTGCAACGGGCCAAGATTGACAGGTGGAGGGACAGACAGAGGCCCCTGGGACCCCAGAGTTGGTGGGTGGAGGTGCCGGGCTGTGTGAGGCAGCAGCCCCACCTCCGAGACTGGACCCGGAGAGCCGTGGGGGTAGAAGCCGGGGGAAGTGGGCTTGGGTTGCTGCCTCCGGGACTTGAGGCTTCTCGCCGAGACGACTGGAGGCTGTCCCAGGAGATGGGGAGTTCCTTCCCTCCTTCTCTGAGGGTTGTGGGTTTCTGACCCTGGCAGCAGCGATCACACACAAACATCTCTGCTGTGGCGTCCTGGGGGCCGGTGACGGAAGGCAGGTGGCAGGCTCATGGAGAGTGTGGGGAGGGGGCACCCTGTCTGGACGCCTGGGTCCAGAGCCCACCCAAAGCCAGCTGGGGTCCAGCCCAGAGGCCTCGGACTGTGCACCGGGGCCCCTGGTGGGAGAGGAAGGCTGGCCCCGGAGCAGCCAGCCTGGAGAGAGGGCGTGGCCGGGAGTTGGGGTCTGGCCCTGCCACATGCCAGCTCTGGGGTGCGAGGCTGCTGCCCCTCTGAGCCTCCACGTCCTCGTCTGTGCAATGGGAGGGTGGACGCCGACCGCAGCGGGTGGGCTCGAATCCACTGGCACAAGGGAGCGTGCTCGGGAGATGCTGTCCTGCAATCAGAATCCAAAGGCCCTTCCTGCCCAGGCGTGGTCCACTGGCTGCTCTGGGGACAGACACAGTGGGAGAGCAAAAGAGGACTCAGCACTAGGAAGAGGGGCCCTCGGGAGCCGGCCCCAGGACAGGCTCTGGGGCAGGAGGTGGGAGGGGGCTCCGGGCAGAGGCGGAGCTCCCGACGGGCAGCCTCTGACCCTCCGGGGAGGCAGCCAGGAGCCCACAGGAGACAGCACTCCCTCGAATGGGTTCTGCCAAGCTTCCAGAACCCCTGGTCCCAGCTGGGGGCATGCCCGTGCTTACATGATGAGCTCCACTCTACCTTCTCAGTTCTCCCCCACAGACATCACGGACCCCAGGGAGCCCCAGCGAACTGGGACTGGTACCCCCGGGCATGGGAGGCCCGGGGCAGGCTGGGGAGGGCCGCAATGTGGAAAGAATCAAGAAGACACCCAGGCGGGCAGGGGGCTGGGAGTGGCTTGGTCCCTGCGATTAGGTCCCCTTGAGGCTGCACCCACTCAGACTACCCAGGCAAGGGGTCCTGCCCCCGGGGGGGGGGGTTCCCCGGTGCACAGGTGTAGTGTGCGGTGGGGAGAGGATGGGGGAGGCAGTGACTGGAATCTTTGCTTCTGCTCTAGGCTGGAAGCTCAACCCCGTGGTGGGCGCAGTCTACGGGCCTGAATTCTATGCAGGTAAAGGCTGGGGTGGTGGAACCGGGCGGGGCCAGGGGGCGGGGCTTGAGGGCGTGGCCAGTGGGTGTGCCTGCTCACAGGCTGTGCTGTACCGCACACACTCACCCTGTCCTCTCTCTCGCCTCCTTTCCTGCAGTGACGGGGTTCCCCTACCCCACCACAGGCACAGCCGTTGCCTACAGGGGCGCACACCTACGGGGCCGGGGCCGGGCCGTGTACAACACGTTTCGGGCTGCGCCGCCCCCGCCCCCCATCCCAACTTACGGAGCGTGAGTACGGGGGGCGCTCAGGGAGGAAGGCATGGAGAAGGCCCAGGGGAGTGTGGGGTGGGGACCCTGGGACAGCGGAGGGCTCAGGCAGCCTTTCCAGAACTGCGGGGGCCTGTGGGAACCCCCACCTTGGCACTGCATTCTCATCTTGATACGCAGTACCCCCACTCTGCCACAGAGAACCAAAGGCCACTGGCATTTAGGGGACATTGAGCTCCCCAGCCAGGTGCTTTCACGGGACCCTGGTGGGCCCTGGGGTGCAGCGAGGGCCTTCTCTAAGCCCTCGCTGGACCATTTCCCTGGGGCTGCGTCCTCCTCCGATGGGGGGCCCGCGGCCTGGGGTGGAGCTGGGGGAGGGTAAGCAAGAAGGGCCCCTGGGTTCGTGGGAGAGAGGAGCCAACCAGCAAGGGTGTTACTCTATTGTTATACCAAACAGGGCGCTGGAGCAAACGCTTGTTAAAATGCCAGTCCCGTGGGCAGGGCCGGCACCCTGCCCCCTCCCTCCTCAGCAGACACCGGAGCCGGCCTACCCCACCTCTCCAGCGTTCCCACCACTCTCTTGTCCGTTTGCTTCCAGGGTCGTGTATCAGGACGGCTTTTATGGCGCTGAGATTTACGTAAGTGCCGTCTTGGGGGCGGGGGCGGTGCCCGGGCGTGGCTGTTTGCAGGAAGAGCCAGCGTCTCCCCAACGATCCCCCCAATTCCTGTGCTCAGAACCCCGGGGGCTGTTGAGGGGGCAGCACTGCACCCCTGGGGACCCCCCGCAGCCAGAGCTGGGTCACCCGAGCTCACCCTGGGAGTTGTAGTGAGGGGTCTCCCGGCGGCCCGGTGAGCCAAAGGCACGCCCCTCCCCCGCCCATTTTGCAAAGCGTTGTGCCATGGGGCAGCGCGTGGCTCCCCCGCGTTCCTGGGGCTGCGGGTGCAGGTTGAAAGGCTGTGTCCGCCCTACTAAGCCGTGGTGCGTCTCTCCCCCCCCCACCACCCCGCAGGGAGGCTACGCAGCCTACAGATATGCTCAACCAGCGGCGGCTGCGGCGGCCTACAGTGACAGGTACCACCTGGGGACAGCAGGCAGGGTGGGGGGTGATGGACAGGAAGCCTGGGGATGCCTCCTCCTGGTGGCTGCAGGGTCTGGACAGAGGACAGCAGGTCTGAATGGGCTTGGAGACCCCAAAACAGCAAGCCCCCCAACTTCTGTAATCACTTCCTGCTCGCATGATGGGGAGGCTGTGGCCCCCCAGTTCTCAGGTAGCAGACAGCTCCTCCCCCCAGCTCTGGAGGCCCCAAGGGTGGAGGTAATCCGGAGTCTCTGCCATTCTCGGTGCCCCCAGGTCTGAGACCCTCTGGCACCAAAGAGGAAGGGCCCCTGGTGCCCACCCGCCTCCTCACGGGGGTGCGACAAGGCTGGGAAGGGCGGCTGCGGTGACGCCGGGGAGCAGTGTGTGTTCTGTGGTCAGGTCCCGGGGGTCCCCTGGGAGCGGCCCGGCCTGCCCCTTCCCCTGCGCTGGGCCCACAGTGAGCACTTCAAAGGGGCTGCAGTCGCTCTTGTCCACGAGGCTGGCTCTGGCCCGGGCACACCAAGCCTTCCCTCCCGGTGGCAGGCGGCATGTCCCCTCCTGGACCCACACCTTCGACACAGCCGCCGTGGCCCAGGTTTTGTCAGGAGCAAAGCAGGCCCCACAGCCCAGCCCTGTCCTCTCAGAAGCTGGTGTTTCACACACAAGATAAACTGAGAGGAAGGGCATCCCAGGGCCGCCGTGCCACCCGCGTCCTCGGCACCGAAGTCCCTGCCGCCCCGCACATCCCCTGGACCTGAACCCCTTCCCCAACTCTGCCCTGTTCTTTCTGGGGATCAGGGTTCCCCCCTCCACATGAGCCCTGTGAGGACCTTCTCCTTTCCACGTGTCACCTGGGGGAACAGGTCCCCACCCACCCCCCCGCCCGCCGGATCAGCACACTGGATGTATTGCAGGGGTGGCCAGCTGCATTCCAGACCCTTCCTTCCAAACAGGCGGGAAGGGCAGCAAGGTGGTGTGCAGGGGAGGGGCCTCGAGGGAGGGTGCTCAGGAAATGTCTGGGAGGAGGCGAGAGACCTGCTGCCACCCTCACCTGCCCCTTCGCCCTGCACCCCTCCCCGTGCTGTCTCCCCAGTTACGGCCGAGTCTACGCGGCTGCCGACCCTTACCACCACACCCTCGGCCCCGCGGCGACCTACAGCATCGGAACCATGGTAAGGAGGCTGGGTGGCCTGGCCTTTGGCCCCACCAGGACGAGGAGGGCACCGCGCTGGGCCAGGGTGGGTGGGCAGACCCTCAGGAGAACCACCCCGACCTCAGACTGGGGCCTCGGGCCTGATGGCTGGAGGGACCAAGGCCTGGATTTGGGCTGCGGGTGGGGGGGAGGGGAAGGGGACTCGCCCCTGTGTGCCTTCGTGGGGTTAGAAGACGGCAGGTCTGCCCGGATGGACGGACGGTCAGCTGCCCAGCGACACCGTCTGGTCCTCGGGGCGGCACCCTGGAAGGGCTCGGCTTTCTGAGCCGGTACCTGCAGCCTGCCCAGGCCCTCCCTTCCCACGGGGAACACCCACAGAACCGTCCCGGCAGAGCTCCCCCGGCAGGCAGGGCCCGCTCCCCGTCTCGTGGGTGTGTCTGTGCTGTGGCCCCTCTGTGTCCTGTCTCCCCTGGCTGTGCCTCTTCCTGTATGGAGGTGGGGAAGGAGGGCCGCCTGCTGTCTGTCACCCATGCTCCTGCTCCCGGAAGTGGGGCTGCTCTCCCAGCCGCCTCGGTGAGCTTCGGGGAGCCCTGGGGGCCCAGCGCACCGGCGTGTGTGGCCAGCTATGAGCACGTACGGCCCAGCTCACTCTGCACCCCACAGCCTGCTTCCTGGGCCCACCCAGGGCCCAGGGGCTGTTCACATCGGTTTTTAGCTAGCTTGACATCCAGCATCAAAGATGAAAACGGTTTGGTTTTTTTTTGGGGGGGGGGGTAAGCAGGGAGGAGGTTCTGAGCCAATATGGATTTTTTCCCCGTCTCCTTTGGTTGTGCTTCCTCCCTCCTAATTTTTGTGTTGTCCTTTTTGATTTTTAACAAGCCTCAGATATCCCAGGCAGCCCGTGGTAACCACTGGTAGCCACAGGGAGCAGGCCGCTCGGGGACCCACAACCCCTCCCTGATGGAGGCGCCAAACCTGTGGCTTGCGGCCTGCGGGCCCCTTGGCTCCGGGATCAGCTCCGCCCTCCACGCGGCTGCTAGCCGAAGGCTTGCTTTAACCCTCGTATGTTTTCTTTATTATTTTTAAGATTTTTCTACCCGCCCCCCCCCACCCTATCTTTTCTTCTCTGGTGCTTGCTCTTCTCTTGAAAGCTGGTGGGTGGGGTGGGAGGCCCCTGCCAGGGCCTCCCTGGCCCAGGGCCTGAGGGGCAGCATGAATGCCCGAAAGCTCTTCCCGCTGAGGGATAGAGGAGCGGGCCCCGTGGCCACAGAAGGCTCCCCGAGCCCGGCAAGCACAGCCGCTCCCGATGGAGCCAAGGCCAAGGTCAGAGGCGCCCAGCCCTGCCCCACAGCAGCCCCAGGGGCGCTGGGGAGGCGGGTCTCTCGCTCACCCCTCCCCAGAGGAAGGAGGAAGGGGCCGTGAAGGGCCAGCCCTGAGCCGAACGAGAGAGGCCCCAGGAGACCGGACACCTGGTCATCCAGAAGCGGGGTGGCCGCAGACCCCAGCACCCAGCCCCGAGCCCACCAGCACCTCGGAAACAGGCCCAGGGCCCCTCCTGTGGGCATGCGCACCACTCCCATCCCCCCCCCAGGGCAGACCCTGAGGGGGGCGGAGAACAACAGGAGTTCGATGTTTCTCTTTTTGGTTTTCCTTTTTTTTTTTTTTCCTTTTTGCTTCCCCCCTCCCCCCACCCAAAGGCGGTACTGATTGGCTGTTTTTCATCTTTGATGTTGCAGGCTAGCCTCTGCCGAGGAGGGTGCAGCCGCTTCACCCCCTACTAGCAAGAGGCCCGGCCCCTAACAGCATTCACAGACTCAGGCACACACCCAACCCGGCAGCCCAAAGCCAGGCGCAGCTGCCAGGAGGACAGGGCGCCGCCGACCTCGGTGCCACTAGAGTCCATAGGCTTCACCTCCAGCCAGCCGGGGCCCCCCCACCCCCGATGGCGCGCGTGTCTCTGACCCTGGTTACCCCTGTGTGTCTGAAACCTCGGTCCCCATTTTGGCTTTGTTGACGGTGTGCCCGCCCCACCCCCTAAGCCTTCTCAGGTACAGTGTGCACCTAGGGGCGGGGGCTGGGCCAGGCAGGGGACCCTGCCCGAGAGCTGGCGATAGAGCTGCCCCATGAGGGTGAGGGTGGCCGTCCCTGGGGTCTGCGGAGCCACAGAAGGAGCCATGCCCGGGAAGCCACCCCAGCCGGCCCCCCCAGGGTGCTGGGGGCCAGGGTCTCCCGCCCACCGCCATCGGCGGGGTCACAGCCTCCACAGGGCCACGGTCACAGTGGTGGCATCCACGCCGTTTTGCAGTCCAGCCGAAACTAACGTTGCTGACATTTCCTGCCGGTCTGCAGGAGCCACAGCAGCCTCCGTTGTAACAAATCAAAGTGCAGGGAGAAATGTCCCTGCTAGGCGGCCCGGTGGCCTGACATCTGTGCCCCCGACCGTGCCCCACTGCCCACGGCCCCCTGAGGCAGGGTCCCGGCCAGCCTGGCCCTGGTGTTTGTACCGGAGCCACACCTCCTTCCCCTCCTGAGCTCAGACATGCCTTTGGGCCAGGGTCTGTCTCAGGGAGGAGGCCTGGCCGGAGGGTAGGTCAGGAGTAGGGTGAGGCCCAGCCCCGACCTGGAGGGTGGGGCAGAGCCGTGTGTCACCCGCTCACCTAGGGGGTGCCACCGTGCCTAGCTGTGCCCCCGGGAGCTCACAGGCTTCCAGGGCTGATGGGCTCTGGGAGGAGGTGCTGACTGGGGGCTGCAGCCAAGGGAGCTTCTGGAAGGGTCCGCCCAGGCACACCAGGCCCTGGCCACCAGCACCTTCATTAAAGAGAATGGTGGCACGGGCCAAGAAGTCCAAGTGGGCTACCAAAGGTGCCAGAGCTGGGCTTCCAGGGGCCAACAGCCAGCTCGGTGTAGGCGCCTGCTGGCCAGGGCATTGGTTCCATGCTGGTGGGGTGGGCGGATCCGCCAGGGCGCCAGCCCCACACCGCCCAGAGCGTCACCTTCTCAGCCGCCTCACTCCACCCCGTCCTGACCTCCGCCCTCCACCTGCCAGAGCCTGTCTGCCACCAGGTCCCCTGGGGCTCCTCTGTTCCCGCCGCCCTCTGCCCTGGAGGACACACGTCCCCTCTGACTGCAGCTCCCGAGATGAGATGACGGGTCCTGAGAGCTGGGTGGGGGGCCGGTGTGGGGGCGGGGGGGGGTGTTGCTGGGACTGCAGGGCGCGTCCTGGAAACTGCACGTTCCTTTCTGTTTCTGTTGTAGTGAGAGCTGCTGTCGTCTCCTTCTCGGACCACGAAGGCAAAAACAAAAAAACAAACAAAAAAATCACAAAACAAAAAACCAAACAAAAAAAGATGTTAAGATCCAAGCAACACAAAAACAAACCAAACCAAGATGCATCCACCACCTCCAGGTCTCACGTGCCCGTGCCCGGGAACCGCAGTGAGGAGCTCGCCCACCGGGCCCGGCCGAGAGCCGCCCCCGCGCCCCTCCCGATGCGGGCAGGGGGCGAGCCAGAGGGGAGGGGCCTCCGTTTTCTATTCAGTCTTCCTTTCCCGGCCCCCACTCCCAAGGCAGTGCGGGGCCCAAGGAGGAGGAGGAGGGGCCGCAGGCCTCGCCAGGAAGCGCGGGCCAGCAGGACTTGACCTTTGTTGCCAACTGTGCCAGCGGAGAGGGCAGCTGGGCCGGGGCGGGCACGGGGAGGGGGGCAGCTTTTCATTCCCAGGGCTCCGGCTTCGGCCGTGCCCTGCCACCCTGTGCCGCGCGCTCTGGGCCCCAGCTCCCCTCATGCCATGCCTCTAACGCCCGTGTCCTGCACACCTGGGGAAGGCTTCGTGGGCCACTGAGACTGTGCAGCCAGCAGCCCCGGGGTCCGACCCCAACACCAAGGGCTGATGTGGTTCCAGAACTCTGGGGCCCCCAGGCGCCCCTCCCTCCACGTGAGGGGGCCCCTGGGCTACCCAGCCAGGACTGACTCCAGGACCTGAGAACGTGAGACGGTGAAGGACTTGAGGCCTAGCGCTTGCTCCCCGACTGGCTGTTTCCGGTTCCCTTTCTGGAGGGTGCCCTGAGCCTGGTCTGTGGGAGGGACAGCTGACCTCAGGGGACCTACTGGGATGAGCCCTCCCTGCCGCTGCCCTGCAGAGAGCCCAGGCCTTCGAGGGAGGGAGCAGAGGGACAGTCCAGTGCCTGCTGCACTGCGGGGTTGGGAGTCCAGGCCGGAGCGGGCAGAGCTGGGCCAGCCTGGTGGGAGGGGCAGCGGCCTGCAGGTGGCAGGGAAGAGCCCCTGGCCAGGCAGGGAGCTGGAGTCGAGACAGCAGCAAAAAAATATCAGAAAAACCCAGGTTCCCAACGTGACTCCGCTACCGTCTCATGAAACCTAAACAGGGAAGGCCGACACCTCACTTTGTATTCTGCGTCAGCTCCTGAAGCGAGTCTCCTTTTCTACGTCCGGTGTACAGAGCCCGCCCACGCCGTCCCGCCCGGAGCCCCTGCCGCTGGGCCCTTTTCCCACAGCAGCCGCGCCCGCCCCACCCCGGCCCCCGGCCTGCAGCCAGGTGCTGGCTTCCTTTCTTACCATTCCGTATGCTTCCCAGGTGTGACCATCCGAATCCACAGTATTATTATTAAGATTATTAATAAAGATTTCTTTCTTCAAACCAGGACAACTCTCTGATTTGGCAGCCCCCCGGGGGCACAGAGGGCGGAGGGCACCAGAGGGGAGTCTGGGAGAGATTCTAGCACTCGATCCGCTCCTGCCCATGCCAGGCCCGCCCGAATGCCTGAGGGGGGGCCCTGCTCCTGCAGCCCTGCCTGGCCTCAGCGCCGGGTGACCTGGGAGTGGGTGGCAGGGGGGGCCACTGTCAGGGTGCTGGGGGGACCACCCAGCCCACGGCACCAGCTCCGCAGGTCTGACTGCCAAGCTGCGGTCCGAGGAGCTGCTTCGAGGCGAGCCCTCTTCTCCAGCCACTGAGAAGCCCCGTTCCTGGAAGGCTGGCGTGGAGGAGTGTGGCCACCATCCCACTGCCCCGGAAGAGGAGGGAGAACCAGGAGGGGAAGCAGCGGACTGCAAACTAAGAGCTTGAAAGCTCTGGACTCAGGGGCTGGGACGGGGCGGAACTCAACACCCGCCAAGCGAGCCGCAGCCACGTCTCAGACTCCAGTTCGTTTTCACGGGGTCGGGCAATTTATTTCAGAGCGATTACACCTGCGAAGTGGAGTGGGGCTCGGGCTTAAACGCCGACGCATTAATTCCGCCACACACGAGCCTTGACTGGCTGGGACCGGGGACCACGCTCCGGGGGAGCAGGGCGGTGTACCTCTGCGTGCCATGCTCTGCCGAGCCCCTTCTAATCGCTTGCTCACCAGACTATGAGAAAATAATTGCCACTATAAATTTTCCTCCTTTGCATAAAATATCCGGAGGAACCAGCGATTTAGAGAGAGGGGGCGGGGCCTTCCCGAAATAAGCTCCGGCTGTGCGGCCCACTTCCGGGCTTGAGTCCCGGGCCAAAGGCCAGGAGCCCCCGGGGTCAGGACGAGAGACAGGCTCGAAGCGCGGCAGGGGCAGGGGGCTGTAAGAGCCTCGAGAAGCCGGGCTGCCACGACAGCTTCCTGTCCTGCGGGAGCTCTCCTCCCTGCTCCCCAGCTGGCCGCGCCACCCGTGGGGGCGCGCAAAGTAAATGTTCCTGATTAGGAAAGACATGGAACCTGAGGTCGCCGTGCTGTGCTGTGGAAGAGGAGCATGAGCACCTGGGAAGGTAGGGAAGGTGCAGGTGGGGGGCCAATGTCGCCCTGGAAGCCCCATGTATGTCCCCGAGGCTGATTTTGCCAGCCTACCCGGCACTTGTTCCAAAGCCCATTGGCAGACCGGCAACCGCACTGCCACCTGGTGGCCTTCCCCCTCACTACAGCACAGAGTCCAGTCTGCAGTCCGGGAGCTGCGACCCAGGGCAGCTGGGAGGGGACCGCAGTGTCCTGGCCCCTTGCACCGCCCACCGTCCTGTAGCAGAGGTCCAGGACAGTAGGGATGGGGAAGTAACCTCATCACTAGCCTGGAAGTCCTGGGTGAGAGGTCCCAAGAACAAGGGACCCTCAGGCACTGGAGAGAAGCAGGTTGAGGGGGTGGCTCCCCAGAGGACCAGCTGTCACCAGGGGAGCAGTGTGGCCGGAGGAGCCACCCCCAGCTCACTGAGCCACGGCCACCCTCAGCAGTCACAGGGAGCAAGGAAGGTGCTGGGAGAAAGGAGAGAGGGGAGGGCCGCATGGAGAGGCTGCTGCTGGCACGCAAGGAGGCTGCCTCCGCCCCCCGCCCTGGGGAGCAGGAGAGGGAGGCCGTGGGCTGGGCTGCCCCCCGGCCTTACTGGGCCCGCTGCTCCCCAAGCCTGGACCCTCGCTCACCGTGGAGGCTGGGCCCAGGCCTGCATACCAGCTTCACCCATGGCCACCAGCCCCAAAAGACACATCAGGACACAGGCCCAGCCCAGGGGACAGTAAACGAGGGAAGCACAACACAAGGTGGCCTGGATGGTGGTGGTTCCCCCCACCCCGTGCCAGCCCAGCCCTGGGCACCATCTCCAAGGAGCACCCTGCACCCACTCGTCACTGCACCCCCCGCCCTGGGCCTCCGCTGGCACCCTCGGTAATGTCCCTGGGGCCCGCTCCGAAGCCTCCCCACTCATTTAAGCTGGTTCCTAATTTTTCCATCTGCAGAATGAAGGATCACCATTCTCAGCATACTATTAGGAAATTCCCTTTATGGGATTTTCTGGACTCAACTTTCCCAAACCCTTTCACTTTTCCCTGGGAACTGTGTGCTACAGAGAGGGACTGGACAAAGGCGGGGATCCACGCACCTCAGGGGGTCATCAGCCAGCAAACTGACTCCTCGGCTCCCCTGTTCCCAGTGTCCTCCGCCCCAAAAGCCACAGCACCCGGGGCCTCCACGCGGAAGCAGCCTCCGCCGAGCAGCGGCCTGAATGTCCATCCGCTCAGGTGCCGGGCAAGGAGTATAGCACAGCCACCCTGCCCCACTCGGCCTGGGGCACCAGGAACCCCTCCCTGGGGTCAGGCTCCACCAGGAACTCCACTCGGCCCTCCTGGCCCGGCCCAGGCTCTGCAACCGCCAGGTCCACGACACGGTACTGGTTGACAAAAGCCAAACCCAGAAACATGGGCTTCTCCGGAACGGTGGCCCCGCCGGAAGGGCCACCTCCTGTCCCTTGGCAACAGTGGATCCGGAAGCATCGGACGTGGGTCAGGGGGTAGGACCAGTGCAGAGTACAGCTGAGCCGCAGCCCGGGCTGGGGGCCGGCCACTTGCTGCCAGCAGGTCCGAGACACGGAGACGCCCTGCACCCGGGGCAGAGGGCCCAGCAGGCTGTAAGCATCCACCACCTGGTGGGAGAGAGAAGGCTCGGCAGGGGTCCCACAGGGGTTTGAGGTACTGCCCGGGCACCCCCGCCCCACCTCCCCGAGCCGGAGGAGACAGGATGGACACCTCAGCCGAGCCCCCACGAGGTGTCCTCTGGACGCCTGACCTGGATCTCCCCGAGGCGGCAGACGAAGCTCTCCTCGTCCTGGCTGCCCGGAGGTCTGGCGAAGCTCATGAAGAGGTCCCTCAGGAGACAGTTGCGCAGGCTCAGCTCATAGCAGCTGGAGGCGAATGGGCCGGTCACGGGGCTGCTTCGGTTCCAAGCCATCCGAGCCGGGCGTTCGGGGGCCCGGAGCCACAGCAGGAAGGCAGACCCATCCCCAAGTAGGCCCCGGGGTCCGTGGGGACCCTGCACCCAAGGCACCACCACGGCCGCTGCCAGGGGGTGTCCTGGGCTTGCTTTCGGGAGCTGCCTACACTCAGGTGGCCAGTCCAGGCCCCCGGCAACCCTCCAGCTCTGGGGTTTCTCAGCAGAGGATCCCTCACTCCACAAGTCCCCACCACGCTATGGCTGTCCCTGTGGGGGACTCAACAGGAAGGACAGGGACTCACCGCTGGACCCAGCCCCCAGCGAGCTGCTGGCCACAGCGGGCCGTCCATCTGGCCAGCTTGGCGGGGGGCACCCGGAGGGGTCGGGGACTGTGCCTGGAGCTCGTTTCTGCTGGGGGAGGAGACACAGGGCCTGAGAGAGAGGGCAACACACAGCAGAGCAGGGGGCCCACGCCCAGGGTCCAGGCAAGGCTCCCTGTGGCCACAGGTACTTGCGACCTGCCCGGGGCAGGCTGAGGCCTCAGGGTAGGAGACCCAGGTGGAGGAGAAGCAAGCAAGAATGCAGACGGACGCCCGAGAACGGCCGCTGCCTCGGCCTCCTGGCCTCTCCCTGACCCAGGGGATGTCCCCCCTGTCGATACCACAGCCGGCAGGAGGCCCCCTCCCCGAGTGGGCGATGGGCCAGAGGTTCTGGCTGGGAGCTGGACCTCAGCGATGGCCCAGCACTGCCAGCACCAGTGCCCCGCAAGCCCTGGGCCCCGGTCGGGACTCCTCCTCCCCGAGGAGGCAGGCAGGAACCAAGCCCGCCCCTCACCATTCAACACGGAGATGCCGCCGACGTCACAGCTGCCCTCGTCCCCCGTGGTGAGCTCCAGAGCGACTCTGACCTTGGCCGTCCCTTCCAGCTTATACACCAGGGACAGGAAGATTTTGGGCGGCATTGGGACCTGCAGGGAGAATAACCTAGAGGAGGAAGGTTCCATCATGAGGCCACACACAGAAACTGCTGAGAAACCCCGAGGCAGCGGCAGGGTGGTGGGGGCTCCGGGCCGCACAGCCACGCTCTCCCTCCAGGAAAGGGTGTGTGGGTGGCAGCAGCTAACCCTGCCCAGGCTGGGGACAGCCTTCCCCCAAGGCCTGATCCCCTCGTGGCCAAAAGTCTCGGTTCCGAAATCCTGCCCACACCAGGAAGCTAGAGTCGTCACAACCACAGGAACAGAAAATGGCTGTGGACAGCGTCCAGCAGGGCCGTCGCGGTTCTGCGAGATGGAGTGCTAGAAACTGTTTGCACACCGGTGTGCAAGGTTCACGCTACTGTGCTGTACACTCAAAACTGGTTCGTGTGGCAAAGTGTGTTACACGCTTTTTACAGCAATAAATCGAGGCTCGGTTCTGTCCTCTGTCGTCCTCCGGCCTCTGCGCCCCTCTGCCCGGTTAGGCGGGTCGGCCTGGACAATGGGAGGAGCCGGGACCCCCACCCGGCTCCTCCTAGCTCACGCACCTACCTCACAGCCACGTGTCCGACCTCGGGTGGGATCGCCCCCCGGATGAGCAGGGAGCTGCCCCCGTTCCAGGCATCGGCCAAGCAGACCTGCGTCTTCACCCAGCCCCGTCCGTCCCCTTCCGGCCTGTGCTCCCCAAACAGGGGCTGGAGTTCTTGGGCACCGGGGTGGTACCAGGGCCCCACGGCCTCCTCCTGGAGAACAAAAGCAGGGTTGGGGGTGCGCGCGACCTGACAGGAGGGGCAGGACCACCACCGTCCCCTCGCAGATGCCCAGGCCCCTGCCACCTCTCCCAGGCGAGACCCCAAAACGCAGGCGGGCACAGGGCAGCCCCTTAGCCACCACGTGGCCCTGCCGGGAGCCCCACAGCTCTGGTCACCCGGTGTGTGGGGATGCGCGCACCTGGCCATAGCGGACTCTGCGAGTGCCCACGCCCAGGCAGAAGGAAGTGGCGAAGGGCATGGAGCAGATGCTGTGCATGGGCACATAGCGAGCCAGCAAACCCCAGAACCTGCAGAGACACGTGGAGGCCGCAGCTGACGTCCGGGGTATACTTCTTCCAGAGAGACTGCAGCCCCGGGGCCACGGACACGAGGCAGGGTCTGGTCTCCGGGACCCTCCCCCAGGGAGCAGCCGAGGTGGGGGAGCCCCACGTCCTGCCTTACCAGGGCCCCTGGGCAGCAAGGCCTGAGGAGTTCCCCGAGACCCCTCGCTGCCATCAGCCCCCCACGCAGCCCCTGGGCTGTGCGGGCCTCACCGGTCCTGGTTCTGGAAGAACTCCGCCTTCTCCAGACACTCGTACACCCAGCCAGGCGCAAACAGGGCCACGGAGAGCCCGTGCTTCCGGATCAGCTCCAGCGACTGGGGAGACAGCAGGCGGGCACGCTAGGCGCTTCGGGAAGCGGAGGAGCTGGAGCTGCGCTCTGCCTCCCAACCCTCCTCAGCCTTTCAGGTTCGTCCCCTGTAGTGCCCCAGACGACCAGAAGTGGGCGCTACACTGGCCTAGGGAGCAGGTCCACAGGTGGGGCGCTCACGGGGTACCTGTCTCTCTCACTACACCTCCCACTGTTATCAGGCTCATGGGGCGTGGAGAGAATCTTCAGTTATTGGATGAATATACCCACTTACACTCAATTCATTAGTGAGAATGTCCCTGTGGCATCCAGGAAGGGGCAGAACAGCCCAGGAGGCAGGCTGACTCCCCATTTATCCCACAGCCGGTGCCCCGCCCCCGTCTCTTCTCGCGGCCCACGTGACTCCTCTTGCCGGAAAATCTACTAGTTTTTTATACCAGCGGCCCCGGCACTGGGGGGCGTTTCACTTCGGCCCTTTTGCCCGAGCTGCCGCCGGTGAAAGGAAGCGTTAGCACCTCCGTGGAAAGTACCGCCTGACCGCAGAAGTAGGTGGGGGTCAGGCCGTTAGGGAACAGCTGGGCCTCAGGTCAGCGATGTCGCTGGGTGCCGCGGTTTCCCCACCCTGGGAAGGGTAAGTGCCGCCTGCCCTTCCCTCAAGGTGCGATGAGAACGCAAGGCCCACAGCGAACAGGGCCTCACGGGAGGCGCGGAGGCCGCTGCCCACCTTGTTGGTGTCAAACCGGCCCCCCACGACGTTCCCGCGGGCGAACACGTCCACGCCCACGTAGACGTCAGCCAGGCGCTCCCCGGCCTGGCCCCGCATGCGCTCCAGGTGCTCCTCCCCCCAGTTGTAGTTGGTGAAGATGCCGTCGCAGGAATCGAAGAAGACCCTGCGGGCGGCAAGGGCGCGTGAGGGCCCGCCCCTCCCTCGGGGCAGGCGTGGAGGTGGCACTGCCGGGCCTGCGGGCTCACCTGTTGTGTTCGTTCAGCTCGTCCTGCCACCTGAGCGTCCCGCTGGTCACTACGCTGTCGTACCAGAGCACCAGGCCGCCTGGGACATGCTGGTGCAGCTGAGCAGTCAGGTACTGAAGGAACCGGGGCATGTTCCCCACAGCCGCTGGCTGCAGACAGGCACAGAGACAGGACCCTCGGTGAGGCCCAGGGGTGGCCTGGCGGATGGACAGGACACCCGATCCCACCAAAACAGCCAGGGTCCTGGAAGCCCCTCGGCCCCACGGCCACCGAGGCAAGTTCCGGCCAGATGCCCTGTCTGAAGCAGGAAGGCCACAGACGCAGCGCTCAGGAAGAAATCAAACGCCACGAGAAAGGAGGGTGTCGCGAGAGGAAGCCCCACATGCAGCCCAAGCCAAGCAACACGGAGGAGGAAGGAGCAGAGGCAGAGCTTGGCCTCGCTGGGATGCTGGACACAGCGCTGGGGAAGGTTCTGTCTCCGAGCAATGCAGACGGGAGCCGGCTCTGTGGCTCCGCCCGGGAGGCGAGGGGCAGCTGCCGCTGCCGCCGCAGGAAGCGGGCCTGGGTGTGGGGGAGGGGGACGAGGATGCGGCGGAGGGGCAGCCCGCAGCAGCGGCAGGGCCTAGGCAGACCTAGGCGGACCTAGCACCACGAGACATGCCCTGCTCACACTCAGAGAGTTCTCAATGTTGACCAGCCAGCCGTCGAAGTGCAAAAACTGGGCCATCAGGACCAGCTGGTCCGCCACTGCCTGGTACGCTCGGTCGTCCCCGGCCAGGAAGGCTTCGCACTGCTGTCCGCCTGGCTTCCACTCGGTGATGAAAGTGCCTGCGGGAGGGACAGCAGGGAGGTCCTGTGTGGGCTCCCCCCTCTGACCAGCGCTGCTGGCAGCGTCCCTGTGACCGGCTGTGAGTCAGACCCCCTGGGGCAGGGCCCAGCTGCAGGCCGCACACAGGCCAGCAGAGGGCCAGATGCAGGCTAAGGCTGGAGGGGTCAGCCGCCACCCCTTTGTGGCAACTCGACTGTCCTGTGACGCGGCCATCCCTGGCTTGCCTGATGCCTATGGAGGCTGCCATCTCATCAGCAGCACCCGCAGCCCACAAAGCTGAAGACAGTCACTATCCTTTCTGGGACAGGTCTGCCTTCACCTGTCCTAACCTACCAAGGTGGCTCCCAGGTAAAGCTCACTGGAAGCAGAGCCCAGCCCTGTCGTCGCTGAGTCACCTGGCAGGTACGCTCAGGAGTCTGGCTGGGCCGGAGACGCACCCTGGGCCCTTACCCAGCATGCAGACCCCGTGCCTGTGGGCGGCGTTGGTCCAGCCCACCGGGGGGACGGTGACCATGTGGTGGCTGAAGTACACAAAGATGTCGATGTACTGCCAGTGGTAGAAGACGTAGGCGCTCGGGGCTGCCGAGCCCTGAATGAACCTGGTGGAGAAACAGAGGCAGGTCAGGACCCGTGAAGCAGCAGGAAGCCACGGTGACCTCCAGGTCCCGACCGTCCGCACAGACTGAAAGCACCGGGCGCCACGCGGAGACTGGGGCAAGAGGCAGGCGGCACCGCCACGCTGGTACCGGATCGGTCCCCAGGGAAACGTGTCCACCCGGTCCGGCAGGGCCCAGAGAAACCCAGCAGCAGGAGCGAGGGGCAGGCCCCTGCACAGGCTCCAGGCGATGCGCTCCGCTCCGAGTGCGCAACTCGTGCAGCGCAACATCCCGCACGTAAGGCCCGAGATCTGATCAGCCACCTATGACACAAGCCTTCCCAAAACGGCTGTGCCCAAGGGTGTCCACCGGTCACTGGAGATCTGTGAGCTGATACAGCAGAAACCCTGGGGGAAATGCCCCTGGGGGGGAGCGGGACAGGCATGCTGAGATGGAATCAGAGCTCCCGTCAGGAAGGAGCAGCAAGAAATCGAAGAGCCAAGTTTCTGGGTCCTGCTGCCACGTCCTGACCCAACGGCCAGATTCAGGCGCAGGCGGAATCCGAGGGTCTCAGAGCTGACTGAGGCGTGGCTGCCCCCAACCACCCCCCCTCATCTTCCAGATGAGGCACCCAGGCCTGAGTGCCCCACCCAGGGCCCTTTGGGCCATGCAGCACCCTCCCTCCCCTCCGGCCTGTCCACCCAAGGAAAACAAAATAAAAGCAGTTGATGTCCCCCATGTCCTCACTTGTCATCCAGGTACCCCCCCATCATGTCATGGCACAGCAAGGTCCGGGGCCTCTGGCTGCTCAGGGGGGGCTGCCGACACTGGGCGGGGCCCGAGGCCACGTTAAAGCCGTCCTCCTTGTCGGGTGTCCACGCCAGGAGTTCCTCCAGTGAGGACAAGTAAAAGCTGATGGGGGCGGTGGTGTCCTTGTCATAGTATCTAACTGGTCGGAAAAGGAAGCAGTGACAAGTATGGGATAGTTAATGACACTCTAACAATAACAGAGAGAACTTGAGACAGGAAGTGGGTGCTGCAGCCAGGAAGCCCCCGGAGTGAACTCAGACACAGTGCCGAGGGCCTCCGCCTCTTACCCGGCAATGGATCCGGGGTGAAACCGACTACTTCACGAAAGACGGCTTCCTCTTGCTCCTCTTCGATTCTAAGCAAAGAGAGAGTCTTACATTTTTTCCTAAAGAAAAGGATAAAGAGAAAGGACAGGGAGAAGCAAACGGACCCGGCCCCATCTTCAATGTGGAGGCAGACACCCTCTGGCTTACATGTTTTAACGCAGACCATGGAAATGTGCAGCAGGCCGGGCGCACGCAGCAGCCTGGACAAGCGACAGGCCCGGCCTCTGCCTGGACCGCCACGCGGCCACTACCCCTCCCGCTGTGGACGGACACCGAAGCCTCTAAAACAGCCACCCAAACATCGCCCTGGAGACCAGATCTACACCTCACTGGCTTTGCTGTAGTGCAGGAGCAGGCGACACAAAGAACCAGGCAGTTTAAGGGCCTAAGAGAGCAGGGGCACGTCCCCTGTCCCCTAGGGTGTTCTGTGGAGCCCGGACTCCCCAGGGGAGGGCGGCTATGGACGCAACACGGGGCTGTCCTGGAGGGTCGCTCTAGGAAAAAGAACACCTTTGGGACATTAAGTTGGGAAAAGCTGGATAAAAAATTAAGCCGCTTTCATTTTTAAAAGTGATGGCCATCATTACTGGAGCAGCAGTAAGAAGCTGCCAGGCACTGGCCCCAGGCTTCAGAGGTGCAATTCCCTAACCTTCCAGCATCCGTGGCCACCTGTCTGTTAGCAGAAGTGGGTCTCTGTCAACGCCCCGCTTCCACTTTCTGTTTGTGTGGGCAAAGCTCCCTCTTCAGGGTCTGCCATGCCAGAGCGCTGAGCTGCACCTTCCCGGGGTCAGGGCCCCCAGCGGAGAGAGGTGGGTGGAAGGGGTGAGACAGATTCCGGTGGAAACGCCCCCGGCCCACACGGCTCCTTCTCCAGTTTCAGAGCACCACCCTCCTCGTGCTCACCGGCTAGTAACCACTGGCTTTCCACCGCTGTCCTGTCTGAAACACCCACCCGTCCCGCTTCTTGGGGTTTAAAATCAAAGCTGCAGGTGCTGTTTCCGGAAGGCGTTCACGTTTGCGCACGTGCCTTACAGCCCAGGTAAGCAAACGCCCCAACGGAGAAGGAAGCCCCGGCCCAGAAGGGCCACCTTCTCACGTTCCAGGTCTCTGTGCCCTTGCCCTTTCTGGTCCCTCAAACTGGAACACCCTGTCTCCCTTCTCCACCTACTGAAATCTCCCTCCTCCCCAGAAATCCAGGTCACAGTCCTTGCTCCCGGCACCACCCTTTCCTCCCCAGAGATTCAGGTCACAGTCCCCGCTCCCCGCACCACCTCTTCCAGCCCCAACAATCCTAGTAGCACCGGCCACTCCCGGTTACAAATGCCACGCTAGGATTCTCTGCCTAGACCCGCGGCCGGGGAGGCTGGCTTTACAAGTCATTGCACAGAGGAGACCGCCGAGGGTCCCGCTACCTTGGGGGGTCGTGCCTGGGTTCCGAGACCCTGTGGGCGCCTGCTGTTGCGCAGGGCAGCCTGTCCCAGGGAGGGCTGGCTGCCGAGGCGGGAACTGCCAGACAAGCGGTGTGGCGTGGGGTCCGGGGCCCAGTCCTGCGCCCGCGCCTCCCTGCCCGCCCTCCGTGTCCCGGCAAAACAGGGTCGCCAGGCTCGTCCGCCCCGCCGCCGCACACCTCCTCTTCCTCCGCCGCCGTTTCCGAGGTTCTTCCCCGATCGCAGGCTCCCGGGACCCGGGCTCACGCAGCGCCCCAGGCGCCTCCATGACGCTGCCGGCCTGCCCGTCAGCCAATCGCAGGCCCCGGGACCGCTTTACAGCCAGCCAATGAGAGGGCGTGGCGCAGATGCCGGGTTCCAACTGGGGGCTGGCCCGCGGGAGCTGGAGCTGTGGGACCGAGCACAGGCAGCCGGACTTTGTACTGAGGGGCGGGGCCGTGGGGGCGGGGTGGGGCGGGGTGAGAGCCGGGCGCAGTGGCATGGGCGGGGTCTCAGCCCAGGGTACGCTGAGCTTGTTTTAAGAACTCTCTGGCCCTCACCAGCTTCCGTTTTCAGATGAGGTTCTCCCTGAAGGTCACAAGGTCAGTAAGCCCTAGAAGTTAGATCAAAATTCAGTTCTTCCAACCCTTAGTCCCAGAGCATTCTCAAAAAAGGTGAAGTCATAGTTCTCATTTAGGTTTACATGTGGACAAATGTTAAAGCTTTTATCCTATTCATTAGCAAAGGACCCAGCCATGTCGTCACCTATTCAAAAGCCCATTGATTAAAGTGACCCATTTATAGATCAGAAGCATTGAAATAATTGTGTAACTGGAGGCAGAGCTCGTTTTTCCAGAGGGTGGGGTCGCGGAGGTGCCGAATCCACCTGGGGAGGTGGAATCCACCTGGGGAGGTGCGCGAACCTCTAGATGGGGCCAGCTTGCACACTGTGAAATCGGCACCGAGCGGCCAGAACCCAGACCAGCAAGCTGTGCGGTGGGGCCACCATGCGTAGCTTTCCACTGCAGCGCACGCTTTTCCACACCCCCGAACCTGTGCTCTGCGGGGCCCCCCGAGGGCCCTGGGCCTGGAGGTGCCTCAGAGATGGCACCTCTCCGGCATCTTGGGCACAGTGAAGGTGACAGAAGGTGGCCTGAGCAGCCAGGAGAACAGGGCCTGGGAGGCCAGACTCAGGCTGGGCCCCACGGAACCAAGCGTGGGCCAGCCCACTCTCTCCTCACCCAGTGCCTCGCTGTGCATCTGGGAGTGTCCCGGCTGGCCCGCAGCTGCCGCCCAAGCCAAGTGGAGTGGGCGTCTTTGTTATCGTTTCGGACTTTGAACCGTATGAGGCCCCAAGCTTCCATAAACCCCGAGGGTGGGAGGGTGACTCAGGCTGTGGAGCGGCGCCCGGCGGCCGCGCTGCTGGGAGCGCTGCTCGGGGTCAGGCAGGAGCAGGAGACAGTGACACTGGGGGGGGGGGGACAGAGATGGTGAAGACCTGGGTCCCGAGCCCACGCCGGCGGCGCTCAGGGGCGCACACACAGAGGATGTGGAGTCATCATCACCTGGTCCGCATCCAACCAGGTGGACGGAACGCTCGCAAGGCAGCTTGGAGGTAAAAATAAGTAAGTAAACATTTCATCCTCAGAACGAAAACGTAGTTCTTAGGCTTGAATGGCCCTCAGGGCAGGCTTGGTCTCTGCAGGGGAAAAATAGGCCAGGGACTCTGTCCTTTGCTCCTCTCAGAAGGCTGGCCTCTGGCCTAGGAGAGCAGGGAGACACAGGTCACCCTGCACAGGTTCCTAGGCAGGGAGGAGTTGGGCCCCGTGGCCTCTGCTGGTTGCTCAGATGACAATGTCCCCAGCAGCCCTGACAGCTGAAAGCTGACATGGGAGCCAGCTCTGCTTTGCCAGACAAGAATGGAAGTGACATGAGTGAGTCTGGGTGTGCCTGCAAAACGGAAGGACGTGCCCTCCACTTTTGGTTCCCTGCTTCCTGCCAGCTGCCAGGTGGGAGTGAGGATGTGATGGTGGGAACCACAGCAGCCACATGAGGTTATGAGGTGGAAGCCACATGGGGAAGGCACTGAGCAACAAGAGAGAAGAGGCCCGGATCTCCGAGAGCACAGATCCCTGCGCCGTCCTGGACTGTGTGCACAGCCTCCAACGTACGGAAACCAGCCTTCCGCCTGACTGAAGCCAATGCTGTCTGGGCACTTACCTAGCTACGACAGGGAATACAAGGGTTTAGAAAAACTTCTCAAAACAGCGGCCTGCTATCATTTTGGGCAAGATCTTTGCAGCATACTCTCCCTCGGTGCAGTCCTCCTGCGATCCAGCTGCCTTTTCTTTCCCTCCAACAGACACCTCAGACCAGCTGGGGGGTGAGCTGAAATCATTTCTACGACTTTTGCAGTATCGCTTCCTTTTATAGCATCCTCCTACGTGCTCGGCAAAGGCTTCATGGAGGAAAGAATGCTGGGCCAGCCTCGGGCTCCAGCAGATTCCCCTTCACACCCACGCGAGGCTGTGCCCGGGCACCTGCGCGGCGTCCCACCCTGGCCTGCCTTCGCACCTCCACCTGTGACCGCAAACCTGCTCCTCCACAGTAAGTGGAGAACCCCCCGTGATACATGCTGAACCGCGGTGACAAGTGGCAGGCGCAGAAGGCCTGCCCTTGCTGGGTCCCTGTTTTGCTACTTTGACTGCACAGACATGACATTCGTTTCCTCCTTTTAATTATTTAAAGCACTGCCGATACAGTTAGTGTTTTATCCACCTCCTCTTGGTTTCCTGGCCTCCTCCCCCGTCCTCAGGGATCCGTTAAAATCCCTGACACCAGCCGTTTGCCCTGCGCCCTCCAGTGTTTTAGAGTGCTTTACACACGCGTGTGTGCCTGGAAATACACAGCCTCCTTTGTGTTTATAGAAACAGTATCACCCCGGCTGCTGTGGCCCAGTGGGCTGAGTGCCGGCCTCCAAGCCAAAGGGTCGCAGGTTTGATTCCCAGTCAGGGCACATGCCTGGGTTGTGGGCCAAGTTCCCCAGATGCGGGCCTGCGAGAGGCAAGCAGTTGATGTGTGTCTCTCACACTGATGCTTCTCTCCCTCTCTTTCTCCCTGCCCTCGACTCTCTCTGAAAAGTAAATAAATAAAATCTTTTAAAAAAAACTTATTTTTGAAAAAAGGTATCATATTGTTCAAATTATTCTGTGTCTTGCTTTTTGCCCAGCAATATTTTTTAAAAACCAGGCCACATTGATTTATATGCTATAATTTGTTCATTGTTACTATTCCAAATACATGGCTATCTTTGTTCATTTTAATTTATTTTATTTTATTTTAACTGTTGTTCTTGTAATATATTTGTTCATTTCAACGCGCTGTCACTTGAACACATCACAGTCTGCTTGCCCCCTGACCTATCGCAGACATTTAAATAGCGAACATTTGCTTTTTAAATGTGAAAATGGACATGAGCGTATGAACCTTCTTGGGCACATATGTTTTTTTTTCTTTCACAGAGAGAAACAGGAGTGGTTCACAGTGATCGCCCCCACATTTTCAGTTTCGATTGCCAGGAACCGCCCACCAAGGGGGCTCCCCGGACGGGCTCCCCAGCTTGGGGTCAGTGCGGTCACCCCAAACCCTCCCCAGCGCCGCCGTTACTGAGCTCTACGGTCCTGCCGCCGCCTGCTGGGTGCACGGAGGTGTCTCTCCGCTGTTCGAGCGTGTCGTTCGGCCACGTGGAAATGGCTTATTTCTTCTGTGACAAGCCTCTCGGGGCTTTCGTTCCAGTGTGTTGCCGCTTCTCACTGAGGCGTGTGGGATTGTGTCCTGGGTTTCGCCTCTTACCTCCTCACGTGAAGCAAACACGCGTGCACTGTGTACCTTGGAACTCTTCCGAGGCCGTGTGCGGCACAGGTGTTGTGGATTCGGACACGGCCAAGTTCACTGACAGTGTTCCCTCTGGTTTTGCTGTTCTCTCCTGCGTACGAGAGCCGTGCCAACTTTGTGGTTGCGAAGGTATCCGCCTGTATTTTTAGCAGAGAGTTGTTCAGTTGTCTTTGCTTTCCTTTCTTTTGTTTCCATCTGTAAAACTTCCCGAGGCCTTTTGAGGGCAGATCTTCACTATGTCATCTTCCTTTTTGGTTCACGACCTCCTCATGTTTTTTGCCTTTCTTCCCGGGCCAACGTTGCTAATGACTGTTTTCCTAGAGGAGTGTCCGTCTGGTTGAGGTCTTCGGTCGTGTCTCATCATATTTTCTAATCCCGTGGGTCTGCCTCCCTTCAGTCCTGAGCTGTTTATTTGAGCCGGCTTTCTTTTCTTCCTGACGCTTTTTTGGGGAAGGGCCTGCCTGTCTTACGCGTCTTCTCAAAACACCAGCGCTGGATCCGGTTGGGTTTTGGGTGTTTCCTGTGTCATCTGTCATTTTCTTTCCTTTTATTTTCTTTGGATGCACAATGTTTTTGCTGTGCTTTTCCTGGTCTCGAAAGTTGGTTCCCTTACATTTAACCCTATCCGGTGTTGCTCTGAAGGCCGCTGAGGGGCCACACCGCCCCCTGGGCATCACCCAACGGTGCCCCGCAGGTTTCGATAAGGGGCACTTCCGTTTCCATTAAAAGCCTGAAGGCTGTAATTTCTGTTTGCTCCCCTCAAACCCACCCAAAACAGCCCGCCATGTGGCTGCAGTTGAATTTGTCAGCCTTTTCTCCTACGGTTAGTATGCGTGCATCTTTTTCAAGATGTCTTTTCTGACCCCGAGGTCAGGAAAATACGGAATAGTCCGTCCTCTGGCACGTTTTTAGAGGTTTGGTGCCCTTCGCCTTCCGATCTACAGCTCACCTGGAGTTCTTCTTTGTTCCTCGTGTCAGGGTCCCGCTTCATTTTTGTCACGTGGACCCTGGTCATTCTGTAGTTTTTGGAAAGATTTTCCCGTCGTGGCTCATGTGGCGTGTAGGACTTTTTCCATATTCCCGAGTGAGGTGGCCTCCAATTTTCCTTTTTGCCATCATCTGATCTGCTTTTGGATGAGATTGTGGCAAAAACAAGTTGGAAAATGGTCCCTTTTTCTCTTTTCTAGAAGAGTGTGTACAAGATCAGGGTTATTCTTTCCACAAATATTTGGTAACGTTTACTCATCAAACAAGCTGAGCCTGGAAGTTTATTTGGCAGGAAGCTTTTGAGTGCCAGATTCTATTTCATACTTTTAAGACTGTTTGGATCCTCCCTTTCCTCCTAAATTAATAGTGTAAGTTGTCTCTCTTTTTTTTAAGATTATATTTATTTATTCTTAGAGATAGAGGAAGGGAGGGAGAAAGAGAGGAAGAGAAACATCCATGTGTGGTTGCCTCACGTGCGCCCCCTACTGGGGACCTGGCCTGCAACCCCAGCCTGGGCCCTGACTGGGAATCGAACCAGCGACCATTTGGTTGGCAGGCTGGTACTCAATCCACTGAGCCACACCAGCCAGGGTGTCTTGGGATTGATTTTTTTAATCCCCATGTTATTGAGGAGTATATTTCTTAACTTCCAAACCTGAATTCAATTTTCGTCACTGATTTTTAGCACAACTGCATTGTACTCAGAGAAGAAACCCTGTGTCATTCCACCCTTTGAAAGTAAAACTCTCGGTATGGCTAAAACATCATCGGTTTTTAAGAAACAGTCCACGCTCACCCGAGACTGTGAATTCTTCGGTCAGTGTTCTGCGTGTGACCGTTAAGTTAGGTTTCTTTAGATCGTTTTGTTCAAATCCTCTGTGCATATATTGATGGGTATGAAAACATGATTAGTCTGCCAGTTAGTGGCGGGGGGACGGGTTGAGGTGTTCGGTTCGGTTCGTTGATGGCCCCGCGTTCGCCTCCGCGGACCCTGCAGCTGGGTCACGAGGTGCATGCGGCCGGGTGTCTTCCTGGGGCCGTGACTCACGACCCGTCCTGAAACTGCCCTGTGGTTCCCAGCGCTTTGTGCCTTAACTGCCACCTCGTCCACCATGATTTCAGGACGGGTGAGGACCTCTTCCCGCTGTCTTCCTTTCAATCTTTTTATATTCCGATGGTTTAGCTGCTGCCTTGTGAATAGTTGGGCTTTTTAAAAATTTTGTGTAATCTTTGCCTTTTAAAAAATATTTTGTTTATTTATCTTTAGAGGGGAAGGGAAGGAGAGAGGAAGAGAAACATCCATGTGTGGTTGCCTCACGTGCGCCCCCTACTGGGGACCTGGCCTGCAACCCCAGCCTGGGCCCTGACTGGGAATCGAACCAGCGACCCTTTGCTTCACAGGCCCACACTCAATCCACTGAGCCACACCAGCGAGGGCTAATCTTTGCCTTTTAATTGGAGCAGTTAGTCCATGCATTTCCATTGATGCCATCGCTACTAGATTGGGTTTTAAATATATTGTTTTCCTCAACGCTTTCTATTTTTCTCCTTACTCTGCACCCTGGTTTCCCGCCTTTCTTTTCGTAAGGGCTTTATCGCGATATAATTGAAGTATGGCGCCACCGAGCCGTTTGGAGCGCTGAACTCCGTGTGCAATGTGTTCGCGGAGGAGCGTGAGCGCCAACGCCGGCGCCGGTTCGGAGCACCCTGCCACCCCGGACAGGCGCCCGTGAGCAGCCGCGCCCCCCGCCCCCTGCACCCAGCGCGGGGCGAGCCCTCCTCGGCCCCGGCGTCTGCGGATTTCACGTACCCGCAGTCACACCGTCTGCCGGCCCCGGGGGGCTGGCTCCTTTCACGCGGAGTAACGTTCTGCACGCTCCTCCGGGTCGTGGCGTGTGGCGGCATCGCGCCTCGTTCTTTGTATTTCTGGAGGGTGTTTCACGGTAGGTACAGGCCCGGTGCCTGCTTGTCCCTCCGTCCAGGGGGGCACGGCGAGGGCCCCACCGCTTCGCGGCCGTGGGTGACGCTGCCACGGGCCCTCGGGCATGAGTTTCCGCGCGGGCGTCTGCCTCCGTTTGTCTTGGCTCCGTCCGCAGGGGTGGGTCACGCCGTGACTCCGTGTCCGCGAGCCCAAGGAACTCCCAAGCTCATGTTTTCCGAGACGTCACTTGTTTTTTCATGCGAGGTTCAGTAGAATTACCACCAAGTTTACCATTTTGGCGGCTGGTCTTCCGTCCCTCCATGTCCCTCTCTCTCATGTGGAGCAGGTTTCCCGGTGACAAACTCTCCCGGTTTTTGTTTGCTTGAAAATGTTTGTTGTGGGTGTTTTTTTTTTTATATTTTCTTTGAGAACAGAACTTGAGATTGACGGTCATTCTTTTCCAGCCCTTTGAATACACTGTCCCGCTACCTTTGGGCCTCCACCCCTTCCTGTCGGGCTCCGGGAAGGACCGACCCTGACACCCCCTTGTCGCCTCGCGGCCCCTGGCCCCATCCTAAGCCCCGCCCAGATGATGAGACTGGGTCCAGCGGTCGTTCTTCCGGAGCCCCCGAACGTCCCGGACCTCAGCGGAGAAGGGCAAGGCATTCGTGTGCCTGTTTTGGGGGGGGGGGGTCCTGCAAAAGGCTTTGCTGCCATTTCATCCACATGCGGGGGGGGGGGGCTCCAGGCTGGTTAAAAGGCTGCCTCTCGGTTTCAGGGAGAGGCTCAGGCAGGAGCCAAAAACCAGGGGATGCAGAGGGGCCTCCGGGCTCCACAGGCTCTGGTCGTGCTCGAGGGGGAGCCTGTGGGAGGGACAGTGGCCTGGCTCAGCCCGGGGGACGGGCAGCCTGCGGAGGGAGCCAGGCGGTCACCCATCTTCTCCATGAGGTTCACCTGCTCACCCAGGACGTGGCTCCCCAGGAAGTCCCGGACCTGAGGGGCTGTGCGGGCAGCACCAGGGCCCGCAGGTCCCCCAGGGCCTGGGTCAGGCCCTTCTCCAGGACCCCGGCGGCTTCCCTGGCATCCTGAGTGTCACCCCCTGGTCGTGGGACGGCCTCTGCACGTCCTGGAAGAGGGTGCAGCCACCTCGCCGGTGTTGCATCCTCAAGAGCAGCTGGGTGCCCTTGGCGTCTCCTGGGCCACCTCGGGGAAGAAGTGGTCCCAGCCTCCAGGGCCACAGCCTCCTGGTGGACACAGAAGCCCAGAGAGTGGTGGGTGTGGGCGGCCGGCAGATACAGGCTGGCCAGGTGGTGGCCAGGCCCCTGGGTGCAATAATTTGGATGAGCTCACGGTTGCTTGGCAGTCGGGGGTTAAGGTCAAAAACCGGCACTGGCTGGTCTCGGAGGCCGAGGGTGGCCGAGGTGGTTCTGAAGGTGGTGACTGCAAAGGAGGTGAGTTGGGGAGGGGGGTGATGGAGGCGGGAAGAAGGGGCGTCCTGGGTCTGTTCCGTGCAAACGCTGTTGAAGCAGGAGACAGATCGGGGTGGGTGCTGCTCAGGGCGCTGCCTGTGGTTCATTTTTTGTAACGACTTTCCTGAGATACAATTTACATACCACGCAGTTCACCCACTTACCATGTGGGAGTCGGTGGTTCTCGGTCTATTCCCCACTCGCCCGTCGGTCTCCCCACCCCGCCCTGGAAACCTCCGACCCCCTTTCCAGGGGGCACAGGTCACGGTCAGCCTGTCCCGCCTGACCCCTCACGTCGATGGAATCAAACCCTGCGGAGCCCTCGGCGATGGGCGCCTTCTGCTGAACGTGACGTTTCGGAGGTTGTCCAGGGCCCGGCGGGTGTCAGCACATTGTCCTTCCTCATTGTGGAGTGTCATTCCCTCCACGGAGGCACCACACTTGTCTGTCCATCCGTCCGTCCGTCAGCTGAGGATGTGGGGGCGGTTCCATGTGCTGTTTGTCCGGACGGTGCTGCCACCAGCACTCACCTTCGAGTCTGCGTGGGGGCGTGTTTGTGCTTCTCGGAGTCTGCACCTGGGCATCCGCAGCTCTGTGTCACGTTTTGGGGAAGCCCCGGCCCGTTTTCTGCAGCTGCCCCACCTCACCCTGCCAGCAGCGCCCAGGAGCTCCGGTTTCCCCGCACCCTCGCCAACCCTGGTCACCTTGGCGACGGCCACCCTAGCAGGTCGTGAAGTGGCCCCTTGCTGTGGTTTCGACTACTGCATTTTCCTGGTGACTGATGTGGTTGAGCATCTTTCCGTGGGTCGTTTATTGGTCATTTGTGTCCCCTCTTGGCAGAAAAGGTTTATCAATATCCATCGTCCATTTCAAATGAGCCGTCTCTTTATTCTTGAGTTGCAAAAGTTCCTTATACCTTCTAGATACAATCCCTCATTAGGTGTTTGATTGCAAATATTTTCCCCTGTTCCGGGCTGCCTTTTCAATTTCCTAACGGTGCCTTTAAAGCCCCGAGTCTGGAATTCCGGCGATGTCCAACTCATCTGTTATTCCCGTCGCTTGTGGCGGGTGCCTGTGAGGTCATAGCTAGGAAACTCTTGCCCAATCCAAGGTCATAGTCGTTTGCACCCAGGCCTTCTCCCAAGGATTTTGCGGGCCTGCGGGCCGGTTCGAGTTCATCTTCGTACACGGTGTGAAGTCGGGGTCTGACTCCACCCAGTTTTACTTCTTACTTTCTGTCACTCCGGTTTTTTCGAGGTCTGGGCAAGAAGGTCCCACTTTGTCCCAGTTACCGAGACCCAATACAGCAAGCTCGCCATCGGGCCACTGTGCCTCCCCCCCCAGCTCCCGGGAGCCCCATAGGAAATGACCCTGAGCACAGACACACAGCCACGGTGACCCCCGGGGACGGGGAGCGCCCTCCTCGCCGCTCCCACCCTCAGCCGCGGAGACTCCCAAAAGTCCTGACGTAGGCAGCTGCTCCCTTCAGCTGAGTCATCAGCCGTCTCCAAGGCCTTCTGCTGAAACACTAATGTTTGTATGGCAACGGAGCTGGTCAGGCCTTTCTTTCCAAGGCTGCCCAGCCGGTTCTTTCCCAGCGGGGCCGGGACATGGGAAGGGAGCCTGTGAAAGTCAGGCACTCGGGGAAGGGGTCAGAGGGCACGGACCACTCGGCGCCCAGCATGCCGCTCTCCTGAGGAGGCTGGCGTCCCTGTCCCCCTGCCGTGAAAGTCCCGGGAAGGCCTCTGGGAGCGAGTGCCATGTCTCACTCATGTTTATGTCCCCAGCGCTGAGCATGTGGGCTGCCCACGTGAAGCAGGCATGGGGGATGCTTGGAGCAGGAGCGTGTGGGGAGGGGAATGCTCTCGGGATGGGGGTGGAAGATGGGGCGGTGAGCATGGGCTGTGGGGAGAGCTCAAAAGGTGCAGGGCACCCAGAGGGGCTGTGGGTGTGCCCCAGAGCAAACACGGCCTCCACTCCCACGCTGGCATGGCCAGCAGCGGGACCAGGGTCGCACACTCCATTCACTGTCCCCGGAAGAGGGAGCTGGTGGGCACCTGGGCGAAGCTGACACATTCTCCCCACGCAGCAGCGGGGCTTACACTCTGTCCTGCTCCCTGCTGCGTGGGAAGCAGCCCCCTGTGGAGGCCCGAGACGCCCCTCGTCCTACAGACCGTGGCATCAGCGCGATCCGGCCCGGCCCCCAGCCCCAGGCTGCACGCCGACCAGGCTCACCCCAGGACCGGGCAACCGAAGGACACCAGCTGTTGGCCAGCCTGCTGGCCCCAGAAGGAGCAGGCAGCTCCTGGGCTTCTGCCCTTCGCCGCTCAGGCCTGAAGGGGGCTTAGGGAGGGGGGCTCGTATCCGAGCCACAGGTCCTGCAAGTGGGCTGAACCCTGTCCTCCCCGTACCTGTGAGCGTGACCTTGTTTGGAAATAAGGCCTTTGCAGACGTAATCACCTTAAGGATCTTGAGAGATTATCCCAGGTGAGCGTAGGCCCTACATCCACGCCCGGTGTCCTTAAGAGAAGGGGACATTAGAGAAACACGAAGAAGACCACGTGAGGACAGACCAGGCAGAGACCGGAGTGATGCAGCCACAACCCACGGGGCCCCTGGGAGAAGAAAGGGGGGGCCCTCCCCTACAGGCCCGGGGGGCTGGGCAGGGAGGAGCCCGGCCCCCACCTGGGTTCTGGACTTCCGGCCTGCAGAACTGTGAGACAGGTCATCTCCGTCCTTGGAACCTGTCAGGCTCCTGGCGGTTTGTCACGACAGCCCCAGGCAACAGACACAGCTGCCCGAGTCCACGACCCGCCTGACACTCAGAGACCGGCCAGGCGAGAGAAACGTGTCCCAGGAAGAAAGAAGCAGTTCAGGCCCGGCCTGCGCCTCGGGGGTTCCAACGGCCCAGGACCTCCGGCAGGCGGTGGGTGGGGTTTGGGGGTGGGGACCGAAGGGCTCAAAAGACCACACGGAGGAGGCCTCAGTGCTGAAACACAGTTCCAAGTTTAATGTTTTCTGAGAGCGCGTCAGGACAGCAGGAAGCGGCAGAGGGCACGCCCGTGGGGGGCGGGTCCCAACGTCTGACCAGCAGAAGTCCTTCAGAGGGAGGGGCGTGTCGTGGCCAGGCCCAGGGTGGGCAGAGGCACCGGTCAAGGCCAAGGTCACCTGGTGGTGGGAGGGAAGCCTCCTGGAGGGGCTCAGGCAGGCAGGAGAGTGACCAGCCCGGGGTGTTCCTGAGAGGCAGGAAGGGCTGCCAGGCCAAAGTCGGCCGCAGGCCACAGCACCAATCCCGGCAGCAGCCCACCCACCCCGGAGAGGGGGCCCTGACCCCACTGGTTGGGACGTGCCTTCTCCCCGGCGTCAGGGACTGAGCCCGGAGGAAGCCCTGAGACAGGCAGAGGGGAACCTTCCAGCCCCTCCCGGCTCTCTCCTGCTCCTGCGTTGTTGTCTGTCGTTAGGAGCTGGTCGCAGGCCTGGGAGAGGGTGCGGGGGCTGGAGGCTGAGCCCTCTGGGACGTAGGAATCTGAGACCATGTGCTGGGGGAGGGGCACGGTTAGAGGACGTGGATGGTGAGGCTGGTAGGAGGATCAAAAGCCTGCTGCCTCCCGTGGGCGCGGTGTCTGCGAGGAGGGACAGAAGCCGGTGCCGGGGTGACAGACACGGAGGCCATGCCAGGGTGTGCGGCTCTGCCTGGGCGCTACTGAGCTTTGCTCCCTGTAGAGTCCCCTCCCTCGATTTTTGTCTCCAGAGACAGCAAGACCTGGAACCACACGGCCGTCTCTCCCTCCCATTCTGTGAAGGGCCCCGGGTCGAATGCCAGGCTGGGGACGTGGGGACCGGGGGAGCCCGGCCGGGGGGGCAGGGGCAGAGCTGATGGCGTCGGCCTGGTGCCGGACCCAGGGGCCGTGGGCGCGGGGCGGGAGTGGGGGGTGGGGGGGGCGGTGGAGGGGAGCACAGGAGGTGGCCCCTGGCGGGGCAGCAGGAGGCCGGCCGGCGGCTAGGGCTCCGCAGCGTGCTTGACCAGGTAGCCGCTGAAGGTGATGTAGGTGTCGAACTCGTCGCTGAAGATGGCGTTCTCCCGCTCGCCCTTGAAGAGGCGCACCCACACCTCGTCCTGGTCCCGCAGCTCCAGCATCAGGCTCTGGCTCTGCATGATGCTGCGGTCGCTCACCTGGGCGTACAGGATCACCGCCTCCTCCCCGTTCTTCATGATGTGCAGGTAGGTCTCCTTCTGGTTCCAGGTGTGCACGTTGAGGCTGAAGAAGTAGATGCCCGGCACGTAGCAGTAGAACTTGCCGGTGAACATGTTGAAGTGGCCGTAGAGGTTCACGAACTCCGTGTCGAAGATGACCGTCTGGTAGTAGTCGTTGCTGTGAAGCGGCTTCTTCCGGCCCACCGAGAAGGCGGCGTAGTAGGTCTTGCACCGGTCCCCGGGGGCCCCCACCGAGCCTTTCTGCCCTTTGGGTCCCATGTGGCCCCGGACGCCTGCCGCACCCGTTTTGCCGTATTTCCCCTGCAGGCCCCGAAGTCCCCGGTCGCCCTTCTCCCCTGAAAGGGACAGGGAAACACGTGGCATCAAGCGAGCAGACCCAGCCTCAAGGATGGTTCTATTTTTCATCCAGAAGCAATCATTCTTTTTTCCTTCTGGAAAGTTCCTCCTCCCCCCCCAACCCCGCCAGCAGAGGGAACACAGGGGGCTGTCTGAACGCAGCAGGCGTGGCGTCCAGGCCGTGGCCCACCCGGCGCAAGTGCAGGACTGCAGTCGTTGGCGCGGCGCTGGGACCCCGAACGGGCCGCCGCCACTCCCCCCAGTACCGCTTTGCATGCAGGCCGTGCCGGGTTATCTGCCGTGGGCGGGGCCCGGCGTGCAGATGGCTGGGGGCGGGGCGGCACCGAGCCACTGAGCCTCCAGACACAGACCCCAGAGGCCTGTCCTGCGAATGCAGGTAGGCGAGGTCCAAGCTCCGCTCTTGGAAAGGGGCCAAGAGCCCCAGAAATGGAATGTCCTCTTCCTGCCCCTGTGAGGACAGTCTGCCTCTGCCCTGCGCCCCAAGGCCCCCTCCACCCCACCCCCTCCGCGGCCCTCCGCTCCGCCAGGCCGCGCCCTGACCTTTCAGAATGGTGATGTTGATCTGCGGCACCGGCACCGCAGGGTACACGGGGGCACCGGGGGCACAGCAGCGATAGCACCGGGAAGTGGGGGGCTCCTCGTCCTGCCGGGGGCCGTACTTCTCATGCTCCTCTTCGGCCCTAAGGGAATAAGGACGTCGCAGTGAGATCCCCGCGCTGTCGCAGCCGGGAGCGCGGAGCCCTGTTGGCTCTTGGTGAAGGCCGGGACCCTCCGTGGGGCTCGTTCCCGAGCCCCCCGCCCTCGCGTAACAGCCATGGCTGCGGTGGAAACAGTCGTAACACGAGCAGCCACAATGGGAGGGGTCTGGGCTGCTCGGGAGAAGTCGGCCCTGCAGGAGGAGGCCTTCCGACGCGTGTGAGACGCTGCCGTGACTGGCCGTCCCCTTCGTGCATCCAGGATTCTAGAAGATGCCCTGTGAGGCCGACTCGCTGTGAATGGGAGGGTTCGACTACATCTTTGGGGTCCCTTCCGGCCGCGGCCGCAGCCGCAGGAGACTCTCAGTTTACGACCTGACATTGGAAGATGGGCTCCTGGGCCGGGTGGAGGGTGACGGCTGCATGCTGCCCCCTTGTGGCAACGTGCCGCACTGCCCGTACGCTCGCTCAGGGCTCAGCACCCAGGGTCTGGGGCTGCGGCGGGGGGACCCCTCGGGGGTGTCACAGCCCCTCTCAACAGGCCAGCACCTCATCTAACCCTACGCCTGCTCGCAAACCCAGGCGTTCCAGGAAGTGAATCTCAACGCCCTAAATTCTGCCACCCACAAGCCCTTGTCTCCCAGATGGACCCCTGCCCCCCAACCCTGGCCAGTAGTCTCCACCCAGAGATTCCACAAGTCCCGTGGTGTGATGGCCTGTCACTGTCACTTTGCCCCTAGAATCTTGTCTTTCCAAAGCTTCCTAGCACCACCAGTCACCTGGAACCGAATGCTCAGCCTCATTCTAGATGCTTCTCTGGCTTCGCGGCTACCTTCCAAGGATGGCAGAGGTCTGAGGACTCAGCCCTGGCCACACCCAGGTGCCTCCAGAGCCAGCGCCCTTGGGCCTTCATCACCTCTTGTGGGCCACTGCCTTGTGGCTTCTTCCCTGGAATGCGTCACCTCCATGCCAACACATCCTCCCCTCTGCCACCCTCAGCATTCTTTCTAGAACTCCATTAAGTATGAACATTTCCAGGACTCCCCCGTGAGATGGAGCCCATGGTATGGAGCTTCTCCCCCGGGAGAAGGTTGGTGGAGCTCAGGACAGACCCTTCCCTACCACACTGTCACTTCTCCCAACTCCCACCCTCCAGATCCTTCCACCCCAGCTCAGAGCCCTCACGGTGCCGGGTACCGCAGGGTCGCGCCGGTGTGTGCGCTGTCCTGGCTGCAGGGGTGGCCTTGCCTCCTTCTGCACCTGGGAGGCTCCCGCGTGTCCTTCAAGACACAGGCACCCCTGTGCTTCGTCTCCCCCAGCATCGTGGGCCCCCATCACTGCCCGCCCCCCACAGCCTCAGAGTTGCTGGGGGCCAGGGACTGTGCCTAGCAGACGGCCAGACCAACCATAGGTGCTCAGTCCGTGTTTGATGAATGAAAATAAGGGGGGGGGCGGTTGCAGATGACAGGACCCTATGCAGTTCCACTGAAGACGGCCGGAAGCCATGGATGTCAAGTCAGCCCAGGGCTCAGAAATAATGAAGAAACAGAAAACCGGCCTCAGGCTGTCACCCGGGTGTCTCGGGCCTCACGTTTGACGCATGGCAGTTTCACGAAGAATCCCAAGCATTCTGCGTGTCCTTACAGAACATCCCAGATAGCCTGCCGTCTGCATCGCCGCTGCTGTCCGGAGGGATTCCATCGCTTTCCCAGGAATGCTGTTCCCACCAACGGGCGTCAGCCCTCCTGCCCCATCTTGCAACTTGACCCAGAGGTCAGGGGCGTGGGGCCCAGCTCTGGGTCCGGCCTCGTCCCTGCTTCCATTTCCCGGAAGTTCCGCAGACCTTCTCAGAGGGCCAAGCGGGAACGGAGGCGCTCAAGGCTGGGTAGAGTGCGCTGTGCCCTTTCGTTAAAGATGAGGCTGCAAAGCCGTGCCCGGATCCACATTCCTCGAGGGTCGGAATGAGGCTGCGTCACTCCTGTCAACCTCAGATGAGGTGTCAGGGGCAGTGGGAAGGGAAGGGCCTGCCTGCCGGTCCTCCCAGCTTCCACGCGGGCGGCCCCTCAGCCGCGATGCAGCTCCTCTGCCTCTAGGGGGCAGCACCACCCCAAACCCCGGGCTGCCTGGACCCTAGGCTCCGCCCAGCCACGCTGGAGCTCCTGCAGCAGCCTCACCTGTCAGTGTGGTCCAGCAGCGGCTCCTGGGTCCCCTGCGGCTCCTGGGTCCCCTCTGGCTCCTGCGGGTCCCGCTGCTCAGGCGGCAGGTGGCCCAGCGCCGGCCCACAGGCGAAGGCCAGCAGCAGGCAGCACGCCAACGCACATCCGGGTCCACGGGAGCCCATCGTCCGCCGTGCCCTGCTGGGAGAGGCCCCGGGAGAGTGCGGGTGGGCAGGGGCTCCGCGGGGAAACCGCTGAGGAGCCAGGCATCCTCCAGACACACGGCGCTGGGAGGTGTCCCAGCCACAGCTCCTCCTGGGGGGGGCAGCCACACACACACACACACTCACACACACAGGCAGCACACACACACACGTAACGCACGTTCTTGCACACAACACACATACTCACAAGCCTCAGTGCACACCCACATGCACAGGCACACCCACACAGACTCACACACATGTGTGCACGCCCACACGAGCATGTACACACTTGACACACATACTCAAATACAGTGCCATATGCATAAACATATTCACACACCCTCTGCACACACACATTCACATCCACACTCACACTCTCACACTGACACACGCACACTCTCAACACAGTCATGTGTACTCACATAGCCCATGTGCACACAGCCCACCCTGAGGGCCTGCGCCTCACCTGGCAGCCTGGGAGCACCCAGCTGCCCGAGCCCACCAAGCCTCCCAGGAGCAGACCCCTCAGCCCCTGGGCTCTGGAGACGGTCACTCATCGTTCCTATTGGACAAGGAGCAAACTCCCGACGCGTTTGGGTGGTCACTGTCCAGTGACTCTGCCCAGCCTGCGCTGTGAAAATGAGCGAGGAGGCCCGTGGCCACACATTGCCCTGCGGCCACCAGGGGGCGTGCCAGTGCCGCGAATACTGTATTTTGCCATGTATAATGCGCACTTTTTTTTGCCTAAATTTTTGAGGAAAAAATAAGGATGTGCATTATGCATAGGTAGTATGAATTCTGTATCGATATAAGGGTTTTTTAGCTCTTTTATTTATGCTTATGCGTTAAAAGTGTAACTCTAGAAAGCATAAACGATATCCATATGCAAAATAATGCCCTGGGTATGATAATGATTTTGCTTCTAAATATAGGTAAATCAAAAATTGAATTAAAAATTAAAATGAAAGATTTCTTTCTCTGAATGTTTGGGCCAAAAACGTTAGTGTGCATTCGTTATACTCGGCAAAACACAGTAATATAGAGAGTGTCAGGCCCAGGCCCAGCAGTTCTCGGGGCTTAAAATAGACAAAGCAACCTCCAGGTTTGCAGTTGGGGCGACCCCTGGCCAGTGGTGGTCAGTCCGCACCCACCTGTGTTCACCATCTAACACTTCCAAGGACCTCTAGAGCCTAGGCCAGCCGCCCCCGCTGCCCTGTGAGAGGCCGCAGCCCCGTTGTGGGTGGGGGGTCAGGCAGTGCCTGAGAGGCCAGCAGACGGACGGGCAGGCACCAATCTCCCAGGTCCCCCGTCTGATCTTTCCGATCACTCTGCGGCGACGCTTCGGGGAACTGAACCACTGAGGCAGATTCCCGTGTTTGCAAGGGACTTTCTGCCCAGACGTCTGAAGGCTCCTTCTGGACGCTTGGGAAGTGGTGGGGCCCCCTCCGCCCCCTCCCCTGTGCGCCCAGGCCTGACGGTGGGTTCTGCATTCTATGCTGTTGCCTGGGTTGCCTGGGGGGCTCTCCGTCACAGCTCTGGGGAGACCCTGTGCCCAGTCAAGACGATGTGGGGGTGGGGCTGAGAGCGGGAACCAGCGCCTGGGGCAGAGAAGGCAGATGTGACCAACAAGACTCAGGGCCAGCAAGGCTGACCCCCCAAATCCCCTTTTTCACAGTCACCCACACCTCTGTGTGACCCCCACCGCCTCCACTGCAGGGGATTAGCTGGGCTCCCCACCTCCAAGTTCTCTACCAACCAGGCGTCCGGGCCCTGAGACCTTCCCAAGGAACGAGCCTGCTCGAAGCAGCCCTGGATCAAGGTCATTACGACCTCCCCCCACTTGCCAAAGGCAGCGTGAATGTGCGTGTGTTCCTGTACAAAGTGCCTGTTAAAACTCAGTCTGTCTGTGTACCTACCTACCTGCCTACTCCTCATTTCTCGGCTCCTTGGCAGGGCGTGCCCGGCCCTCCCCTCTCTCCCCGCCTCTGCAGCTGCACACACAGTATTTCCCACCCGGTGTTCCAGCTCCCTGCCCCTCAAATTTTAACACACACACACACACACGCACACACACACACACCAGCTGGGACATCTTGTCAAAATGCAGATTCTGCCTCAGGCAGTCTGGGGCCGGGCTGTGAGCATCTGCATTTACAAAAGGGCCCCTGGGTGCTGCCCACCCAGCTGGTCTGAGGACCACACACGTGCCAGGTTCCAGCCACACCCCCAACGCCTGGCACAGGTCCAGCTGCCGGCTTCTCTGTTCCCCCCACCCCCACCCCCTCCAGGAGCATCCTGTCTCCTCTTCTCTCCTAACAACCAGATGAGCAGGACCCACCACTGCGGGCACCCGGCACTGCTGGGCAGGCGGGCAGGCAGCAGGCGGCACAGACCCCGCCCCAGTGTCGGGGTTCGCTCTGCGAGCCCATCCTCAGTAATCACCTGACCCCATCGCAGGCTTCAGGTGAAGCCGCTCAGGAGGCAACACCCATTCCTCATCCCACCCAATTTACATTCGAGGAAACAGAGGTGAAGAGAAGTTGATTAGCGTAAAACTGCCCGATTTTTAAGTACCAGGGAAGTGGGGTGGAGGTGGGGGGGGGTCTGAACTCAGCTCACATCAAACTCTTGCCGGGTCTGCAAGGCCCAGCTCGGCGCCCGATGTTTCCTGCAGTCTTCCCGGACCCTCACCGGCCCAGCCCTCCCCCTCCCCCTCCTCACGCTTGCTTTGCAGGTCCGGCCCAGCCTGCGAGGTTCTGCACAGCCCGTGGTACCTCCTCCGGGCTGGGCCCACCGTCTGTTCACCCTGGGCCAGCCAAGCGCCCTGCAGCACCCGAACTTGGCTGCTGCTCCACAAGTATTTGTCAAACCGAATTCTCTGAATTGGTTGATTTCCCTGTTTCTTCCTATTTTTCCTTGGCACCTAAGTAATTACTTTCCTTCTTTTAAATGCAGAGCTTGCATCACTTAAAAAGAAAAGGGGCTTTCCTTTCTTTAAACGTTTTTTGGGGGGGCGGGGGGGACAGGAATCCAACTCATTTTGGAAAAGCAGGAAACAGTGAGAGGAAGTGACAGCTCCCTCGGGTGTCCCTGTTCCCAGGATGTCTCAGCCTCGCGTCTCGGACACGGGGGCTGGGCCACTCTCTGCTGCGGGTGGCCGTCCCTTTCGCTGTGGGGTGTTCAGCGGCGTCCCTGGACTCCACCCACCAGATGCCATCAGCACACCCACCCCCAGCTGGGACATCCAGAGTATCTCCAGTTTGCCACGTGTCCCCTGGGAAGCAGAAATCCACCCCCTCCTGGCTGAGAATCAGCACTCCACCCCACCCCCACCCCCCCTCGCCATCGAAGCGCCATTTGCAGGTTGGCACGCCTCTTTCTAGTCTGGGAAAGGGGTTTTCTGTACCTTGATCAGAGGAGGTGGGGACCAGGGCCCCGCTGGCTTAGGGGTGACGGTGTCAGTGGGGTGGAAGCCCGTGACGGCCCAGCGAAGAGCCGGAGGCATGGGGTGGACGGACCAGGGGCAGCAGGGGCTGGAGGTCCTCCCCAAGAACCTCCTCGTTGGAAGCCAAAGCAAACCCAGAATGAGACCTTTCCTTCTTCAAAAATATCTTCAGAACCATTTTACCAAGTCTGGCAGCAAAGTCAGCACCGCCACATTCTGTCCTTGAATCACAGAACTGCCCCAGCGGCCAACGAGATTTGGCTCCGCGCCGAGATGGGCCATCTCCTCTGAACACGTCCCCCCCGCCGCCGGGGAGAGGTCGCCCCCCCAGGAAGGTGGTTCTAAGAATGTGCCCCGCTCAGCAGAGCAGGTCTGGGAAGGCCCCCCCCCCCCGGGGGAATCTGGCCCATGTGGTCCAGCCTCCAGGCCGCCTCGCGGTCAAGGCATCTGAGGTCAATTCCAACATGACTCAAGCTCTGGACGGGCCTCTCCCAAACCCTGTGAAGAAGTTCATGGGCCAGATTCCACGGCCATCCCGCGAACGTCTTTGCCCTCCCGCCTCGCCTCTCCGACCTGCAGCTCCTCCACCCTCCTCCCCTCAACCTTCCGCACCAGCCCCCAGCTCCACCGCCCCCAGCAACGAAGCCCCCCACCCCATTACAGGAGGATCGCCGAAAGGGGTAATCGGGCCAACGACAGGATCTGGAGAAGGGCGGGCGCCTGAGAACGCTTTCTGGTGAACAGTTTCTACCCCTCCTCAGACGGGTGCGGGCCGGGGGCGCACCCTTCACGGAGACAGCGCTCACAGACCCAGCCAAGCGCCCTGCTGCCAGCAGGTGGTCCTAGCCCACCGGCGCTGGCCCCGCCCATGTCCACGGGGTCCTGCCCGGCTCTGAGAGTCACCTCCCAGAGCTCAGGCACCACATGTTTGCTCTCTGTCTTGGTGCCACACCCAGCCCAGCGCCGTTTGACATTTACAAACATAGTTTCCCCTCTTCCACAGTCTTCATCGGGCGGCCAGCTGTTCCGAGAGGGAGGAAGCCTAGAATCTCCCTGGACTAGCAACACTTTGGAAGACGAGTCAGCTGCCCGTGTGGTTCGAGGATGTCCCCTGGGCAGAAAATCCGACTTGGGCGTGGCTCACCCAATGCCCCCGCTTCACACACTGCGGCATCAGGGCCCCGGAGCCAGTGAGTGACTGCCCCGTGATCTCCCGAGGATCACCGTCCAGCGAAGGAGACAGCTGCACCCCCCACTGGCGGCCCCCCCCACGGAGCGGCAAACCTGGAGTCCAGGCCGGTGCTGTCCAGTATGACGGCCACGGGCCGCATGCAGCTATTGCATTGCAAACAAAAATTCAACAAAATCCACAATTGCGCTCCTCCATCGCACTGGCCATGTCCCAAGCCCTCGATAGCTGCACACAGCCGGCGGCAACCGTGTTGGAGAGGCGGGAGCAGAGCTTCCCCGTCCTGGCAGAGAGCTGCCCCGGGCAGCAGTCCTTGCAGAGAGGGGCCAGCGGGGGAGGGGGGAGGAGGCAGCCACGGAGGGCAGCCGGACCCCTAGGAGCCGTTCCAGCTCCTTCCTCTCTTGCACCCACGACGTTGGCTCGGCCACCAGCCCTCTGCGCCGTCTCCTGAAGGTCTCTTCTTCCCGCCATGGGCCCGTGCTTGACGCTTTCCCGGAGCTCTGACTGCATCCCACCCCTCAGTCCACCCAACAAACACAAATATCTCTGGCTTTTCTAGGGCCTGGACACCCCACCACCACCAAATTTTACCTGCCTCTGCCAAGGAAGCTCGGCCTCAGGCAGGACCTTCTCCCCCACCTGAGGTCTTCTAGGTCAAGGTTAAGCATCCAGTCACTCCTTGTTTCACATGGCATTGGCCACCCCCCAGCCACACCCCTGCTCCTGCCCCCCTGCCCCTCCCCACTGCCCTCTGACCTGGGGTGGAAGCCTGAGCCGCCCCCTCTGCTCTGACACCCTGGGCTGCCCAGGAAGGAGAAGGTGTCATGTTGGGGTGGCCCTCTGGCCCCGGTGACCGTCTGGAGTTTCTTCTGCAGAAGCTGTCTGTCCCACTTGGTGTCCACTGACCAAGCTCTGGGCACGGGCAGGAGGGACGCAGGGTTCGATGACAGATTCTTGGTCCCCTTCCGTACCGAATTGCCCCGTCTGCAGCTGGGAGGCCCTGGCTGGCCTCGGACCCTCCTCCCTCCCCCAGTCTTGTAGACCCAGGGCCAGTGCTGGACGGGACCGCTCATCCAAGGAGCTCAGGGCAGCCGGAGGGGGCGATGCCGAGTCGGGGCGTCCTGGCGCCTTCGCACACATGGCCACGCCCCAGCTTTCTTTCTCCAGGAAGCTGCTCTCCGGCTTCAGGGAGGAAGGTTTACTTTTTAAGGTTCAGGTGTTTATTTGTTTACCCTCAAGGCCCACAGCCAGGCAGAGAGATGGGGCTGTCCAGTGACAAGGAGGGGCTTCCTTTCCCCATGCAGCAGTGAGACAAAACAGTGGATGAACGGGGGCGGGGCCGAGACTTCCCCCCACCCATCCTCTCCTCGGGCAGCTCACGGCCGGGAATGGCTCACCTGGAGCAGAGAGAGGACACAGGAGAAGTTCCCACCCGGGGCCTGCAAACAGGGGGCCCCCCGTGGGGCAGGCGTCAGGCCTCCGAGAGCACCTGGCCATCCGGCCCGGCCCCTCAGCTCCTGGCCCGGCCCTGTGCAAACAAAGACTCCCTTCACTGGGCACTGTCCTCGGATCACCTCCCAGCTGCGGGCCCCGGGCGGCGGGCTGGCCGCGGCGCTGAGAACCGTGAGTGAGGGCAGGGCGGTGACAGCCCTGTTCCGCAGGCGGCCCGGCCCGGCCCTCGGCCCCTCAGCCGAGACAGCCTCCGGTTGCTGACCGCTCCCAAGATGGGGAGGAAAGAACCGGGGTTCCAGGGCCTGCGCCCCACCACGCCATCCTCTCAGAAACCAGCGTCTTTGGTTTTCTGGGGCCCGGGAGTCACCCCGGCACTGCACGGCCATCCGCAGAGGAAGCTCTACAGAAGACAGACCTCTGTCCCACGCCCACTGGCTTCCAGGCCAAGGACATCACTCAGCTCAGCACCCAATCAGCCCTGCAGCCCGGCCCAGCCCGGCCCGCAGTGGCTAAGGTCACCGACGTCCCTGGACGTCCAGCCTGCTCTGCCTCTGTCGTCTGCGAGTGCCGTGGCGTGACGGCCCGTGTGCTGACCACAGCCTCTTTGTCCTGGCTCCACCATCGACCCCTGAGCGACGGGGGCTTTCCAGGCTCTGTCCTCAGCGCTCAGCTCCGCTCCCCAAACACCCTCTCTGCCTGTCACTTCCTACACCACCACGGTGCCGCTGGACAGCTCCCCAGTGTGTGTGCCTGCACCCCCCCCCCCTCGCCTGCTTGTGAGCCCCGGTCAGCTGTGAGCCCGTGGGGCCGGTGACAGCAGCTGAACTAAACAGAATGGAGAGGTTCTCGGACCCTCCCGGACGGCCCCGGCCCCAGGAGGAACACTCCCTCTCACAGGAAGTCCTGCCGGGCAGCTCTGCGCTGGACCCCCGTCCCCAACTATCCTGCGGACATCCGTCCCTCCACTCCGTCACAGACCCGCGGACCCTGGCTCACTCGTCCTCTTCCTCCTCAGCGCCCACCGTACCTGCACCCTGCAGCTCTCGCTCATGGAAGTCAGTGCCACTCAGACAGGCCCCCGCCTCTGCCGCACCTGTCCCCTCTGCCGCACCTGTCCCCTCTGCCGCACGTGTCCCCTCTGCCCCATCCCCAGCCTTCCCTGATCCACCCCCGCGGCCTCGCCACCACTTTTTTCTCAGCTCCTCACGGCTCTCCCGCCTCCCATCGGGCCTCCCAAGTCCTCACCAGAGGCGGCTTTCAAAACGGTGGATCCGAACTCCACCCTTGGCTTGAAAGGAGTTCTGCGGAAATGGAGGGACGTCTCAACCCTGAGCTTCTCCTTCCGGCTCCTGCCTCACCTCTGGCCCCCTCGTCCTTCCCCCGCCCCGTGTCCCTCACTCCAGCCATCTGGAGTCACTGGAAGTCCCCAACACGGTCATGTGGCCGAGTCCTCTGTCTCTGTCTCCCGCCACCTCCTTCACTGAATGTGCTCTTCAGACTCCAGCCCGATGCCGCCTCCTCCAGGAAGTCCCCTCCCTGGCGTCGAGCACAGGCCTGTCTACGACGGCCGGCTTCCTCATCTAGCCAGCCCCCTCTCGGACCAGGGACTCGCCGTAAACGCGAGCCCGGTCTCACTGTCCACCGTCTCCAGTGACCAGCAGCCGGCCTTCCATCCTGGCCAGCCTCCACCCCGCCCTCCGAGGTTCCCGAGAAGCAGAACCGCCATCCGACAGGCCTCCAGGATCCCACACGTTGTGCTTCAGCCGCTGGCCAGCCTGTGCAAACCTCTCCCTCACTCAGGGTGGGTGGCCTGCGGGAGGGGGCGGAGGGACGCCGGGCACACCGTTAAATGTCACAGGAACGTGGAACGCTGGTGCGGCCACCGAGCCACCCTTTCCGCAGATGCCCCTCTCCTCTGCGCTCAGAAAATCCAAGGCTTCAGAGAGTTTAGCCCTCCACCTCCACCAGCCAAGGCTGCAAACCGCCCCCGCACCCCGTGAAAGCAGTCTGACTGAAGGAACTAGGGTCCGTCCCTCAGACACAGCACAGCCCAAAACCAGGCGGAGCCGGGCGGCGGACGCGAAGGCCTCTGCTCTCGAGCAGCGACAGGGGTGCAGGGTGGGCATCACTGTGGGCCAGGCCGCGCAGTTCGATGAGTCAGTAAATGACGCCGGCGGGGCATGGGGTGGGGCGGGGGGGGGCTGCTCTGCCAGCAGCACCCACTCATGGCCTCTGCAAACGGACGGCTCTTTACCGACATGGAAAGGCGAAGAGTGCAAGGCCGGCTGCATACACGCACACTCCGCGGCAGAGACCGGGAGACCACCCACCTGGCCGCGGCCGGCCGGCCCCTCTGGGCGACGGACACTCGGTGGGTGCCGGGCGCCCGCCCGGGCTGCTCTGGGCCCCGGCCCTGTAACAGCGCGTGTTTCTGCCCGTTAAGTCCACATCATTTTCCACTTAGGAAAACGACAAATACGCCCCACCCTGGGACTAAGGGAGCATCTTGTTTATTCCAGGGAATCCGGCTCCACGTGCAGGGAGGAGGGGCTTCGGGGCGCTGAGGCAGACTCGTGGCTCAAGTGGGACCCTGTGGAACACACGTCAGCCCAGGGCAGATACCCAGCTGCAGAGGACACAGCCTCTAGAAGCAGGGACGTTCGTCCTGTCCCTGGCATGGCGCTCAGCAGTGGCATGTGCTGCTGCAGGAAGTTGTCTGCGGCCCCGAGACAGGCCCTGCAGCCAAGTGCTGGCACCCGGTGTCGGGAGTTAGGCAGAATGGCCACGAGAGTTAATGGCCCGGGGCTGCCCCTTCGTCTGAGAGATTCTTTCTAACAGCCCTGGCGGCCCCTGAGGAAGCGCTGACCAGGGGCAGGGCTGGGCCCTGGGCACACTGCTTTGGTCGCATTTCTCACTGCGATGACCTTCGGTTTCTCCGGTGAGCAAACGGGTCGAGAGTGAAGGAGCCCCCACCCGGCCCCATGACGGGGAGAAGCTCCAGAACCGTGGCGGGGAGGACGGGCTCCCGGGCAACCCGCAGGCAGGCAGCGCCCTCGGCCCGCTTCACCCCACCTGGAGCGGCAGCTTCCCGCCGGCTGGGCCCTGTGGTCATTCATTCGTTCATTCGCTCACTGGTCCAGCGGGCTGCTGGCTGCCTACTCCCTGCCAGGTGCTACGATTTCTCTCGGGGCGCCAGCCTGCCAGCCTCTTAAAACACACCGCTGGAGTTTCAGCCTTTTGGATTGAGGCACAGCATCACCAAGAATACCCCCAAAATGCCAGGGGTGTGGGCGGCGTGGCCATGGAATGTGCATTTTCAGGGCCCTCGCTGCGTCTGCAGGGGGGACAGAAACCACGTTGGTGACGGAAGGAGGTGACCATGCCGTGCGAGGGTGGCGGTGGCTTTGTCCCACTGCCAACGTCCTCCGATGGCAGAAGCTGATCAGAGCGCTGTCGGGGGGTCTGCCTGGGTAGACCCCCTAGCGGGGGCGCCTGCAGAGGGGACGGGAGGCAGGAGACTAGGGAACAGGACAGAAAGGGGGTAGGCACCGGGCTCTGGCCCGCCCCCCACCCCAGCTGCCTGGCTGGGCCCCGCCCCCCACAGGTGCCTCCTCGGCCCAGACTCATAACCACCTTCACAGGGGAGGGGCGTCATGGTGCCTGAAGACCCAACAGCCCCGCAGCCACCTGCAGCCCACCCCGATCCAGGCAGCTCTCACCACTCCCACTTGACTGTTCGAAGGGAGAAACAGCCCACAGGTTTCCAAGCACGTCCCGGGCCTCAGTCCTGGAGAGCAGCCCCAGAGACCCCCAGGGTAGAGGGGCAGGGCCGCCCCACAGCACCCACCCTCCAATCTACCAGGGCTGACAGCGTTTCCAGGTAAGGCCCTTTTCTCTCCCTGGTCCCCCGGGCAGAGGGTGGCTGGGAACCAGGGCGCCTCCCTGGGGCCAAGGTGCAACCCGAAGAAAGAGCTCGGGGCCCTCCACCAAGTGTGGCTTTCCCGAGTGGCCGTGGCCACCGCCAGCAGCGAGGCCGGACCCAGCCCGAGGCACTGAGCGCTTCTCTTCCCGAAGCTCCCCCACCCCCATGCCCGCCCTGCCTGTCCGCCTGGTTCCCATGCTCCCTGCCCGCCCGCAGCCTCCTGTCCTTTCTGCTTGTTTCCAGGAAAATTCCTGCAGGAGTCAGGTTGACAGGCAGGCACTGGGCCCCGCCTGGCTCCCGGCCGTCCGCATGGCTGTCCGCATGGCTGTCCGGGACAGGGCGGGATGCCCCAGTTGGACCGTGCCAGCCCTGTCCACGGTTGAGAAGGGGTCGATTCCAGGGGCCTCCGGGACAGGCAGGGAACAGCCCAGGTGGGCATGGGGGCCTCTGGTGTCCCAGACCACGTTTAGCCGGCCTTGAGTTCAGCTCTGGAGAACAAGCGTGGGCAAGGCCGAGAGCCGCACCCATCTCCCATCCCGCAGGCCTCCCTCTCAGGTGCACTGGTGACAAGGACCCAGAGCTACTGATGTCCCGAAAGGGCTCACGAGCCCCTACCTCTACTTGCGCCACCGAGCCCATGTCCAAGGGACAGGAAGGTGAGGGTCTGAGGCCGCGGGCTGCAGCACAGAAGTCTGGCCGCGAGCTCGGGGGGGAGGGGAAGGCCCGTCTGCTGGGCTTGGGCACGTCTGCGGGTCCAAAATGCAGACCTGGCCCTGGCAGGCCGAGCACCCAGGACACACCCCGGCGGGCTCCTGAGAGTCCCAACCTCTGGGCCTCACCGTACCAGCTCTAGGGGCCACCCCCGGGGGCTGGAAGGAAGCGCCCCGTTCAGGCTTTGCCGGGTCTGGTCCCCATGGTCCTCTAAGTGGCCGAGAACCCCTCGCACTGTGGGAGGGGCCCAGGAGGTGCCTCCTCTCATTTGACTTTCCAAGGAGGCAGATCTCAACAGGAAAAAGCAGGGAAACGATAACTAAGTAATCCCCGGCCCACACGGTAGCTGTGCCGCCACGATGAATCTTGGTCACCCTCAGTTAAACACTGGGGGGTCCTCCAGGTGGAGACCATGCTGCTTCCCGAGGGGCCGCTCCCCGGTGGCCTGGCAGGCAGAGCCGGGGACCGGAACCACTCGGCCTTCCTTTCTTTTGCAAGTTGTCACCACCAGCCCTCCCCAAAAGCCCCGAAGCCACAGCCACCCCAGCCCCAGGGATGGGGACCCCCCACAAGCCGCCGGCCCCCGGCAGACGAGAGCGCAAGGACAAGCTCCAGTCCTGGGGAGGATGCCCGGCGGCACCACCAGATCCGCGAGATTCTTTTCATCTTTGTTTTGATGGGTGAAGTTCAATGCCAGAATATTTGGTTTGTGAGTCACACGCTCATTACAGCCGGGGTGGTTGAGGGAGGGTGAGCGGCACCGGGAAGAACAACAGAAAGAAGCATATTCCAAAGAAATTGTGCTGGGCTGGCTCCCGGGACGGGGAGCTGCCGTCTCAGGCAGCAGGCGCCTGCGCCCTCCCCGGGGCCACGTCAGCTCTCTCCGTCCCCACCTGGGAGGTGCCCCTCGCGGCCTGGCTGCACCTGCCTCGGACGGGCGGGTGGCAGCGTCCTCCGGCTGGCGGAGCCCACCCGAGACCTGCTGGTTACCGGGAGCACTCTGCTCGGCTTCACGAGAGGCTGGGGATGAAAAGAGGAGGAGGAGGAGGAAGAGGGCAAGAGGAGAGCGCAGGGGACCCAGGGGAGCAGAACCTGCCTGTCCTTCCTGCCCTGGCGCTCTCTGGGGGCAGCGGGGAGGCCAAATTGGGAAGCAAGAAGCTCGGGGTGGGGGTGGGGGGCAGCCTCAGCTTGGCCAGCTGCGCGTCCTCGAGCAGGTCCCAGCCCTTCCCTGGGGCACAGAGATGCGAGTCCGTGACCCCGTCACTGTCTACTGCCTCGGGGCCACGTGTGAGCTTCTCAGGGCTGAAAGCACCATTGCTGGAATTGTTCAGAATTGTTCAGAAGTGCCATTTGCTCTGGGCCTGCTTTCGGGTAACACACACACACACACACGCACACGCACACGCATGCACGCACGCACGCGCACACTCACTCACACCCACAGCCGCCATCATTTCTGTTGGTGCAGTTATTGCCGGGGTCCTCTCCTCAGCGCTCCGGGCAGGAGGGAGAGCGGGGAGGAGGGTGGGAGGGGTCAGGTCAGCCCCCTGCGCCCCCCCGCCATCTCCCTGGCACCTGCGTTCTCCCCCCGCTCTCCCTCGGGCAGGGCCGCTGAGCAGGCCTCGGAAGGAGGCCCTTCCTGGCCACGGCAGGCCTCTCCCCGCAGCACATGCCACGGTCAAGGGTGTCTGTCCGTGGCCTTGCCCGTGGGCTGGCTGCATGCTTTCCTGCACTGTAAGAAGCAAAGGCCTTGCAGCCTCTGAGGACCTCACGTCTTCCCCCTGGGACCCAGGACTTGGCTAGCAGTTGAGAAAATCCAGTTTCTCAGGACGCTCATTTCCAAAGCTCCGAGTGGGCCCATCTGCCTGCGTTCTCAGGAACTAAGTGACAGAAGAGACAGGGAGGCGGCTGCCCCCCTGTTCCAGTGGGTCAGGAGGGCTGTGGGTGTCCACGGAACGCACGGGGGCTGCCCAGGAACCCGCACGGTAGGGCCCAGGTGGACAGGGTGCGGGTGCCCAGGACAGGTGGGGAGCAGCCCTGCACCCGTGGGGTGCCCTGGAAGAGCAGGGTGGGACGCGGGAGGTCGGCACACAGGAGATGTGTGCCGTCCAGGGGCTGGAGGGTGGCTCAGGGACTCGGCCCCAGACCAGAGGCCACTCTCAGCAGTGTGGACAGCAGCTGGGAGTGTCCCTGGGAAAGGGGCATCATCGCTCCCTCTCCAGACTGGACCCCCTCCAGAAACACCAAGACTTGAGTTGGCGTTTCCTGGCCTGCGTGGGGTCCAAGTGGGCCGCAGGCAGGACCCAGCAAGCCTGGCTGCCAGCTGATCCAGGCGGGCAGGGGGGCCCCCCACAGGTGCGGAGCAGCCTTGGTACTGTTCCTTCTCTTTTCACACCCTCAGAAAAGCGCCAGACAAGAGTGAGGCAGGAGAAACGCCCCCCCCCCCCAAAAAAAAAACACGCAGGGAGAGAGGTCCCGTTCCTCCTGACTGTGAGCCCCTGCCACAGAGCCCCTGCCCCGAGTCACAGGGGGAGCCGGAGGTCAGCCCTCCCGCCTACCGCGGAAGGGAGAATCGAGGATGGGCACCGAACCCTTCCCGCCGCCGCTCCCAGTCTCCCTGCCCCTCTGCCAGGGTGCCACCAGGGGCCCCTCCCACTGGGCTCCTGGCCCGCTGCCGGCAGCTAAGGTGTCTGCTCTGCTCTGGCGCTCAGGCTGAAGCCACAAGAAGGAGCGGGGCAGCGCCGGGTCCCACCCAGCCGGGTCCCCACCCAGCCGGTCCCCGCCCGGCCACCTACCTCCAGCCGGCGTCCTCCCCTCGGCCTCCGGACTCTCCCAGCACCGCCTCCTACAGCATCTCCCAGCAGCGGAGCCACCCCCGGGGGAAGAACAGACTTGTCGAGGGAGAGAGCGGGGAAGAAGGAAAAAGCCCTCCGGGGAGAAGGCTCGGGAAGGGGGAGACCAGGGCAGGCAGCAGCCAGTCCCCTCCCGGCACCTCAGTCTCCTCTGCTCCAAGTTCTCTCTCTCTCCCTCTGGCCAGAAGCGGAAACAGGGTTTCTCGAAAGTAAAGGAAGAGCTGGAGAAAGCAGGACGGAGGCGCGGAGAGCAAAGCCCAGCCAGATGTGAGCGGCCGCGGAGCCTCCAATGCTCCCAGCCCATTCTGTCCAAACAGCCGCCGCCAAGGATTAACTGTGTGTGTGCCCGGGGGGAAGGGAGGGCTGCGCCGTCTTCCTCCTGGACCCCTGCCCCCGGGGAGCCGGCCCCAGCTGGGACCGCGGTGGCCCCTTGGAGTGTCTGGAAGTCTGCCCAGGTGTGGGGGTGGCCAGGGCCAGGAGCGTTGGGAGCCCCAAGTCGACTGCTAGCAGGGGGTCGGGATGCGAGGAGCTCAGGGGGCATCTGTAGCCAGCCAGGATGGATCGAGTCCCTAGGCGGTGGCTGACCTGATGCACACCTTCGATCAGGGCCGCGACCTGGGGCCCAGGGGCCACAGAAGGTTTGGGGACGTCTGTGAACTCCGGAAGCAGAGTGCAGAGCCGCACGCGCGCCTTTGGGACAGCGGTGGCCGTTGCTTCCGCCAGCTCCCGAGGTTGGAGACCCCTCGCTGTGGGGCGGGGGGGGGGCGGGGGGGGGCGGGTTTCCCGGAGCTCAGGGTGTGTGTTGCGGGAGGGACAGGAAGGGCTGCAGTATTTCTCAGTCTCATTCCTTCAGAGGAGAATCGGACATTTTGTCCGTTTTGTACTCAAGCTTTTTCTCAGAAAGTCTCTTGGCCCCAGGTCGCCGCCCTCTAGCTGCCCCTGGGGTTCCTGGGAAGTGCGCCCCCCACCGGGCTGGTCCCCATCCCTACACTGAGCCAGACCGGCTTGTTCTGGAATCTTAGCGTGTCACGAGAAGCGGTAGGATCTGGCCAGAGACGCAAAGCTCCGGTGTGACAAGAGTTTTCTTTCTTTTCTGCCTCTTTCTGAACCCTTGCTCCCACACCCTCCCCCACGGACTCTGACGTCACACCTGCCCTTTCTGCTTCCCGTCACCCCACTGGGGCCTCTCCCTCTGGCTACACCTAGACAGGGTGCTGGTTTGGGATGTTTGGGGCAAAGCAAAGGGTCTGCTGCTCCCTCCCCCTGCCCCGGAACACCCTTCCTGCCTCTGCTCCCTGCAGGACACCTAAAGTGGGGTGCGCATGCCTGACACCCACCAGGCACCCCTTCCTGCCAGGGCGGGCTGAGAACAGGGGAACGGGAGAAGAGGGGGCGTCCTGGGCGGTGCAGCCCGTGAGAGCCTGTGGCCGCCCCATAGAGACCCAGCAGCTGCCCCCCGCTCGTGGCAGCAAAGTGAGAAATGCCCCCGTCCGGAGTGGTCTGGTGAAGTTCACGGGCTCTCTGGCGAGACGAAGCAGCCACAGACCCATCAGAGACGCTGTTCTTGAGACTGCCTCCCGGTCCCTGGCCCGTGTCTGAGGCTCGGCCAGACTTTTGTCCCTGGCTGACTGTTGACACAGGAAAACCCGGAGACAAGCCCATCTTCCTCCCATGCACGGCAGGAGGGACATCCCCATCAACACGACCCACGCCGGGCACAGGGGCCCGCCTCCCCCCCCAACCCCGGGATCCTGTCCTCAGGGAGCCTTTGCGGCAGGGAGGCCAGGGGGCGGCCACCACAAGAGAAGCAGGCCCTCTGTCCCCGGACGCTTGAGGATCCTCCGTCAAGACGCTTGCATCTCCTGTGCCGGGGTCGGAAAAGGCCAGGCTCTCACAGCCCGAGTCACACCGTTGCATCCAACTTGTCTGTGCCAAGTTCAGGGGGCAACTAGGGTGTCGGAGCTTTTTATATCTGAGGGGCTTGGAGGCAGGGGTGTCCAAGCTTTTGGCCTCTCTGGGCCACACTGGAAGAAGACTTGTCTTGCTTGGGCCACACAATAAATAGATCGAGACACGGAATCACAAAAAAAATCTCATCATGTTTTAAGTAAATTTACGATCTCTCTGTTGGGCTGAGGATTTTGAAACTGTGAACGCTCAGGCTGCTGAGGAGGGGTTGGCGGACCCGGACGAAGCGCAAGCGAGCTCTCTGTAACCATCTGCACTGTGAGAGCCCTCCCTCAGCTGGAGCGCGGCCCCGCATCTCCCGAGAGATTGGAGATGGGGGTTCCTGGCTTCCCTGAAGCAGAACCCGGGGGAGGGAATGACGTGCGGCTCCGAGAGCCAGGGCTTCCCAGGGCATCCATGTGCGCCAGGGGGCTGGGGGGGGGGTGCGGGAAGCTTGAATTGAAAGACAGGGTGTGGGGTCTGAGGACATTTGGGGAGTGCCATCACAGCCCACGTCTCAGGCCAACAGGCAAAGGGGCGGAGAGCGGCCAGGCCCAGGCTCCCGAAGAAGGCAAGTCAGGCTTCAGGAAATAAAATGCATCACCCAACCGCAGACCTGGCCAGGTCCCTAAAATGCCCTTGGTCATCAACTTCATTTACTGCTTTAAAATGGTGAGCAGGAAAGATGGGCAATTTCACCGGCCAGAGGCGGTCTCGTGGGTGGCTCAGTTCCCTTCCACGGCCGGCCACGGCGCCGCCAAGCGCCGGGGGCGAATGTTCCCGGTTCAGCAAATATCTTCCCCTTGGACGGAGTCCTGACCAGCAGTAGGACAGGAGTCACAGCAAAATGAAGCAAAACAAACAAACAGCAGCAGGGACAGCCGGAGCCAGGGCAGGGCCTGGGGGCGGTTTCATCAGCCTCCGGATGGGGCAGAGGCCGGGCTCACCAGAATGATGAAGTCCCTGCCCCGCCCCCACCCAAGGTCTTTCTTTTGGGCTCCCAAAGAGCTGCAGGGCACACCCACCCTGGAATTCCCTAGGAGCTCACACCTCCTACACCAGAGGCCTGGGCCAAACCCCCAAGTTGGCGTGAGTATTCCCGAGAAAAGGGTGGCTCTTGGGACAAAAAGCCCCGAGACCCAGGGGGGAAGAACATTCCCGGAATCGCGGGGGGGTGGGGGGGCACACCCTGTGTCCCTCGGGCTTGCCAGTTCCTTCTCTCTCCCTGGGCATGTCTGTTTTCTCATCGCTGCAGAAAGCTATGTGACCTTGGTCCTAGTCTGTGGGACACTCGGTTCCAGATAAGCACCGCCCGACCTTAGTGGCCCTGGGATTTTTCCCACTGTGACCCTAACAGCCTGCCTCTCCCAGCTATTTTGGGCCGGGCTGCCCAGTGGTCCCGCCGGGGCACAGGCTAGTATGGCAAACTCTTGAATTCCTTTCGGGGGGGTAGCCACAGGCAGGCTCAGATAGCAGGTCCCACTGCCAAGGGGTGGGGGTGGGTCAGCGTCCTCGGAGCTTCGGAGAAGGAGCCGAGATGGAAACTTGGCAGCCAGGCCCAGCCTCCCTGGCCGCTGGCCCACACTCGCTGCTCCTGGAGAGCGGTGCCCGAGGTCTCCGAGGTTTGGGGCAGGTGGGGATGGGGACTGGCGGCGGCAGAGACGGCGGAACAGGCTGATGCCCTGCGTTCCGCGCCTCACACCTGCAGAAGACCCCCGTCTGAGGGGCACAGGGCTGTCCAAGGATGTCCCCTCCGCACACTCCACACAAAGTCTGGCAGCCCTGGGTGAGAGACACATGTGCAGTCTCACTTTCGCCATTCGCGAGCTCTCCGACTCTAATCGGGCCGTGTGGTGCCCGTGCCTCAGTTTCTCCATCTCTCCACGTTTCTGTCCCTGTTTGGGGAAGTCCTTTTTAGGACTTCCAGTGAAGACAGAGACAGGCGGGTTAGGCAGTTTCCCTTAATAAATACAGTGGGAGAGCCCCCTGGTGGACAGCGCGAGACTAAGCACTCGACCGTGCAGTGAATGCGTGGGTGAGTGAACGCGCGAATGAGTAACTCAAGCAAAGCATCGTCAGTCTTTTACGCAGAGCCGCAAACGAGAGGAGGGGACTTCTGGGAGGAGGCCCTGGTGAGGTCTCCCCGGGTGCAAAGAAGACTCGGAGAATGAAAGTCACCAGGAAACCCGCGAGTCCATGACCGCTGAGTCACTATTGACAGCGAGGAGCTCATTTCACAGCACCACGTGCCCGGAAGTCGGCTCACTGGAGGATGCGACACCCTTTGACACTGTCCTCTTTCCTCCAGGACTTCGTCCCACAGACGTACTCACAGCTGTGTCCACACCGCCAGTCCAAGCACGTGTCCTGAGGCCTTGCCGGAACGCGGAAGGATCGCGGATGCCCTGAAAGGGCATCGCCAGGCTGGGGAAACGAGGGACAGTCCCTCCATGCAGTGGGACACCCCACCGCTCCTCAGAGAATTTGGAAGCCGAGGTGGAAACGACGAGGCGGAACAAGCTACACTGGGAGGCGAAAAATTGCGAACGTGATCGAAAGACGTGCTTAAAAAAAAAAAAAAAAAAGACCTGAGTAAACGGCAAGGCAAGCTGTGTTCTTGGGTGCAATGGCCATAAAAATCTCAGTTCTCGCCCAACCTCCTTCCAGACTGAAAACAATTCCATTCAAAATCCCAAAAGGCGGGGTGGTTGGGACGTCACGGGGGGGCCGGGGGGGCGGGGCGAGGGAGCCTACGACCCGTGACGGTTTGTTATAAAGAGGCCCTCATGAGGGCAGTGGTGTTGGAGCAGATATGAACTATTATACCCACACAACGTAACCAAAAGCCCCCAGTCGGAGGCACGTGTCGGGAAACTTAAGCTGTTATTAAACTGGCATTGCACAGGTATCGATGGGGAAGGGACGGGCTATTCTCTAAACGCAGCATGGAGATAGATGTTCGGCGTGTGCGGGAGAAGAGACGCGTGTGAGCAAAAACGTAAGAAAAGTACGCCCTGCTCAGTGATCCGGCGGCAAGAAGACACCTGGGCCATCGGGCTAGTAAAATTAACACACCCGATATTAATACACCCGGTCACGTGGGGCAACAGGACCTCGCATCCACTGCACACGGTTTTGTTTCATTTCTGTAAAAGTTATTATAGGCACATACATTTTTCAGGGATACGACGTTCAGGATTGTGGGCACCTCTGGGGGAGGGGGGAAGGCAGTTGGGAGCTGGGAGGAGCACCTGAGAGCTTTCAAGGTCAAAGGGTTAATGTTTTATTTTTTAAGCTGGAAAGCATATAAAGATCTAGGTGTCTCAGTAAATGAAAGTTTGAATAATTGAAAGCAATGAGAGTAATATACGGTGCATGGTTGGAACTCAGCTCAGCATGATGGGAAACATAAATGAATTTCCGAAAAGGTTTGTCCTCTTCCACACCCTGCCCCACCCCCCAGTGCAGAACTGTGTGTTCGGCACATTTCCGTCTGGTTTTTAAAAAGGTAACTTAACAGATGTGTTTACGATTTGTTTGTGTGTCACCCAATATCTGCAAGAACAACCACAAGAAACTAGTAACAGTGATTGCCTCTGGGAGGGCATGCGGAACAGGGAAAAACTGTGCACCATTTACACAACCAGAAATTGTTTTGTGCATCTGCTGCTTTAATAAAAGGCTCCCGAGAGACCCGGAGATGTTTGCCCGCACCACGGAAGGCTCCTGTGTGACACCCAACACTACCAGGCTTTCCCCCCAAGATTTCTAACAGGGAGCACCACTGCCAGACTTGGGGGTGAGAGGGAGGAATGCCTTTTATCATATTCCATTAAAATAGCTCCGGGGCTGGAGAAACGGGATGAATCGGAGACCCTCGTTTGGGAAGGGCTTTGTTGGCTGCCAAGTCAGGGGAACTTCCGCCCAGGCCGCTCCAGCGGCTAGACCTGTGCCCTGATCTTGGCTTTGGAATCTGACCTATATTCCACCGACAAGGGCGCTTGGAAGACCTAAGGGGAAAGGGGTCTCTGAGAATGAGGGTGGCAGAAAAGGTCCCAGGCAAGAGGTCCTATAATTTCAGCTAGAGGAACGATAACATCCCTCCTGAGTAGTGTTGACCCCCGTCCCGCTCCCCTTTCTGCTCTGCTGGCTTTCCGGATTAACCTGGGGTTAGCGGCCGGCGGGTAGGCAACGCAGAAGTCCCTCCCGCCTGCCCGAGACCCGCTCCATGACCAACAAAAACTACAACTCCCAGCAGGCCCTACAGCGTCGGGTGCGCAGCCGCAAAGCAGAGGCTGCCGGGAGCGTGTTGCCCGGAGGCGTGGCGAGCGCGCCGGGCGGAAGTCGGTGCCCGTTCGGACCCGGCCCTGCCTGCAGCGAGGCCCCTCGCTGTCTGCGGGCCCCGGAGCCAGCCCGCACCGGGTGAGTGACGGCTGCGCCCGTCTGCTGCCGCCCTCCGACCTTGCCGCGTCCCGCGCCCAGCTCCCGCACGCCCCCCCACCATGTGACCGATAGGGCCCCAGATCCGCTCTCTCCTCTGACTTGCGGTGGGCCTCCCGCCTCTGACCCTGAGGACATGTCCCCTTCTTCCTACTGGTGGCGGACACCACCCACCTCTGACTTGAGGACTCCAGCGCCCTCTGACCCTGATGGACTTGTGTGGGACACCTAACCCTGAGGACAGCCCCCTGCTGCCCCCTCTGGTGTCAGTACCCCTCCTCTGACCTGCGCGGGGTGGGGGGCGCCCCCTCCCCTATCCGATGGGCACTTTGCGTACCTGCAGCAGCCCAGCCTTCCTCTCCTTTCCCTCAGCACAGCCCACTTTCCTTCCTTTTGCACCCAAACTACTCTTCCCCCTCTGCCCTCCCTTCCCCCTCTGCCTGGTTGGGATCCTTTCATCCCTGGGGACCAGCGCCGCCTTGCTCACCCTGCTCCTTGGAGCCTTTCTCCGTCCTCTGGGTCCCCCGGCTTGGCGGGTCCCTCGCACCTGCGGTCAAGCACCCTAGGTCCCCCCTTCCTCCCAAGCACCCTAGGTCCCCCCAGGAGAGTAGTGTGTGCTTGGCGGCTTTTCTACCACGTTCCCAATGGCGCCTGCGTTTGGGAGCACGCCCGCTGGTGTGCGGTGGGTCTTGCCCACCACCGGGTATGGAAAGGAAGCGGCGCTGCGGCCCTTCGGGAGCTGAGGGTTCTCTGCAGCCTCTCCTTCCATTCCCTTTGGAGGTCTTCCCAGGCTGCGCGGCAGACCCTCTGCCAGCCCCCAGCCCCACCCACGGGCCTCTCAGGGGAAGGAAAAGTCCAGGCTGAGCCTGTGGACAAGGTGGGGCTTCTTCCAGAGCAGCCAGTGGCCTCCCAGGGCCCCTCCCTCTTGGCCTCAATGAACTTTCTATTCAGGGCGTGCTGGCCTGCCGACAGGCACGTTAGCCGGGCAGCCCGCTTCCTTCTGGACTTCCTAGAGGTGTCCCGTCCCGGGCAGCGCAGCACGTCCCCCAGGGAGCAGGAGGTGAAGCGTGGCTGGTCTAGGCACTGCCAGAGCCTCCACGGGGCCCTGAGGACAGGGCCTCCTCTCCTCACTCTTGCCCTTGTCCACACCCACCTGACCCCTCAGGCGATGTTGTCCATCACAGGGCGGTGCAGGAAATCACGTTCCGGTTGTACAGGTGCCGCCTTGTGTCCCCACATGACCCCACCGGAGGTGCAAACCCGATCATTTGGTGTCCCGTGCACTACAAGTCTCCTCCCTGTAAAGCGGCACCCCAAGTGTGCGGTAGCTCATGCCCGGTTCTTACAGCGACTGTCGGTGTGTTGGTTTAAGCTGCTGGTCCCGGAGGGTGTTGACAGCTGGCCCCACTGTGCACCTAGTCCGCCAGGGCTCCGAGCCCCGAGGAGCAAGAAGAGACCTGGGTGCGGTGGGCGCAGGTCTTGCTCTGGCACTGTGTCCGCCCCCACTCGCTGGAGGTGGCCTTTGGGGTGGGCGCGCGGGTTCCCACAAATGCACTTGGCCCCCTTCTTCCGAGTCCCCGGCCAGCAGTGCAGCGATCGTCGTGGCAACCGTGTGGGGTTGGCTGTGCATGCGTGTTTTCTCTTTCAAAACCAGACTATCTCAGATCTGGGGCGGGGAGGGGGGCGGTGCGGTGGGGGCAGGGTCTGGAGTCGGGTCGGTGTGAAGACAAGAAGGCGTTGCCCTATTGCTCCGACTTTTGTGGAATGGCATCCGGGACCCCGGGTGTGGAGGGGACGTGGTTATTCTTTCCCTTCACTAACACGCTGAACCGTGGGGATTTCTGGAGTCCTCTTAGTAAATGCCCACGTTAAGGGGATTTGAAACTTTCATAGTGATTACTTAGGACTTTTATGTTGATTTGGACCCAGACAGTTACTAAGGAAAAAGTCTTGAAACCAGAGAAATCCGTGTGGGAAGATGTTGGGTTCTCGCCCCTCATCCCACTTCCTTGCCAGTCCCAGTGCCGACAGCACGTGGAACTCACCGCGCTGGGCTCCCAAGTAGAGGGGTGGGCCGCGGGCCTGCGTGGGGCAGACCAGGTCCAGGGTGACAGCGTGGGTGTGAGAGTGAGGTTGGCACCCGTGGGGAACGGCCCCCAGGGCCCGCAGTGTCCCGGGAGCCGGGCATCCCTGACTTGGGCTGACGGTGGGGTTATCGCACCCCTGGCATCCGGCTCCAGAGAGTAAGCCCAGCGGTGTGTGGTGCTGTTCGGGCGGCACCTTCCCCTGAGAGGGCCACCGTCTTGCTGAAAGTCCTCCAGGTGTAGCGCTGACGCTACGGGCTGGGCCCTGCTGTGACGACGCAGTGAGTTCTGAGCCTCTGCCGCCCGCCCGCGCGCGCACACACACATGCACGCACGCAGCTGTGCTGAGAGCACAGGGAGAGGGAGAGGCTCTCTCCCTGTCCCCGCATCTCCACGTCCTAACCCCCAGAACCTGCAAGGATGCCTGTCACATAGCAAAGGGGGGTCACGGGGGCAGCTGGAATTCAGGGTGCTAATCAGCGGACCTGAAAACAGGGAGATCGTTCTGCCTCGCCCGGGGGCACCCAGTGTGACCCCAGGGCGCTCACAGGGGAAGAGGGAGCCAGGGGAGCCGCTGAGGGACGGAGGGCGGAGGCACTGCGAGGCACTGCGAGGCTAGACGGCTGGCTTGGGGTGGGGTGGGGGGTGGGGCAGCTGCTAGAAGCTGGAAACAGCAAGGAAGTGTGCCCTCCCCTTGAGCCTTGGAAGGACCCGGCCTTGCTTTTGGCCCGGGGAGACCCACGCCAGACTTCCACCCGCAGACTGCCGGGTGACCTGCCAGGTGACTGCCGGTCAAGCTGCCAAGGTACAGTGGCGTCACCGCAGCGACAGAAAACTAACACGCCCCTGGACTGGCTGACTTAGAAACAGGGCTGAGAAAGAAGTTGTCCTGAACTGAATTTTTTTTTTTTTTTAAGTTTATTTATTTTTAGACAGAGGGGAAGGGAGGGAGAAAGAGAGGCAGAGAAACATCAGTGTGTGGTTGCCTCTCACACGCCCCCACTGGGGACACGGCCTGCAGCCCAGGTACGGGCCCTGCCTGGGAATCGAACTGGCGACCCTTTGGTTTACAGGCCGGCACCCAAGCCACTGAGCCACACCAGCCAGGGCACCCTGAACCGTCTTTGACTGGATTCAATGAGTGGAGAGTGCCCACTGCAGGCCGAGTGAGGGGTGGGCGGGAGAGGAAGGGTCCGGCAGGACCCAGAGAGTGTTCCTGCAGCGCTGGCAGCGGCCTGGGCCTCCGGGAGTCATGGAGGTCAAGGGGTCAGGCTCTCTCCTTTCCGATCAGGAAACGCACCTTGGCAGCAGGCACAGCCCGGACCACAGCCGGGACACCTGCCTTCTTTAGGAGCAGCAGGCACTGTGCACAGCGGGGAAGGAGGGCCGTTTCTCTGCAGGAGGGCAGCCCACCCGGGAGGCGGAGGAGGCAGGGACTAGGGTTGGGGGGCTCCTTCCCTCCGATCTGCGCTCCTCCTTCCGCCCTCCCCGGATCCTGGAAGGGAGGAGCCCCATAAGCCTGTTTGTTCTGCCACCTGTGCAGACCGCTCCTGAAGGAAGCCTGAGAAGGCTGCCCTCTTGCTGCAGGGGTCGGGAATGCGGTCCCCTTTCCTCTGAGCCTTGGGTGGAGTCTGCTGGCAGGCCCAAAGATGGCCCAGGAAGGTAGGGGTGTCTGAGGCTGTCTTCACTCGTAACTGAAGGTGGAGGGGCTGCCCCTGCCCCCCGCCCCGGGTCTGGGAACCTCTGGGAGCCTGCAGACAGCTCGCGCACCTGGCGGCTCCCTGAGGAAGAGCCAGTTTGACAGGAGCCCGGAGCACAGGGTGTCAGCCACCGTGCTTGGGACAGACCACCCTGAAAAGTGGGAGGGGGGTTAGAACTCGGGCCCTGGCGGGGGGCCTGTCCCTCTCCCCAGGGAGCTGGCCCTGCAGTGCGGCTGCTGGGGAAGGAAGCAGCGGGAGAGCGGGCCCTGGGGTTTCTGGGGGGGGGGGAGAGCTCACCTGTGCAGCCTGTGAACCCGGGACGATTGACGGGGGCACCTGGGCCCTCATTTTCCTGCCGACAAAGTCAGGACGGCGAAGCGGGTGCAGGACCTGAGGAGCGTGGGCGAGGACGGCCCGCGGCTGCTCTGGGGCCGGCTCTGCCCGTTCCGCCTCCCCCTGCTCTGTTGGGGTGTGTGGCCGGCAGTTCTTGCTTTTGCATGTTTGTTTTTGAACAGAAGCACGAGCTCTCGCTCCGCCCCAGGCCTCCAGCGGGCAGCACCCCGTCTGTTGCGGGCGTGGAGCCGGCCTGGGGCGGTGGGCATCTGGTTGGAAACGTCCTTTTCCGCCACGTCGCAGTCAGTCCTGGGGCACAGCCCGGAGGGAAGGTGTTCGGGAGGCGGGGTTGGAGGGTTTCCTGGAGGCAGTGGAGCCTCCTCACTGTCCCCAGGCCCCCCTCTTCTTTAACAAACAGAAGGGGACCGCCCAGTGTCCCACCCGGACCCCACAGGGCCTCGCCCCCAGGAGGTCAGAGTCCATGGGGAGTGGCGGCTGCCATCACAGAGCCATGTCCCCGACAGAGGCGGCACCCGGACAGGGCTGGGAGCCGTGCTTGTTTCCAGGGCTGCCGGGACGAGGCGCCGCAGCCTGCGGGGCTGAGAAGAGCGCCTTGACCCTTGTCCCTCTGGAGGCCGGCAGCCCAGTACCGTCCCCCGGGCTGGAGTGACGGTGTCAGCAGGGCTGTGCTCCCTCTGAAGGCTCCGGGGGGTGGCCCGTCCGTGCCCCTTCCAGCTTCCGGGGGCCCCGCGCTTCTGGCTGGTGGCGCATCCCCTGATCTCTGCCTCCGTGGTCACCTGCCTTCTCCTGCTCTGTCATCAAACATCCCTCGGCCTCCTGATTGTGACTGCGGTCGCCTGTGACTGCGGTCAGGGCCGCAGGGCAGCCTCGCCATCTTGAGAGCCTTAACGTGTCGCCTCGGCAAGGCCCTGCTGCCCTGTAAGGGTCCAGCACCTGACACCTTCAGGGCCAGGGCCAGCCTCCCCCGGGGAGGGAGCTCGTGGTTGGGGAGGGACACGTCACCACGTACCAACAGGGTGGGGGAGGGGTGGGCAGGGAAGCCCAATGTACCAGGAAGGGGGCAGGGGGGCACTGCAGAGTATCACCACCCTGGTGCTGTCCTCGCCACTGGCAGGAGATGCACTGGGACCCCAAGGGACGGCCCCGAGGGCCCCGGGCGCAGGCCTGTCGGCTGTCCTCCTCGGAGGGCTGCTGCTCCAGGGTGGCGGGGTGGGGACGGGTGCCGGGCTGTAGTCACAGGTCACCAGTCTCAGTTCGTCCACAGCGGTTCCTGGCCTGCTGGGACCAAGCAGGCAGAGAGGTGGCAGGACCTCTGGTGACGGTGGGGATGGTGGCCAGGAGGGGAGAGGGAGTCGCCGGGCAGGGAGGATGACACGTCACAGTGGTGACAGCTGGGCCTTGGGGCCTGGGCCTGGTCCAGGGTGTGGGTTTCTGCAGGGTGAAGGCGGGGCACAGGGTCGGGCAGTCGGGCTGAGGGGGATGGGGTGCGGGCTTCCCCCCTTCAGCGGGTGGGTCCTGAGTGCCCCCTGCCCGCCTGACGACGGGCAGATGTGCGGGCCAGCCCTGCCTGAGATCTGCGTAGAGTGGGAGTCCTAACGGAGCCTGGTGAGGGGTCGGGAACACGCCTGGGGGCCCTGCAGGGGGCCCTTTCTGAGGCGCTGACATTTTTAACCCCCCCCCCCAGAGGAAGGACGAGGCAGCCCTTCAAGCAGGGGGGCGGGAGGCAGGGCCCGCTCGCTGGAGAGTGGTGAAGTCTCCATGGTGGGGGGCGGTGAGCCTGCGTGGGTGAGCGTGGGGCAGCACCGGGCTGAGGGGGGCCCTCCATCCACCCGGCCCTTGGGTGAGAAGGGGCCGCGGGAGCATGTGGGGACCAGCGGGAGGAGGGCCTGCGATGGAGTCGGCTGGGGAAGGAGGGCAGGGCCGGCCTCCCGGGCTTGGGAGGCGGGATGGTTCTTAGCTTGCACTCAGGGGCAGTGTGCCTGCCAGACAGAGCATCTCTGGGGGTCTCGGTGAGAGTTTTGGTGTGGGAAGCCGTGAACAGGATGGTCCCTGCCACCCTGCCACCCAGTGCAGGATGGTCCCTGCACTGTTCCCGAGGGAAGATTTGGGGGCAGGTCGGTGTGGGGGCGCAGAAAGACTTGCGTTGAAATCGTACATCTAGGCGGGCCTTAGAAAGCCAGGCAGAGCCGTGAGTGGGGTTGGGGGGGACGGTGCTTAGCGGTGACTGGGGCTGAGCCAGATGCTGGGCAGCTGTGGCGGGGACTCCGTCTCCCAGTGCGGAGGCCACAGCCACCAGCTCTGCGGCCACACGGGAGCCCTTCCTGGGGGAGGGGGCGCCCTGCCGGCAGCTGGCTCCTGAGAGGTGGCTTTCCTGCACCTGAGCCTGTGGCCAAACCCAAAGTCTGCCCAGAAGCACGGGGGCGGGGCTGGCTTCCCGGCGGACTCGCTGTGGTCCCCACCTTCGGACCTGGTGCCGGGGCACACACATGGGGCCCAGGGTGGCACGGAGCCTCCGAGCCCCCACGCCCTGCCCAGCTGCCCCCTGGCGCTGAGGAGCGTCTGCCCCTGACGTCCCGCCCTGGTTGTCCTGGGGCAGGAGGCAGCTGTGCCCAGCGGTCCTACTTGGGCAGTTTCTCAGGCTGAAGGACAGAGATGCAGCCACCGTGGGCCACTGTTCTACCGAGTCCACTCCCAGCGTGGTGGCTGCCCTGGAGCGAGACGCTGGCCGGGCGCTGCTGTGGTCGCACTGCGGTCTGTGCTGAGGACGGGTGGGGAGGGGCTGTCGTTCCTGGTGGCCACCACCCAGCGGTGGCGCTGCACCGGGGACCGGCGAGGGGCTGGGCCTGAGCCAGGCTCAGGGGAGCCGCTGTCCCTGAGGCCAGGGCGCTGACATGCTGGGCTCCAGGTGGCCAGGGCTGTGTGGACTCTGGCCCCTCGGTTCCTGGCATTCGCAGGACGGTGCCAGGGGACAGATGTTGCCCAAAACAGAACCACGCCTGTTTGGCTTAGACGTGTTTTGCGTTCACACTTGGAGAGCGCAGAAGCCTGACGCGGGAGGGGGCAGAGCGGGCGCCCCTGCATGCTGTCGTGGGGGCCGCGCCCAGACCAGCCAGCTGACGCCTGCACCGGAGCTGCGGGGGCCGTGGGCGGGGACAGGTGCCCGGGGAGCGGTGGAGGCTGCGTCAGGAGCAGAGCCGCAGGGAGGGCTTCCAGGATGGGGGGGCATTTGACGGAAACGGAGGCCCGCCCCTCCCCTGAGACTGCAGAGCTGCGGCCCGTGGGCAGAGCGCCTCTGCGGGGCCCGTGTCCCGGCGGCCAGGCAGGGCCACCATCATCCCGCTCTGGATGCCGTCTCATCTCTGGGAGAGGGGCGGACAGGGACATCGCTGGGTCAGGGCTCAGTGAGGCCGAGGAGGGAACTGTGGCCGCCACGTGGTGGCAGCGCCAGGGACGCTGGGCAGGCGGCCTCCGACCGGCCCCTTCCAGGGACTGGGAAGCCACCGTCTCCCAGGCGTGACCTCTCTCCCCTCCCTGGGTGTGCAGGTCCCGCCGGCTCTTCCTTCGCACGCACGCCGGCCCCCCCACCCCCGGAATGGAGTGAGCCTATGCACACCCTCTGGGTCGGAGTGGGGGGCCTTCCCGTGCTGGCGTCCATGACCAAGGCCGCGGACCCCCGCTTCCGCCCTCGCTGGAAGGTGATCCTGCCGTCCTTCGTGGCCGCCGCCCTCCTCTGGCTGCTGTACTCCCACCGCCCGGCCCCGGGCCGGCCGCCCGCGCCCAGCGCCCCCCACCTGCGGCTTGGCCGCACGCCCGCTGAGCGGTACAATGACACCTACCCCCTGTCCGCCCCCCAGAGGGCGCCAGGCGGGACCCGGTACCGCATCGCGCTCATTGCCGACCTGGACACGGAGTCGAAGGCCAAAGAGGAAAACACCTGGTTCAGTTACCTAAAGAAGGGCCACCTGACCCTGTCCGACAGTGGGGACAAGGTGGTCGTGGAGTGGGACAAAGGCCACTGGGTCCTGGAGTCCCACCTGGCGGAAAAGGGGCGGGGCATGGAGCTGTCCGACCTGATCGTCTTTAACGGGAAGCTGTACTCCGTGGACGACCGGACGGGGGTTGTCTACCAGATCGAGGGCACCAAGGCCGTGCCCTGGGTGATCCTGCCCGACGGCGACGGGACCACGGGCAAAGGTGAGTGGGCCGGCGCTGGGTCCTGGGCCGGGTGGAGGGGCGGGGCCGGGTGGGGGGGCGGGGCCAGGCTCCCCTTGGTGGGGCGGCTGTCGCTGGCTGGACTGCACGAGCTTGGAGATGAGCTTCTGGAAGGAGGGACGGTCCGGGAGTGTGTGCCCCCCCCATCCTGCCCGCGGCCCTCCAGCCTGGGAGACAGCCCTGCGGACCCCGGACCGGAGCAGTTTCCAGGCGTGTGAGCCTGTTCCTGGCGGAGCGGGCGCTCTCTCCGGGCGGGTCTTAGGGCTGTTGGGCGCTGCCCTGAGCTCCTCTCGTAATGGGTGCGGGTCCCTTTTCTGTCCTAGAAGGTGTCTTAAGAGCACGCTGGGGTCGCACCCTCTGGGGGCCTTCCTGCGGGGCCCCGGGGTGGCATTGCTGACTGGACTGCTTCTGCAGAGGAGGCTCACTGCCCCCTGCCCAGCCGGGGGGTCTGTGTGAGCCAAGGCCCCACACGAGTGGATACCGGGCCCACGGCCCTGCCGTTTGCAAGAAAGGGTCACTGCCATCAGTGGGCGGGAGCCGCCCGAGGGAGTCCGGGGGCCCAGGGCCTCTGGCAGGAGGCAGCCGCGTGGCGTCGCAGCGGCAGAGCCGACCGAAGCCTCCATGTGCCGGCACCCTCGCCGCGGGCTGGAAGCTCCCAGAAAGCTCCACTCCGCTGCGCTGCCCGAGGTGGAAGGGGGCTCCTTGAGAAACAGGAATGTGGGGACCAGAGGGCACCGGTGAGCGGCGGGCTGGGCCTCCCAGAGCCGAGGGCAGCGGGTGCCAGGGGCAGGGGCCGTTCACGTTGGTTCACCCGGACGTCCCAGCAGAGCTGCGATGGGCCGCATGGCCAGAGGCTAACGTGATGGCCCCTGGAGAGCAGGGAGAGGAGGCAGGTGCCAGCTGCCCCGTGTGAGTCGTCACACAGTCTGCCCTGAAGGGGGTGCCTGGCTGCTGGCCCTCTGGGGGTGGAGCGGCAGCCGGCCTATCCCGTCTGCTCTCTGGTCACTGCTTCGAGTGAAGTCCCACACGGTGACCCCTGCCACCCAGGGCGCCAGACCCCACAGGAGCCGGTGAGCAGAGGGCCGGCGGTGTTCTCAGGCTGCCCCTCTCAACCTCGTGTTTGCAGGCTTCAAAGCCGAGTGGCTGGCGGTAAAGGACGAGCATCTCTACGTGGGCGGCCTGGGCAAGGAGTGGACCACCACCACGGGGGAGGTGGTGAACGAGAACCCTGAGTGGGTGAAGGTGGTGGGCTTCCGGGGCAGCGTGGACCACGAGAACTGGGTGTCCAGCTACAACGCCCTGCGTGCCGCCGCTGGGATCCACCCACCAGGTGAGAGCCGCGGGCCCAGGGGCATCAGCAGCCTGGTTCCCACTCGACCTGCCCCCATTCACCGCCCTGCCGTCCGCCTCAGACGGAGTGGTCACAGCTGTCCCCCAGGGCAGGGACGAGGGGGACAGAGCTCCGGGTCTTCCCACTGCCTCCCGAGAGTCATGGTTTACAGTAGGGAGTCGGCATGCTTGGGGCAGCCTGGCCTGCCCTGGGCTTGGGGGCGGGGCTGAGGACCCCCATGCAGGCCCCCCCCCCCCCCCCCCGGGAGAGCAGAGGTGCTACCTCTCCGGCTGCCAGGCAGGCTCTTCCTGCCCACCCTGTCACAGCACAGCCTCGCTGGTCCCTCTGGCACCCTCCCCTGGGGGCTCTGATCAGCGCCAGGGCAGCGGAAGGACAGACAGACCTCATGGCGGTGGCTTCTCAGCAGTTCCAGGGGGCCAGGGCCCAGGGGCAGGACAGCCTCCATGGGCACTGTCCAACCTGATTCTCTGGGCAGGAATAGACCACAGAGAAGCCTCTGGGGCACCGGGGGTGGGGGTGGGGGGCACAGGAAGGCTGGGTGGTGATGGTGGACGGTGCCCGCAGGGCTGGTCCCCACCCGCGGCCCCTTGGCCCCGGGCCCCGCCCTGACGGCCCGCCCTGTGCCCCCCGCCCCCCTCGCAGGCTACCTCATCCACGAGTCCGCCTGTTGGAGCGACACGCTGCAGCGCTGGTTCTTCCTGCCGCGCCGCGCCAGCCACGAGCGCTACCGCGAGAGCGACGACGAGCGCAGGGGCACCAACCTGCTGCTGAGCGCCAGCCCGGACTTCCGCGACGTCTCCGCCCGCCGCGTCGGCGAGGTCGTGCCCACGCACGGCTTCTCCTCCTTCAAGTTCGTCCCCAACACGGACGACCAGGTCATCGTGGCCCTCAAGTCCGAGGAGGACGGTGGCACCGTCGCCACCTACATCATGGCCTTCACGCTGGACGGGCGCATCCTTCTGCCGGAGACCAAGGTCGGCGGTGTGAAGTTCGAAGGAATAGAATTTATTTAAATTTAAAAATTGGGACAGCGGACAAGGCCCAGGGTGGACGGTGGAAGCTACTGTACGCCGGGACTCAGGTTTTATAAAACGCAGAGGGCTGCCCGTTTCTGCGTGCGTTGGCCCTCTTTCTCCCCGGAACTCCGGGGCGCGTGTCCGGTCTGGAGGCCGCCCCTGCGGGCCGCAGCCCGAGTGGGCACGTCCCAGAGCGGGGCGGTCCCCTGCGGCCCCGGCAGTTGCACAGCCCTCTGTGCTGCCACCTGGCGGTAGAGGCTGGTCATTGCGGGCACCGTGGTGTGGGCCACGCCCTCCCTCCCGTCTGACCTCCCCCGCTTTTCTTGCCTTTGTTCTGTTCAGTAAACGGTTTTGAGCCCCGCTCTGTGTCGCGCTCCGCGCCCCTCTGGGAGCACAGCAGTGACTCTGAAGTGCACCCGGCCTCGGGGTCCCTCGGGGACTCTGGGCTCCCCCTGTGCCCTCCTTCCCGCCGAACCTCTGGCACTGAAGCCACCCCTGCGGCTTGGAAAGGACCTGTTGACACTTTGGGACATCGCGGGCCTGGGAGCAAGGGCGGGCCTCTGGGGACTCGCCCCGCCCCCAAGGATGTCGCAGGGTCTCTCGCCCACCCATTTGTCCCCAAGCCCCACAGCAAACAGTCTTGATTTCATGCAGCTGATTCCATTTTCTCCCTCCAGGAAAATTCTGTGGCACCATAGCTCTTTGAAGTTTTAATTATTAACTTATTTTAATTAAAGCAATTTCCTCTGGTACAGAAGGGAACTGCCAAATCTTATCACACAGAGCCAGGTCCACGGTTTGCAAGTCCACAAACCGCTCTGCAAATCCGCTCCTCACACAAGGGAAGCGGGATTAGGCCCCTGTGAGCCCTCGGCCGGCCAGACGGTGTGGCGATAAGGAAAACGCCACCTGCCCCGAGTGAGAGCCTGGGTCCTGGGTGCCTCCAGCCCGCCGTTGGGGACGAGGCTGGCCTGGCCCTGTGCTTTCGGTCCCTGCGCTGTACTTCTCCTCTTCCTGCTGGGAGTTTTGGGGCCTCCGCTCCCAGCAAACTCCCCACAAACTCTGGCTCGTCTCGGTTCCTGTGGTCTCTCCAGGGGGCGTGCGACAGAGGTCGGCCAGGACCCAGGCCGAGGAGGGCCTCTCGCCCAAAAGCTGCTGCGCCCCCGGAAAGTGCAGGGCGCTGTCACAGCCCTCCAGGGGCCGCCTGTCCGGTCTTGGCTGTGCCGTGCGGGCGCCTGCGTCCCGAGGTCTCTGCTCTGCAGTTTGAGCACAGCCGCCGGGAGGGAGCCCAGGGCGGGTCCCCCTCCTCGCATGGCGGGGCCTCTGTGTCCCCCGCTGCCAAGCGGACAGCGAGGGCAGAGCACAAGCTGCTGAGGGCGGTGCATTCCGCACGTGGCCTCCCTGGACTTGTCCTTCCGGACAGCGTCCAGCAGGCCGCCTGGCCCACCCCCGGACAGTGGCCGTGGCGTTGCTCACGCTGCGTGCATCTGAAAGTGCAGAGGCGACATTAGGAGAGTTGGAGGACTTGGGACAGCCATCAAGCTGAGACCTTTCTGAGGCGTTAATTTTGATGCCACGGCCAGGGCGCCACCCCCACCCCCCACCCCCGCCGGCCACGTTCGCCACTGTGACCGCGATGCCCGAGCTCCTTGCTGGAGCCGTCATTCCTGAACAAAGCGCGGGGCTGCGAGTTCTGTCTGCCCCCTGGTCTGCGTTGGCTTTCCACCCAGGCTCTGCGGGGCTGGGGGACAGGAGAGACCCCTCGCTGAAGGGCGTCAGTCTGGGCTCGGTGCTGCGTGCCTCGGAGTCCCTGGGGCAGCCGCCTGCACAGGCGAGGGGAGGCTTCCTGGAAACCGAGTCACCGAGTCCAGCTTTTCCCGGAGGTGCTGTTTGGGTCGCTGTGGTTGAGTGTGGGCTCTGACCCCACTCCCAGGTTCCTGTCCGGGTCGGGCCCTTGCTAGCTGCGTGACTTGGCCAGGTGGCTGACTTCTCCACCTCGATTCCCTCCTGCGTGGAAGGGAAGCAACGGCGGAGCCCTTGGCAGAGCCGTGGGGGACCCGGCATGCCTCCACATACCTGGAGGTGCTGGGTCGTCGCCCGGTGTCCTTGGGAGAGCCGGGGGGCAGCCGGAGCTCCAGGGTGGGCCGGGAAAGTCTGCTGAGCCCACGGGAGTCACCGTGCTCACAGGACACGGAGAGTCCTAGAAAGTCCCCGTACGGAGCCTCGGGGTCCCTGCAGGGAGGGACCACTTCTGCAGGGGCCTGAGCCAGAGGAGAAGTGGCCATCAGGGTGAGGAGGCCGGGAGAGAGCAGCGTCACGGAGGCAGTGTCCCTGTCCCCCTCCTGTCCCTCAGCCACTCCTCCGTCCCTGCCCCGCTCTGTGTCCCCGGAGGCCGGCCCGCGTGAACCTCACCACGACCCGCTGTCCCCGAGGCAGTGCCCCCTGCACGTGCCGCTGGCCCTGGCCCTCTGCCTGGGGGTCATGGCTGTGGGCCCCCGCACTTCGTGAGTAGTCCCTCCCTTTTTTTTTTTTCAAGTTATAAGAGAAACTTTATTTAGACAGTCACAGAGGAAGTGGAAGTGAGCTGTAGAACCAGCAGACTTGGGAAACAAGTCACAGAAGCAAAAGCAGGGCCCTGGGAGCCTAGGAGAGAAAGGCCAGGGTCCGCGCCCCGGGGGGAAGGAGGGGGTGCATGCTCCCCAGAGGGAAAGCTGCCAACGGCCCCTTCCCGAAAGCCCCTGAGGTGGCCTGGGTTTGGAGCCTGCTGGGAGCCTGGCCAGGACAGCCGGCGAGGGGACCGGTGGTGTTGGGTGCCACAGGGTGGGGGTGGGGGGGTACACACGAAGGCCTGGATGGGGTCCCTGGGCTGAGCAGGAGGACAGGGCGTTCCAGGTGGTTCCAGGAGGGGGGTGCGGAGGCGGGATCGGGAGAGGGGGCTGCGCTTGGGCTCCCCAGGATCTGGAACCGAGTCCTGGTACAGGCTCACGCAGGCAGCGGCCTGCCCCTGCGTGCCCGGGGCCGGAATGCAGAAAGAATCCCGGAAGGCTGACTGCTTTCCAAGTGTTCATCTCGTCCTCTTGCGCATTTTAAGTTGGTAAATTCGAAGGTAAATTACACCCTAACAGAATTGTTCGGAGAGTTAAGCAAAGCAAAACTGAAATAGCTTCACGCAAAGGTATTTCAAATGTGGGAAGCGGTGCCGAGACTGCACAGACCTGTCCCGCTGCAGGGCGTGAGGGACACCCCCCAGCGCGGTCCCCGGGAGCACCGCTACCCTGGCGCCACTGCAGGCGAGGGCACTCCCAGCGAGGGCAGAGATGGGCCCACGTCCCTCGCGGACACAGGCGCGGAAGCCCTCGGCAGACGGTTAGCCCGCCGAGTCCAGCAGCACATGAAGGTAAAAATGCCTCTCGGCAAAGTGCGGTTTCTTCCCGAGCACCAGGGCTGTCTGGAGAAAGCCCAGCCATTGTTAATATGACGAGAACGGTTTGCATGGCATCGATGTGACCTGGCAGCCGAGGAGGGTGGCCTGGAATGCACACGCGTGAGCCATGACACCTTCACTGCGCTGGTCAGGGGGGGCCGTACACCATTGAGTGGGCGTGTGTGCTGTGGGGCCGTCACAGTCAAAAATGCCTGAGCGAGTAGAGCGACGAATCCGCGTCACATCTTGTGTAAAGGTTGAACGTTCCTCGGCGGAAACTATCCCTCTGGGTGAGAGGGCCGCAGCTGTGGGCAGCGGTTGGCTGGCAGCTGCATCACGACAACACGCCGCTCACGCATCACTTTTTGTGCAGAGTTTTTTGGCAAAACATCAAATCGCCCAGGTGACTCAGCCCCCCTACAGCCCAGATTCAGTGCCCTGTGACGTCTGTTTTTTTCCAAAACTAAAATACCCTTTGAAAGGGAAGAGATTTCAGAGTGTTGATGAGATCCAGGAAAATACGATGGGGCAGCTGATGGCGACTGGGAGAGCTGTGTGAGGTCCCCAGGGGCCTACTTGGGAGGGGACTGAGGCATCACTGTCCTGTGTACAATGTTTCTTGTATCTTCTGCAACGATGTGTCTGTTTTTCACATTGCCTGGCTGCTGCCTTCTGGGCGGCCCGTACACTGTTTGCTTCGTGTCCTAAAACCGATGTAATCCCCATATTTCCGGCCACAAAGGAAAACCCGTATCATAATCTCAAAAGCTACAGAAAAAAACATGTGACAAAATCCAACACACAGTCATGCTTGAGAAACAGACAACTTTACCAAACGAGGAAGAAAGAGAACTCTGTGGAAAACCCGCAGCCCCCAAAGCAGGCAGACGCCTGCTCCCGCCTCACCCCCCCCACACACACACCTGCTTTTGTCCTGAAACCGGCTCACACCGCAGGGAGGTTGGAAAACTGGTGCAGGGTGACCTGTGGCGCTCACTCCCCGGCCCTCCTGCTGGGGGTGCAACTGACCGCACGGACGAGAAAGAGGAAAGTCCCTCAGATTCCAGAACAGAGTCCACCTGTCTTCATTTGCCAACAGCAGGACCGGCTGGGTAGAAAAGCCTACGAAACCCTCAAAAAATCACCGCTAGAACTAACGGCCGAGTTTGGCCAAGCTGCGGGATGGATACCCGGAGCGCACGCAGAAATTAATTGCATTTCCGTGTCGCTGCCGTGAACAGTTGGAAATGGGAAATGTTTAAAACAATTTCATTTACAGTAGCACCAAATAAACATGAAACAGAACCTAACAACGTACGTAAAGATCTGTGCATTGAAACTACGAAACTCGGGTGAAAGAAATAAAAAAGGTCCAAGTAAGCAGAACACGGTAACCCGCCCTCGTGGACGGGAAGAGTCTGTTCTGAGAGGGAAACAAGGTGGACGGACTTGCACCGTCCGGCTTCCAGGCGGAGCACGAGGCGTCCGCATGGACGGACGGAAGGACACACCGAGGGGGCAGGGGGCCCGGGACAGCAGCATGCAGCCCCTCCGTGAACCGAGGCGTGTCAGGAGCTTGGAGCGGGGTAGACTCGCCAGTGAGTGGCCATCCCAGTGGCGTCCAGCCTGCTGGCCACATGCAAGACCCGGGTAAGGGCTCAGCACCGGAGGCCACCCCCGCCTGCCTCCCCTCCGCTCCGCTTCCTGCCGTTCCCGCCTGCCCTGCCTGGGCAGGCCCAGAGTGGCCAACTGTTTACATTGTTGCACGGTGGCTGTCAGCCGTCTTGCTCCGGGGTGGAGTCGACCAGACCGCCTCCTTGGGCGGCTGCCAACACCAGCATCCACCATCAGAGCTGGGGGGGGGGGTGTGCAGGGCTGGTGGGCGGCCAACCGCGGGAGAAACGTGTGTCACGTGGTTGCTGGTAATCGAAACTAGACTGTTTCCTCAAGCAGTCCTCAGGGCTGGGCTGCCCTTGGGCTTTCTGGGTTGGAGGACCATCTGCAGAGAGAGCCTGCAGCAGGGAGGTGGGCCCCGGACCACGGCCAGCACGGCCCGAGCAGGTGAGCCGTGCCTCTCGCTCTCCGGAAGCTGTTCCTCTCCCTACACAGGGCCACCGACGGGGGCCGAGCCCCCCAGGGCCTCCGACGGGCGGGTTGCTCACGGCACCCGTGCACCAGCACGTGGGGACCCAGCCCACGCCCATCTCCCCGACTTGTGCATGCCGCACCGCCTGGCGGACCGGGCCCTGTTCCTGACCTGCACAGAGGCGCCCTGGGGGCCAGGGGCAGGTAGCCCTGGGGGTCGGGCGGGAACGCTGGCCCCACTTGCCGCCCCAAGGCGGCCACGCTTGTGCACTATGCGCCGCCGGGTGCTCGGCTGGTATTTGTCCAAGGCCCAGCGTGCCTGCCCCGGGGGCGGGGCGGGGGGCTGATGGCTGCCGCTCCCTGGGGGAGCATGGAGGGCGCGGACCGTCTGGTCTGCCCCGGGGCTGAGAGCGCGCGTCCCAGGACATGGTGCTTGTGCATGAACAGCAGGACAGGCCCCAGCACGCCAGATGGCTGGCCACCCCAGCCCCTGCGGTCACCAGCTGCATGACAGGAGCTGTTGACTAAGGTGGGCTTCACCAGGCAGCTCCCAAAGGTCATGGGAAGCCCTGGCTCGGGAACCGCCACTAACATCCATAAACTGAGTGGGTGTGTCAGGGGACCGGGGGGCTGCCTCAGGGCCACCCACAAGAGTGGCCTCGTCCCCTGCTTGCTGGGCCTCAGAGAGTGGTCCTGGATCACAGGACTCCTACCAAACCAGAGGACCCGTGACCAGCCCCTCACAGTGCGGGGCTCCGGGAGGGCGGGGCAGGGCAGGAGCAGGCTGGGGCGGAGGGGGAGCCCTCCAGGTGAAAACTGGGAGCCCTGCCCCCCCCCCAAGCCCAGCTGACCCAGTGGCCGTGGTGGCTCTCAGCCTCTTCCAGCCTCTGTCTCTTGAGGACTCCGACCTCGGCGGGGTCAGTGCCGGGGCCACGTGGAGCCAGTGGGCTGTCTTCCTCATCTGCTTCCTGCCCCCATTACACCCTGCCCCAGCCACAGGGCAGAGCTCACCTCAGCCCTGACCCCTTTGCTCTCCCACCCTCCCCCTGCCAGCCCCACTGCCCAGCCCCGTCACCCCTGGTCGGATTCTGTGGCCTGCTCCCTGCCCTCACTCCCCTCCCTTCTTTATTGGCACAGAGCTCCCACCGGGCTTTTCCCTGAAGATGGAGCCCTGGCCTGCGCCAATACCCCCACCCTGCCTCCCCCCACACTTGCCTTCCCCGCCCACCCACCTGCCCCCACAGACAGCCACACCTAGGGCCTGGTTTTCTGAGATGGGCTTATCTGTCCTCTGTCCTTGCTGCCTAGAGACACTCCCAGCCCACCCCCTGCATCTGGGCACTGACCCCCCTCACCCTCAGCCACCCACCACCCTCTCCCCGTCCACAGCAGCACGAGCCCTGGAGGAGGCCAGGCCTATCTGAGGGCCGTACAGCTCCGCCATCTCCCTCTGCCGCCATCGCCTGCTTCGGTGAGAGGGGCTCCCCGGCCCGGCCATGGCCCTCCCTTGGCTCTTCTGGATGTGGCTGCTGGTCTCAGGGACTCGAGGTGAGCTGAGCCCCACGCTGTCTTTCCGCCCTCCTTGCAGAAGATCGAGGCAGCATTCTGCCCGGCACCGGTCCCCAGGGTCAGCTCGGGCTCCCTCTCCTGCTTGATGCCCCAGTTGTCCCAAGTCGTGTGGCTTTACCTTCTGGGGGCCACCAAGGACACCCTGCGGGACTTGAGGTTGGTGCCCTGGGCGCCTGTCAACCTGCTCTTCACCCCTGAGGCCCGGAGGCCTTGCTCCTCCTGGTGGCCCCGCGGAGGCCTGCTGCCCCAGCTGAGAATCGCCCTCGGACCTGTCGGCTCCGGCAGGGGCAGCCAGGGCAGCAGCAGGCAGAGTCCTGGAAGCACAGGATGAGGCGGGACCCACTATCTCTCCGCATCTTGCATATCCCGTCTGGGTTTCTGGGGAGCCTGCGCCCCCAGCATCCCCACGCCCCTCCGGCACCTCTTGCCTGGTGTATGGCCACCCCCAGGCTGACCTTTGTGCTCCCCGGGGGCCCTGCAGGCGCGAACGATGGTGACATGCGGCTGGCCGACGGGGACGCCGTCAACCAGGGCCGCGTGGAGATCTTCTACCAAGGCCAGTGGGGGACGGTGTGTGACAACCTGTGGGACCTGCTGGACGCCAGCGTCGTCTGCCGAGCCCTGGGATTCAAGAACGCCACTGAGGCCCTGGGCCGGGCTGCCTTCGGGCCAGGTAGGCCCGCCGGCCCCCATTCTTCCCGAGCAGCCGGTCCCCATGGGGGGACCAGCCCCTGGGCCATAAGAAGGGCCCCCTTGCCCCCCACACTGGCAGACACCCTGAGCCGCATGAAGCCCGGTGCTGGGAGGGGCTGCCGCCCAGCTCACACGCACCCTGCCCGTAGCCGGGACGAGGCTCCCGGGCACGGAAGCTCCACGGCTGGGCCTTCACCTTCCTGAAGCCACTCACCCCCAGAAGGGAAATCTGTGGGCGGGAAGGTGGCCACGGGCGCAGTGGCCGTGAGTCTCAAAAAAGGGGGGGGGGTAACCAAGATTGCCGGGGATCCGCTCTCCGTGCGGCGGGCAGCCTTGGTAGGAAGGAAGGCTGGCTCAGGGCACAGTGTCACAGCGGTGACAGTACTGGGGTTGTCACCGGTCTTTCCTCGTCAAAGACCCGTGGGGACAACAGAGCGCGTGGGGGCTGGGGCCCCAAGGGGCATCCATGCCTGCCTGCCTGGCTCCTCCGGGCCGCGGCGTGGTCTCGGGCCCGCCCTCCAGTGTCTGTCCTTGCTGTCCCCCCAGGAACCGGCCCCGTCATGCTGGATGAAGTGCAGTGCACGGGGACAGAGCCCTCACTGGCCAACTGCTCGTCCCTGGGCTGGCTGACGAGCATGTGCGGGCACAGCCAGGATGCTGGCGTCATCTGCAGCAACGGTGCGTGGGGCTCGCCCCACCCCGGGCCCCCAAAGTGTGGGGCAACTGGAGGGGGTCGTGCCGCTCCCCGCCCCTCCAGGGGGCCCGCCAAGGCCATCACACACCTGCACACAGGTTCACCAGTGACACCTGCTCTGCAGGAGAGGGTGGACAGCCTGCAGAACCCAGCCTCACAGCTGCCAGCCCCCAGTGCCCCCCCCCCGCCCTTCCCCGGACCTGCTCGGAAATGCTCCATGCGCCCCGACTGTCGGGCAGGGAGCCGCGCCCCAAACACCCACGACGTCCACAGATTTCAGGCTTCTCCCTTACACCGCTGTCTGAAACCTGTCACACAGCACTTCGCCTGCCGACTGCATGCTGAACATGCTGGGGCGTTTCTCCATGGGGGGGAGGCCTGGTGACAGACAGCCCAGCCCCCGCCTGCCCCGGCTCCCTCAGACCTGCAGGGGCCCAGGCAGCTCTGGCTTTCAGCCTCCATCCGAGTGTTAGGGGAGTGTTAGGGCTTATCTTTGCTCTCTCACGCCCACCTGTGGCTTCTTCCTGGATGTGCATAAGGGACCTGCGAGGCCCGTGCACCCCTGAGGCAGGGGCAGGCGGTGGGGCCCCTGCCAGGGGAAGTCAGGATGTCCAGGTCCAGTGGAGTGGAGGCTCACGCTGGGGAGGGGTGCGGAGGAGCACTTGGGCTGGGTGGGGTGCAGGGCAGGAAGCAGCTGCGGCAGGACCCAGAGGCAAGCAGACCCCAAGGAGGCCTGAGAGTGGGGTGGGGTGAGGAGGAAGGGGGCGCTAGGCCCAATGGGCTTAAATGTCAGGACTGATCTAAGCTTGTGTGTGGCAGACAGAACAGACGGATGTAGTTCCCAGGAGGCTTTGGGAGGGGGCTGGGGAGGGAGCTCATCCCCTCGAACCACCCTCCGCCCCCTTGAGGAGACTGCCAAGGACCCACAGCCCTAGCCTTGGGTGTTCATAAGATGTTCAGTCTCAGACCCTCATGCCCGGGGTGGGCAGGAAGGTTGCGGCCTCAGAGGGTCACATCAGGGCGATCGACTGATTGGCTGCATTTTAAAAGCCTGGGCTCTTGGCCTCTGGAAGTCAGCACCTTCACATCCCCCACCTGGAGGGGCTGCCCGAATTTGGGGAGCAGATGAGTTAACCCGGGGTGTTTGATGGGGTGGTGGGGGGACCCTGGGCCACGTAGGGCAAGGGCACCCTGTCTTCCAGGGCAGCCTCCTCTCATCTCCCGAGACGCCTTTCTGACCAGATAAGGCAGGGTCAGGCCACAGTTTAAGGGGAGAGACTGACTCCCAGGAGGAAAAGTAACTTCCGGGTCACAGAGCAAGCACGGGACAGGCCGGCTGCTGGTCCACAAACTTTGCCCCGAGCCTGGTGTGTTCCCTCCGCCCCGTCTTAGAAACCAGAGAGGTCTACACCCTTGACCTGTCCAGCGAGCTCCCCGCAGCTCTCGAGGGGATCTTCGACAGCCAGAGGGGCTGCGACCTGTCCATCATCGTGAAGGCCCAGGACGCCGAGCACCTGCGCATGTGCGCGCACAGGCTGATCCTGGCCAGCAACCCCGAGGCCCAGGCCCTGTGGAAGGAGCCCGGCAGCCTGGTCACCATGGAGGTGGACGCCGAGTGCCTGCCTGTCGTCAGAGACTTCGTCAGGTGAGCCCCCTCTGGGCGGGGACCCGGCATGGGGCAGTGTCCCCAGGGCTCCCCACCAGATCGCCCTGCTTGCGAGTGTCCACTCTGTCACCACGAGGGGGTCTGCTCGGGGATGCGCTTTGGAATCAGGGACTTAAAAAAACTGCCTATATTAAAAACTGTTTTCCCTCCTTCTTATGACTTACCCGGCTTTACATGGCTGAAAGGGACCCAGGAGACAGATGGCAGTTGAAACGGATCAGAGTGGGTTCTTTCCAGCCAAGTGTACAAGCCTGGTCGCTAGGCTGTGCCATCCCATTGGGACTTATTTCTAGGACAGTCTGAGAACGAGGCAGGGGCCCAGCCAGCCTTCTGGGCCCAGGGTGTCTGTGCCCTTCTGCAAAGCTCAGGGGGACGCGCGCTCTCTCTCTCTCTCACCCCCCACTTCCTTCTGCCAAGGCAGAGAGGCTGCGGTGAGCCGGGTGCCCTGTCTGGGCCCCAGAAGGCCTCAGGAGGCCCCTCCCCCCGGGGCCAGCCCGCACACGCTCCCTGGCCTCTGCCCCACGGCCATGCACAGCACCGCCATTGGTTCCTCAGCTGGTGATCTGGCTCTCTGCCAGCTTCTGTGGTTTCTCGGGGTCACTGACACCCCCATCCCAGCCTTTGGTCCTTTTTTTCTGCTTTTCAGGGTGTTTTCAGGGTCAAGGAACAGTTGGGACCCCTACTCCCACCCCATGGGTGCCTGCCGGAGGCTGCAGAGCAGGCAGGAGCCCTGGGGGTGGGGGACCAGCTGAGGCGGCCTAAGAACCGTCTCTCGGGCCCGAAGTGAGAATTAAGAGGCAGTGACGAAAACATTCTGCAGTGTCCCCCTGCCCCTTTGTCAACCGCCCTTTGCGTGGCCCTCGGTGTTGGTATTGCTGATGGAAGTCGTGGTCAGTGCCCGGAAGGCTTGGGCCCCAGGCCACTGTCCTGGAACTGCTCTGGGAGCAGACTGTGGCGCTGCCGTGCGGGTGGGCAAGGGGCTGAGGGCAGGCACGGCAGGACCTCGCAGTGTGCGGAGGGAACAGTGAAGGCCGGGAGGGGCAGGGGCACGTCTCCGGCATCGGCACTGGGCCCTGTGGGCTGCTGGGGGTGGAGGGTGCCCATGGGCTCCCAGCACAGGCTGATGGAGTCTGTCCAGGGGTGTGATGACAGGATACCCCAGTGCCCTGGATGGCCGGCAGGTCCTGGCACCCCAGGTGGTCTGGCGCAGACCACCAGTGAGCGTGACGGCAGCGGTGCCGGCAGCGATGCAGGGGGTGGAGACCAGGAGGTGGGGGCCCCTCTGTGCGCTGACAGATGAAGCTCATCCTCCAGGGCCCTGGGATCCGCCCCCTTGTTGGTGCCCATGACTCTGCTCGAACTCAAGATCTGAATGTGGGTTGGCCCAGGAGGTGAATTGAGGGGAGGATGAGGACCGGATGCCTCTTGAAATTGCCAGCACCCGGGTGCCAGCTGGTCATTGGCAAACATGGAAGAGATGGGAGGTGGGCCAGCCACCCCTGGGCGCAGCTTCTGCCCTGCAGGGATGGCGGGGGGCGGGGGGTAGAGCCAGGCTCTGAGCGCTCCCCCCACCCCCGCCCTTGCAGGTACTTCTATTCCCGAAGGGTAGACATCTCCCTGTCCACCGTGAAGTGTTTCCACAAGTTGGCCTCCGCCTTCGGGGCCAGGCGGCTGCAGCGCCACTGTGCAAGCCTCTTCGCCGTCCTCATCCCCGAGGACCCCTCCTTCCAGACGGCCCTGGACCTCCATGCCTACGCGCTGGCCTCCCGGGACCCCGTGCTGGAGGGCCTGTGCGTGCAGTTCCTGGCCTGGAACTTCCAGGCCCTCACGGGGGCCGAGGCCTGGCTGCGCGTCCCCACGGGCCTGCTCCACAGCCTGCTCTCCAGGACCGAGCTGGCCGTGACCAGCGAGGTGGCCCTGCTGATGGCCGTGGACGCCTGGAGCCAGGAGAAGGGAGCCAGCCGCAGGGACGTGGAAGGGCTGCTGGAGAAGGTCCGCTTCCCCATGATGCTGCCCGAGGAGCTGTTCCAGCTACAGTTCAACCTGAGCCTGTACTGGAGCCACCGGGCGCTCTTCCAGGCGCGGCTTCTGCAGGCCCTGGAGTTCCACACCGTGCCCCTCTGGCTGCTGGCGCAGCAGAGAGGCCTGAACCTCACGGACGACGCCTACCAGCCCCGCCTCTACACCTCGGCCACCTGGAGCTCGTCCTTGGAGAACAGCGCCCGAGACTCCAGAAGCTACGACTATTACCATTACGGTTATTACTCACGCAGCTCCTACCGGTCCTTCGAGACCCCCGCACACCCCAGCTTCCTCTTCCAGGCCCGTCGGGTCTCCTGGTCCCCCTTGTACCTGCCCACCGTCCAGAGCTGCCGCGACTACGGGTTCTCATGCTCCTCCGACGAGGTCCCCGTCCTGGGCCTCTCCAACTCGGGCTACTCGGACCCCACCATCGGCTACCAAAACAAAGCTCTGATGCTCTGCGGCGGGCGCTTCGTGGCCGACGTCGCCGACTTCAGGGGCAGGAAGGCCGTGATCCCCAACGCCCTGGACAGCAACAGCTCCAGGAAAGCCGCCTCCTTCCCCTGCCCGGAAGGGCCCTTCAGCAGCTTCCGAGTGGTCATCCGCCCCTTCTACCTGACCAACTCCTCCAGCCTGGACTAGGCAGAGGATCGAGGCCCCGCCCCAGAGCCCCGCCCCCAGAGCCCCGCCCAGCTGCTTCCTCTCTCGCCTCCCAGGACCGGCCTGCAGGGGTCCCCCTGCCTCCGCTGATCTGTCTGAGGGTAAAGAAACGGCTGGGTCTGCCAGGACTCCCCGGCACTCCTGCTGCCCGCCGGCCGGACAGCTGCGAGTTGGGAAGCTACAAGGCAGGCGTGGAGTGGGCCCTGGACTTCCCACGCTGCTTTTCGCTCGCTCCGTCCTCTGCTGTCCCTTTCAACAGTCGATCATTAAAATCGCATCATGGTCCCCAGGTTCTCTCGTTCATGCGGAAAGGGCTATGGAGTCCCTTCCCACCCAGGTGTTGGGTGCGCTGGGCCCCAGGGGCCCCTGTCCTCACAGGGAGGGCAAGGCGAGTGATCACAAGGAGACACGCCCTGGGTATTTACAAGTGGGGCGACTTCGGGGGCCGGGGGGTCGCAGGCCAGCACCTCGTCGCACCGGCCTCTGCGCAGAGATGCGGAGCGGCAGCCGGTGTCTGGAAACGGGAGGAGGGCATGCACCAGGTACAAGGAACAGCAGGCATGCGGACCTTTCCTCCGTAAGTCCTCGCCCGTGCACGGAGATGAGGGACGAGGGTTGTCCCGTCAGTGTTCTTTGGAAAGGCGAAAACGTGGAAACAACTTACATGCCCCTCGGCGAGGCACCTGACCACAAGTAAGAAACCTGCGATGGGGTAGGGCGGGGGAAGAAGGTTGTGCGAGAAGGTACCGGGTGGCCCGCGGAATGGAGGTGAACAAAGGCAGGGGGACCCGCCCCGGGGTCCTGTGGGGACATCCCGTCAGAATAACATTGCTGGGTTCCAGGTGCTGACGGCCGCTCCGCCAGGGGCAGGCGAGCATTCCCAACTCTCCCTGCTCCTTCGTGACACACACCCCAGCACAGCGTCCAGGCCGGAGCGTCGGGTGGCCCAACTTACGCCACGGGCCTGCCTGCCGCCCTGGTCCAGGGGCTCAGAAAACAAGTCTCTGGAGTTTCCTGGCCTCGGAAGCCCAGGCGGCACACGGCTCACCCAGTGGGCGGGCAGCAGGGACCTAGGCAGCAGGGAGGGCAGGGAGCTCGCCACACACGCGTTCCTTCCCCAGAGGCGCTCAGACACAAAAGCAGGGACACAGCTCCCCACCCCCCACCCCCAGCGCAGCCTCCCCCTTTCCCAGAGGGGGCCCCAGGCCCCAGCCCAGGACTCCGTGCCCAGCCCCACACCCGCCATCACGGCCACTTCCATGGCAACCCCGTGGCGTGTTTTCGGTCGCGTCATTTGAATTGTGCTGTTGCCCGCCACCGATACCGCTGAGGCGGGAAGAAGACAGAGAGCAAACGCTCCTGTAAACACCCAGCAGACACAGCGGAGGTGGCACCGCGGGCAGAGTGCAGCCACGGTGCAGGCCTGGGCGCTGCCTCTCCGCCCCGGGTGTGGTCCCAGCCTGCAGCCGGCCCCTCAGCAGCAGAGACAGCCGGCCGAGGAACTGGCATCTTCCTCCAGACGGCCCAGGGCCTTGGCTCCTGCCTGCCAGGAAGCTGCGGCCCCGCAGGGGGCCCCGGGATCTGTTTTAAGGAGCCTCCCCAGAGGAGTCTTGAGTTCCTTCTCTGCACCTGGCCCTTTTGAGTGGCAGCTGCTTCCCCTGAGGGTCAGGGCCAGGCCGGTCCAGCATAGCACAGCCCTCGATCCCTCCTTCTTCACTCAAGGGTGTGAGGAGCCCCATGACGAGGCGTGGCCTGCCTTCAGTTCTGTGGGACGTGGAGGCACCTCTTGGTGGAAATAGTCCCCGTTGGATGTCAAACCCCCTGAACCAGCAGAGCCCAGAGTTTCAGGGACCGGAAGCACACCCTTGCCCCCGGGGGCCTGGCCCCACTGCCCGGGCCCCGCTCTGGTGCTCAGAACCAGCAGGCGGACTGGCCAGGAGCTGGGCCAGCGCCTCAGACGGAAGGGCAGGGCTGGGTGGGGTGTTCGTTTGTTGGGGGGCGGGGTTGGCAGTAACTGGTACAAGGGTTTATTAAGGAGCCTGGAACAAGGTGTTCCAGGGTCAGCTGGCATGCGCTGCCGTGTCATCAGAGGCAAGTTGCTGTCACCCTTGACTTTGTCCCAGGCTTCCTACCCATACGCCACTGTCTGTCGTGAGTTACGAGCACGGGCAGTGTGGGGGATGGGGAGGGCCCCTCTAAACTGTCAGTAAATGTCCGTTCCTTAGCGAAGGGCCACATGGCTGCTCCACCTGGCGCCAGGTTCCAGCCCCTTCACGAGGCGCCGGGTGAGGGCTGACGAGCCGATGTCGGAGAGCAGCAGCTGGGCCGCGAGGCCCGGGGGGGGCCCTTGCAAAGCCTCCCTCCTGCCACCAAGGCCACCTGGAGGGCCCGCAGAGCAGGCCCTTGTGGCTGGAGCGGGGGCAGAGTGACACCCCCCGAGCAGCCTCCTGACACCCACGGGTGAGAGCTGGTGCTGCAGGAGGGGCCTTCTGGGGGACAGTCGTGGGACTGTCCTCAGCCCCTGTGACCATCCCGGGACGTCTGTCTTTGTCCTCTCCCCAGAGCTCACTGTCCCTCACTGTCCACCCGGCCCCTTCCGTCTGCAGGCCCCAGTGTGCCTGGCTGCATGGTGAGCACCCTTGGGTGATCCCAGGAAGGGGCCACGGGAGCCCCATTTTCTCTGCCACAGTTACTGGTTTGGGGAACACGTGGTTGGGGTGAGGAGCATGGGACCCGTGACAGAGCCCTTGTTGGGGGAGGGGACCTGCAGGGACTCTGGCACTGAAAACACTGCGCCCCTCAGGCCCTGAGAGCCCTTCAAATGCCTCTCTGTGCCGCTCTGACCCCACACCCAGGTTTTGGCCACTGGCAAGCTTGTGGTTCCGTGAAATGCCTGGAATTCGAGGTGACTTTGTTGTGCTCCACCCATGTGGCCCTGAGAGAGGGTGGCCAACCCTGGGCCTCTGTGAGAGCTGGACCCAAAAGGTTGGATGTGGCAGCAGCTGATCTTCTGAAAGGACGTCCTTCGGGTGGGGGCGGGGAGTTCCAGGAGCCGGGAGCCAAGCCCGTGGTAGCTGAGAAACGCTGGAAAGAATGTGGAGCTGCCTCCCGCTCCCTGTCCCTGCGCCCCGCTCCCCACGCCCTGCACCCGCCCTCCTGGGTGCCTGCCCCAGGTGTGCATGCGGCCAGAGGGGCAGAGGCTCCTGTGGAGGCCCCCTGGGGTGAGCTGGGCAGGAGCCAGAGGCCTGGGGTCTCTGCCTGCAGGAGAGGAGAGCATGGCCGGCAGCGGCATGAGGATGGGGCAGCGCATACTGGGAAGGAGAGCAGGTGGGAGGACGTGGCCCTGGTGTTGGCCATGGCGACCCCCATGGGCTGTGATCTCAAGAGAGAAAAGGAGGGAGGGGTCCAGGAGGGGGTCTGGGCAAAGGCAGAGTGGCTGACCTACGGGACTGAGGGGTCCCAGGGAGGCAGGTCGGTCAGTCCAGAGGGGTTGAGGAGCCCCAGGACTGGGGCCCCAGGGCACGGCCCAGGGTCAGGCAGGGCGAGTGCGGTTGAGTCACAGCAGCCTGCTGGGCTTCTGATGGGAACTTGCTCGAGCAGGACAGCCAGGAGCGAGCTGCCCATCCTCACCTCGCCTGACCTTGCAGCACCCCAGGCCCCCACTCAGCCCTAGAGGCAGCCTCAAACCTGCCGGGGGAGGGGTCCAGGTCCCCGTCCTGCCCTGCCACCTGTGAGCCAGGGCTGCACGGACGCCAGGCCTGTCTGCTGGGGGGGAGGGGGAGTCGGGGCTGGTGTGGATGTCCTGGGACTGCCGTCACCAGTCACCACAGGCCAGGGGCCTACACCCACCCAGACCCACTCCCTCACAGGTCCAGGGCCAGACCTCAGGAGTCAAGGTGACCTGCTGGGCCGCCACCTGTTTACAGGGCCTACCTGGGCACCACCTGGTCCCCGACTCGGCCCTGGCTCCACAGCTGGGATGGAAGCTGGAGCTGATATGATAAAAAGTGAATCTGTTCTTGGAATTTTAGCAAAATAACCCCCCAGTGTCACCAGTGAGAGGAGCCCCTGCCACTCCCTGGGACCCTCTGAAGGGCCCCAACCTGGCAAACCGGAGGGTGGGTCACCCCAGTTTAGGGGTGGAGAACAGCCAGAGTGTCCTTAATTGAGGAACCCTTTTCCTACTTAGAATGCACACAGTCTCTTTTTCTGGAACATTCTTTCTCCTCCCCTTCACAAGGTTAATTCCTTTGCATCCTTCAGGTCTCTCCACTTGCGAGGAGCCCAGATCTTGGGGCTGTTGCTCACAGGGGCCCGATCATCCATGTTTCTAACCCGCTCCCAGCAGGGCCAGGGCTGCTGGTCCTCCCGCCCTATTTTGGGGAATCAGGGGCTCAGACCTCTGGAAACGCCTTTGTCTTCGGTGCAGAGTCAGGTGCCCTGCCTGGGCCTGAGACACACTCTACACGTCCCCCGTAATAATGCTTGCACAGGGCGTGGCCTGCCCTGCTCCAGTCTCTGCCGCCACCACACCGAATCCACAAACTCCAGAGGTCAGATCCGCGATTGCGCGCAGAATGGGTTGGCCCCCACCTCTTGTTGCAGGAGAGTCTGCGGTGTATTCGAACCGCAAGTCAGCACAGACCTGTGCGGGCCCCATCCGCGCGGCTCCGTTTGGAGCTGAAATTGGAGGGAACCGGAAGCTTTGAGACGATGGACCAGCTTAGGGCAGCTGCGACTCAGATGGTGTGAGGCTGCGGTTCTCAAAGTGGGGTCCCTGGTGGGCAGCATCAGCACGCCGAGGGAACTTGCGGGTGATGCAAATTCTCGGGCGCCCCAGGACCACGGAGTCAGAAGCCTGTGTTCTCAGAGCCCCCAGGACCCTTGGGCACTCGAGCGCAAAGCCCCGGGTCTGGGCCCGCAACAGCCACTGCTGTGGCGTCGGGATCCCCGGGCACTCGCGAAGCTCCTGCGTCCTTCGCCCCCTGCGCTGGCGCAGCGCTTCCGACACCAAACGAGAGCTTTCCTCTCTCCTGACACCCCGTCTGGGGCGTCGTTCCCAGCGCCACTTCCCAGCTCTCTGACACTGGTCCCTCAGCTGAGTGCTTCCTCCCCCACCACCACCCCACTTAAGACACCAAGGGCAAGTCAGCGGAGGGTTCCCACAGTCCCCTCCCAGGTCTCATCATTTACTAAAACGGCCCCAGAACTCAGGGAAACACTTGACTTAGTGTCGAAGGTCTGCCATAAAAAGGATTCGATGCAGAAACAGCCAAAGGGAAGAGATGCCCAGGGTGAGGTGCGGGGCGCCAGGGCTGGGGGTGAGGAGCGCGCGGAAGGTGCGGGTGCCACGCCCTCCCTGCGTGCGCCGCCCTCTCCCAGCGCCTCCACTCCTTCCCCGGCAGGAAAGCCTCCAGAGCCCAGTCACTCAGGGGTTGTTTGCTGATTTCACTCCCGAGGCACGAAGGGTCACTGGCTGCTGCCGAGGTCCGGGGTGGGGATGAACGTTCCAAACTCCTAACCGCAGGTCCAGCCCTCTGGCAGCTCTCCCGCATCCTTCCAGAGTCCCTCATTAGCATAAACTCAGGTGTGGTCGCAGGGGGGGGCGCGGCACCCAGACCGAAAGATGGTCCACTCACCCCTATCACTCGGGAAATTCCAGAGGGTTTAGAAGCTCTTGTACCAGGAACTAGGAAGGGAAAAACCTAACACGCATTTCTTATGGCATCGCAATACCACAGCCCCGCCCCCAACCCCATTCTGCGGGGCTGGCTCCGTGCTGGCTCCCTGGACTCCACCCCGGGGAAGGAGGTGGCTGGGTGGGAGAAGGCAGGTGTCTGGGCAAGGAGTTCTCCAAACATGGGGGACGTCGTTACAATTGTGGGGCTGCGGAGGGACTTGGCCTCTGTCCCCCAGAACCTCGCGTGGGGGCAGGGAGGCTGGGCAAGGGGTGGCGAGCGAGGACGGCCCCTTAGGATTCCGTGTGTGTGTGTGTGTGTGTGTGTGTGTGTGTGTGTGTGTGAGAGTGTGAGCAGCTGTTTCCCATTAGACCAGCCTCCAGCCCATCCCAAGAAGCCACGTGCAAGAGGCTTTGCTTCAATCCCAGCAGACCCCATAGGGGGTTGGGGAGCCCGGGAGGAGCGTTGCCTTGGCAACACAAAGACTTAGGGGGTGGCGATGGTAAGGAGGGCTGCTTTTGACCTTGGCCATCTCCGGGGGAGGGTGGCTTTCTCATCTCCCTGAGGTGCTTTGGGGCGACTCCCACGGCTGCCTGCCCAGAGAGAGAGAGACGCGCAGTTCCCCAGGGAGGCCTTTGGCGACCCCGCCCTCCCACACCCTCCCTCCTGTCCTGTACCTGTTTGAAGGCACCTCCACCAAAGCGGCGTCCCTGCTTACCCTGGAGCGTCCCCTGGGCCACACCCGCTGCTTGCTCACTCTGCAGCTACACACAGAGAAGCCAGGTGACTGACCCCTGAGTTCCAGGTGGATCCGATGGCAAAGATGGTGACAGTTTAGAGCCAGCTCGGGCCTGACCCCTGCGTCCTTGTGGTGTGACCTGCAGTGGGTCTCAGCTCGGTCTCTGTAAAGTGGGCCTGGGTGCCACCCCCTCTCTCCAGGGGCTGACAGCTGGCTTGCACGGGCCACAGTCCCTCTTGTCCTGACCACCCGGGCTGCTGTCCTCACCCTTCAGGAGGCCGGCGGGGGGGGGGAGGTGGCTGGAGCCCAGGTGCCTGGTGGGGCCCCAGTGCACACAGGGTGGAAGGGGAGCAAGAGCTCTCCGGGTCCCTTTAACAAGGACCCTAACCCCATTTATGGGGGCTCCACCCCCATAACCTACTCATCTCCCCGAGGTCCCACCTCCCAACAGCATCACGGGGGGGGGCAGCTTTCGACCGGTGAATTTGGGGTGGAGGACAAAATGTCAGCCTTGGGCAGGGGGATGATGTCTCTTTTGTCATCACTGCTGCTCTCCTGCCTGCCACCAGCCCCTCCTGGTTCCAGGCAACATCTTACATGTGGGATTCAGGCTTTGCCATAATTCTAAGGCTTTGCGTTGACTGGGGCCCAGGGAGGACGAGAAGGGAGCTGGCCCTTGTAGGCGCTGAGCACACTCTGCAGCCAGGCAGGGCCGCCCTCCTCAGGGGCCCGGCCTGGGGAACAGCGAGGAGGACTCGTCTGTCGCTGACCACCCCACGGGCTGGCCGGCCCCCCGTGACCTTGGTGGAGCCTGTTGGACACGTGCAGAGGCAGCCCACCTGGTCTCATGCAAGGGCAGAGACTTTCTGAAAATGCTTGAAGGCTTCACTCCTGGAAGGAGAATTTTCTTTATTTTTGCACAGGGGTGTTTCTGGGCTGCAGGCAGCCCACACCTCGGGGTGCCTGTGTTTATTCACCTGCCAGGGAGGGGCCCAGTTGGGAAGACCTGGGTATGGTGTCCCCCAGAAATGGGCCTGGTCCTGACCTTGCTCAGGGCAGGGCGAACACTGTCCAAGGAGGGAAAGGGGTCAGTCAGAGCGGTCCAGCCGCCACAGCCCCAGAGGCCAGCTGCCCGCCAAGGCAATTGTCAGCCTGCTGCCCCCAGCTATCCCTGTTCTGACACCTGCTCTCCACCGGAGGACACCCCCAGGAAGAATCCAGAGGGAGAGGGGTCCCTGAGGCCCGGGAGGAGGAAAACTAGCGGGGCCCCTTTAAGAATCTGTGCGCCAGACGAGAAGATGCAGAGGGCTCCCTTTGGTAAACATCTGCGGGCCTGTAACAACTACCAGCTGTGAGAGGGGAGGTGGGGGAGGGCTGGCCTCCCTGCTCCGCTGCAGGGTGGGATGGGCTGAGGTCAGCCTGGGTGGGGACCAGCCGAGAACAACGGCAGAAACAGGGAGAGGCATTCGTTCCGGGCAGTGGACAGCAGACTGGCCGTGCAGCTGCCGAGCCACCTGGGCCCAGAAGCTCCCACGTCCCCCACCCTGGGGGGGGGGGGCTTCCTAGCTGCTCCGCACAGTCAGACAGTTGAGGACAATGGGCGGGGAAGGTTCCAGGACTGTGGGAGCGGAGCGGAGGGGAGCGCAGAGGAGGGAAAGTCACTCCCAAAAGCCGTACTGCTCCTCCAGTCCTTCCTCCAGCAGGGGTGGCGTCCAGTACCTCTTTCCCTCCCGCGGAGTGCCGAGCGTGGCACCTGGGGACTGCCACTCAGCAGTGCCCTTCTCCAGACCCACCACCTGGACCCTCGCCCTGGCTTCCTGAAGGTTTTGCGGCAGCCTCCCGTGGGTCCCCAGCCCTCCCCAGGCTGGTGCCACAGAGTGGCCATAGTTGCTCCTCCAGTGTCCCCCATGGAGGTGTTTCCCTGGGCTCCGACCCATGTGAGGGTCCCTGTTAGTGAGAGCAGACATGTGGGTCGGGATGCTTTGGGGGGTGAGTAGCAAATCCAGTTCAGAAAGGCTCAAACTTTGGAGGGGATGGCTTCGTTCGTGTCAGCCAAGAGGTACGGAGGCCGGGTGGGCTTCGTGGGTGGTGGAGCTGGTAGTGCAGACATGTCCAGAGGACCAGGTTCAGGGCCACCTGACCTTTCTCTCTCCTATAACACCAACTTCATTCTTACACTGGCTTCCCTCATGGTGCCAAAATGACTGCAGGGGCTCCAGCTACATACCACGCATTTAAAAGGCAGAGTGAACCTGCCTTGTTGTAGTTATCCATTTCTGCATATCAAATTGCCCCAAAACTTAATAATGAAATCTTTTATTTTGCACATATATCTGCAACTTGGACAGGACTCGCCAAGAACAGTTATCCTTATTCTACATGGCATCATTCATGGGGGCAGCTCAACAGGGGCCTGCAAAACCCATTTCGAGATGGTTATGCCACTAACCACTCCACGGCAAAGTTCAGGACTTGGTCCGAGGCTGAAGAAAGAAGCTTGAATATGCAAACATGGAGCCTGGGTGCACTGGGTGCACTGGCAGCCACTTTGTGGCCATGAGGCAGTCCAGTTTGATAGACAAGCAGATGCATAAAGGAGGGGAGGGCCTTGATAGCAAATCTGTCCTCCCTCAGGACACTTTAGTTAAGTTTACTGTTAGAGACTGTGTTTTGTTCAAAGTTATGTACAATATCTTTTTTTTTTTAAGATTTTATTTATTTATTTTTAGAGAGGAGAAGGGAGGGAGAAAGAGAAGGAGAGGAACATCAATGTGTTGTTGCCTCTCTTGCATGCCCCCTAGTGGGGACCTGGCCTACAACTCAGGCATGTGCCCAGACTGGGAATTGATCCAGTGACCCTTTGGTTCGCAGGCTGGCACTCAATCCGCTGAGCCACACCAGCCAGGGCCAAAGTTACTTATAATATCTTAACCGGTATAGGAGGTTATTGTAGAAAATATTAATTTTTCCTATTTTATGGTAGGCATGATCTGCACATCCATCTACTTGACTAGAGGACAGTGGCTTAGGAGCAGGGCCGAGGCCTCAAGCATCTCGCTGCCTCAGCGTCCAGCCGGTAAGTGACTCTCTGTGTTTCGAATCCTACTTGGAGAGAAAGTAAATGGGAACAGCTGCAGCTGCCCTTCCAGGATTTTTAGGTGTTTGTATCGTAACTGCCCTGTCTTCTCTGCTTCCCTACCTGCTAGGGGTTCCTTCACGGTCTCTTGGTTTCAAAGCCCAAACACGCCACCCACGTTGCAGTGGCTTTCCCCGAGATGTGACTTTGGTGGAAAAAAGACGAGAAGAAAGGCAAGGAAGTCCCTGTCTATTGGGACAGCCAGGGCATGGTGGTGCCCTGGGCACAAAGGTCAACAGAGTGACTTCGTGGGACCGCCGGGGAGGGGGAGGCGGGGGTGCGGCCGGAAGGAGGCAGGCCTCGGTGTTCTGGTGCCATCAGCATATTTCGTGGTGGCAAACTTGGCCTCATTTCCTGAAAAGCCTTCAGCCCAAGACGCGCAGTCCCTCTTGTTGTCTTTGCTCAAGGTTAACGTCTCGGAAGTCAAACACCCTCCTACTCGCCAGCCCCATCATGGAGGTTTGGCACACACGCTTTGCCGAGCACGATGCCAGAAAGCCTCAGGAAAGTAGGAGACATGTGTTCCGAGAGCACATCTGGGAAAAGCACACCCAGCCAGCTCGCCCTGCAGTCTGCCCCCCACCATGCAGGGCGTGGGCACCCAGGGTCTGTCCCCGGGGCCCACGGTGAAGCCTGCGGAGCCACCTGGCTGCTGCCCAGTTCTAGGGCCAGTCCCAGAGCGGGGGTCGCCCACCTTCACCCATCTGTGAGAAACAGGCCCAGTGAAGAACGCATAGCCATCTTTCCAGAAAACTGGCTCTTGCTCTGACGTTGAATCCCTATTTGGTTTGCTTTTAACTGGAAATAAAACACCAGCTAAACAGGTGGAACCAGGAAGAACGGTTTAAACATCTCACCCCAGGGACCCCCAAACCAGAGTCCCAGAGAGTGTCCAATCAGGGAGGGGGCTTGGGCTTGGGCTCGGCTGGCCGCGCCTGGCTGCCGGTGGCGTGCTGCGGCGGTTTTCCCGCTCACTGCCGTCCACGGGGTTTGGCACGTTCGCCTGGCCAACAGCAGCAGAACCCGCCTTTCCGTTTTGCCTGTTCTCAGTTCTGCTCTGGGTTGCTTCCCCAGCAAGCAAAGGGGACTGTCGGACCCAATTCTGGGATGCTGAGCAATTTCGACAGGCAAGATAGTCGAAGTCAGTCACCTTTCCTCTACGATGGTCGCCCTCATGCAGATGAACGCGGGCAAACCGTTGGCGAGAAATTAATAGCTTACCGCAACTAAGCAGTGACCGTGGTTTTTGTAAGTAAAGCTGTCTTTGCAGAAGTGACTGGACAGGCTTTTGAAACACTGGGATGTGTTTGGGGTGGTCTGACCTAGCCCGGAAGCGGGCAAAGCAGCCCTCCAGGGCCGGCGGTCAGGACTGAGGTCTAATCCCGGCAGTGACTGGGAGGGGACGCTGGGGGGTGCTGTTCCGGGTGCCGGTGATATTTCATTTCTTGCTCTGGACGGTGGTCACGCCGGTGTGTTCACTTTGCATCAGTGTATCAGGTTTGACTCCTAAGATCTGTGCCCTCCTCTGTGTATACCTTGTGCTTGAAAAAAAAGTCTCCTGCTCCCTCTCTAGCAGGACACCCACGGTGTCCTCTGAGGGGCGGGTCAGAGATCAGCACTCACTCCTGAGCCGCTGGAGCCCGTGGGGCCCCCTGCCAGAGCAGGAAATCGGTGTCACACCTGCCAGTGAGGGACTCAGCAGAGGTGTTAGATCTGAGCCCCAAGTGAGAGTCTCAAGGGCACCGCTCCGGTGCAGGTGAGCTGCGTGAGGTGACAGCCTGGGCTGGCGATGCTCCTGGGCAGCGCTGGGGGGACCAGTTGTGTGGTCACAGGTCCGGAAGTGGCTCTCCGTGTGCCTTCTCCTGGGGCTTGGGGTGGCCTTCGAGAGGTGGTCATACCTAGCTTGGGACTTGCCACCATCACGTCGGTAAATGTCTTGCTGTGGCAAAGCCACCCAGTACTTCATTCTGTTGGCCAAATAACAGTCCCTTGCATGGATGGAGCGCGTTTCATTTACCCGGCCACCCGTTGTTGGGCCACCCTTTGTTGGGCGTCTGGGTTGTCTCCACCTGTTGCTATGGTGAATCCACCGTCCACACTTAAGCCTCTCCCAAGCAGCCGTTCTATGCATCAGAATCTCTCTCTTCCCTGCACAGATACTAGTACTCATAATAATAACTACCATCTACCAAGCACCTACTATGTGCCAACTGACACCTGCTAGGTGCTCCAAATGGGGCTCTTCTTCTGGCAACAGGTGGAATTCTCGCCATACTGATGCGTGTGACAGGTGTCACTACTCTGCTCTGTGGATGACAGAGCTCAAGCCCAGAGAAGTAAAGAGATTAGCCAATGTCACGGTGGAAATGGGACTTGAACCCAGGTCCTTCCTGCAGCAAAGTCCTCCTGTTGTATTTAGAGCATTTTGGGGCATGTAACACTTCTTTAACTGGATTTTGTGTATTTGGGTGTCTCCCCGAAATTGTAAGCCTCTCAGGGTGAGGGCTGCCATCTCCGGGTCCTGTAGGCTCAGCCCCACTGTCTGGTTGGACGTTTCTTCCACACGAATTTATGGAGCTGCTGGGGGTCTTCAGTCCGGGGGCTGTATGCTTCTGGTCTGCTCAGCATCCCTTCCCTCAGCCTCCTCTTGGCTACAGGAGGCATGTGGCTCAGGCCTGGCCAATCAAAGCCCCCAATCCTTCTGGCTGCAATGATTGGCTCAAAGAGGGGCTTAGGATCCACACCTGGCCAATTAGAGCCTCCCTTGAGTATTTTGCCATAGTAACGGCTGAGGACACCTGCTTGCTCTGTGGGAAGGGGAGCTATGAGGACCATCAAGCCTGGAGCTGCCTTTGGCAACTTCATCCTGCCTCTCGGGGAGAGCCTGTATCAGAACGCCATGCAGATGTTAAAATCTGTGTTGTAGGGAAAGATTTAATGACATGAAAAGATGCTCAGGTACCTTCTTGGGTTTTTTTTTTTTTTTTTTAAAAAGCAAGCTACAGAACAGCGCATACGTACAGTGTTAGTGGCTCTGTGTATGTGCGTGAGCTGTGCACAGTTAACAAATGGATGGTAGATGAGCGTGTATTAACGTGGTTCTGTCTGTGTGAGTGTTGGTTACATTTTAAATTTTTGTTTATCCGAACTTTCAGAACTCAACCTGGCTTCTACACTTTGTAGAAGGTTTTGTTGCTTCTCTGTTCGCTGATGTTCAGCTGGAGCTCATGGCACCACCCTGAAGAGGTCATTTCTGGAGCATCCCTCTCAGGGAGTGTACAGGCTTGGCCGCCATCACCTCGCTCGCTTTCCCAACCTCCCCACAGCCTGCCCCGGCCCCAGGCCTGGGCCACCCCGGACCAGTCCGCTGCCCACTTGGCCCCCGCTCAGCCCCCAGGACCTCAGTCCCCACTTTGCCTGAGCGGTGTGATCCCTGTGTCTTCCAGACTCTTGGAGAAAACAAGGCCTCCCTTCCCCACTCCCCCTGCCGGGTGTCGTGTTTTCAGTCTCAGCTCGCAAGAAACCTGCAGAAAATATTTTCTTTGGCAGCGGATCAGAGAGTAGCAGCCCCAGACATGCCTTCCAGGTGACGTCCGAGCCTGGAGTGGCCGCTGCCCTCCGCAGCTGCCAGGAGACATGGTCACGGACAAGGCCAGGGTTCGGATCACAGGGTCCTGAACAGGGTTCTGCCTCCCACCAAGGTTTGAGAGATCACGGTCCTGGGAGATGGGGCCCCACAGGACCCTCCTGGTGGACCAAACCTCTCCAAAGTCGATGGCGTGTGGCCATCAGGCCAGCCAAGACCCTGACCGCCTTCTCTTATTGCTGAAGGGTCTTCCTGGCAGGAAGTCGAGGGCCCAACTGTTCCCGCACTTTGCCTGTCTCCTTTTGGGGAACGCTCCCTTCAAAGGGTGTCCATTCCCACCCCCCTCTGAGCAGGCCTGTCCTCCTGACCCCAGGCCCTGACTGCCCAGCTAGTGCCCGAGGCCACACACAGCGTCTGGGCCATCCGAGCTGCGCCCACAAGGGGCAACCCTGGGGCAGGAGGGCCCGGCTGAGGGTGTTGGAGCTGAAAGGGCCAGCAGTGCTGTGGGAACTCAGAGAGAGCAGGGAGGGAAGACAGACGGAGGGAAGACAGACAGAGGGCAAGGGCTGAGATGAGTCACGGGGAGGTGGGGACAGGGAGAGGAACTGGGGACTGAACTAGCCTAAGGGTTTCCCACACCCCGTGTCCAGGAGGAGTTTGTGTGCGTGAGTGACATACATTCCCTGAATCCTTTGAATAACATCATTTTAATAAAACTGTCTCATCCGGGTGTTTGTACCCCCAACCCGGAGGTCCAGGCTGGGTCACACCCAGGGCACCTGACCGCAGGTGGGAACGTCAGCCTTCATCCACCCCTGCTCATCCTCCCCCACTTCCTGTGGGCTGGGAGGCCCCGCTTTGCTGTTCACTCTCAAGGGCCTCGAGTTATTAGAGAAAGTGTGTCCCTGGGACTGGGCCTCTCCTCCAAACCTGTTGTCTCACGGGAGGGGGGACCTTCAAGGTGGTGACCAAAGGTCACTGGGCAGCCGTGGTTCAGTGCACCCAGACACCGTGCTCATTGGGCACGTGGCGGGGGGATAGGTAACAAGTTTAGGGTCTGGCAGATCTATCTGGGTTTGAATCCTGGCTGCAGAAGCTTCCAGCAGGGTGACCTGCTTTGGTTCTTGGCCCCTTTGTTGCCACTGTCGTCCAGGACCCGCCACGGGTGACACACCTTCTTAGGAGCTCCTCTGGACGCGCTCCTGGAGGGACCCCGCCTTCCAAACCAGGACGCAGAGAGGGGAGGCTGAGCGATTGTGCCCAAGTCAAATCAATCAGCGGATGCCGGAGGGGGGTGGGGTGCGGATGCCTCCTCTGGGCGCTGCTTGCGCAGGGGAGGGAAGGGGAGGAGAGGAGAGGTCTTATGCTCAGATAAACCTTCAGACAGGGCGTGGTGCCAGGAAGAGGAAAAGGTAAACCTTCAAGGAAATGTTCTCTCTGTTTACTTCGGAACCGCGAGGTCCCGGATCCACCGCAAAAGCCCCGGCAGGGGCTGGTGCGGATGGAAAGAACCTGTGGGCGTCGGTCACCTCGAAGCTGCCCACGGGTCGGGGTGAGTGCTGTGCTCTCCTCTCTCCTTGTGAACGCGTTCGCCAGCTTTTATAATCAAACGTTGTTTTGAAAGGCAGCAGGCAGGGACATGACCAGATGGAGGGGCCAAGGTGCAGACAGGGAGCCCCCTGCAGCGTCCCTCGCGGGCCGCCCCGCTCCCTGCAGACTCCCATGTGGTCCAAGAACCCTGGGCTCCCGGTAACAAATGCGCCTCTCGGGGACATGTGTTTCCAATCACCGGGCCCAGCAGTGAGTCACCGCAACAGCTGCTGCCTGTCTCGTCCCCACCACTCACCTTAAGACTCGCCATGTTGACGGCTGGGCCCTGCCCCCATCCCAGACGGCTGGCCCGCCCACGTCTAGGCCTCACGCAGCCAGTGCCCACGGACCTCAGGTCTCACCTACGTCACGTCGCTCCCCTGACCCTGGCCTCCCAGATGCCACGCACCAGGCACCCTCATTGCAGTCGGCTGCGGAGGGAAGGGGCCACTGCGTTCTCTGCAAGCCACGGGGAAGAGAGATAGAAAAACAGTAACTGTGCAAGAAGTGTGCAGAGCAGACCCGGAAGCCATGTTTAGAGCATGCGCAGTAGAGCCGTGATACGGGGGTGATGCTGCCCCACGGCGTGCGCGGTGCAGCGCGACAGCCAAGGTATGCTTCTCTGATCGGTAACGCCACCCTCTCAGAGGGCGACGTGAACACCACGTGCCTCTCGGGGCTGACGTCAACGTGCGCCTGTCAGAGCGTACAGTACGCACCAATCGGGACTGAGAAAAACCACATGTGCTTACCCAAATTAAGAAAAACGTGTTTACGGGAAGTTGTGCAAGATCAGCATGACTTTGCAGCCACAGGAGGCGTAAAAGCAGAGGGCTTCAGGCCGGGGACGGTGCCGGAGGGCGAGCCACTGTGAGACGTCCCATGTGGTCCGCCTGTGGCGAGAAAGAACTCTGCGGGGGACCCGCCCTCTCCCCACCACTCGCAGGACCGGAGCCGCCCAGCGCGTCGACTCCCGGACCGGACCTCATCTGGACTCTGGGGACTCCGGTTCGTTATCCCCCAGTCCTCTTGTGTGATGTCATTGCTGATTGTTTCTGAGTGGTTATTGTTGTTATTAGGTTAGTATGGTGCACTTGGACTGAATCTGCATAAATCCAGGGGCGGGTGGGAGCCCCCAAAGCCCGGAATTTATTTATAAAAAATTGTAATTTTATTCTTACACGTTTAAATGTCAGTCACCTTCTAAGTCCTCTCCATTCGATGAAATACACCTGTAGAGATGTTTTGTTTTTTTTTTTTCCCCACGGCTCAAAACAGTTTTGAACTCCTTGATTTTGGTGCCTTTTAGTGTCTTGGCTGGTTTTGGTTTCATCCCTTCCACATCGGCAAAAATGTTTCCCTTTGAGGACTTTTTTCATCTGGGGGAGAAAAAAAAGAAGTCGCTTGGGACGAGGTTGGGTGAATAGGGAGGATGGGACACGGGAGCCAGGCTGTTTTTGGTCAGAAACTGCTGAACACTCCGTGCGGTACGGGCGGGTGCACTGTAAATCACCCATTACGAAATAGGCGAACGCGTGGAAAGAGTCTTTAAAAAAAATTTACTGCAGCTGAAGGCAGCCTCTCACAACAACACCAGCTGGTGCGCTGCTCCGGATGGGTTCCCAGAACACTCAGCTAGCGAGAGAAGCCTGTACTACGAGGGGCCACCTTCCAGAAGATAATTCTGGTTTTTGGGGGGATCCCCCTCATAAAAGCTGAGTCTTATCCCTCGATGCCCGCGACATCTGTGGGGCTGCTGGCCCTGCAGGCAGCCCTGCGCTCTTGGTTCCCAAGGCCTGGGCCAGGCGACCCGAATGAGGACCGAGGGCTGACTTACAGGAAAGACTATGTGGGGAAACACACTCTCGTCACAAGGAAGAACCCAGCCTGGGGCCACTGAGGGGCACTTCCCATCTCTACATCGACATAGCTGGGCACCTCCTGGGACAGAAGTCAACGGTGGCCCACCTTCAGCTGGCCGCCTGGGCTAGGCGAGGGGGATTTCTGCCACACCCAGGCTCCGAGTGGGGGGAGGGCTGGAGTCGGACCTGTGTCTCACAGTGGGGGAGGCAGGGGATGCCAGCCAGACTCGAGGACGCAGAGGGTACCCCCGCCTTTCCCAAGGAGCCAGGCCGTAGTCGGACTCCACCTGGAGTGCGGCGGGGGACCCAGAGCCCCTTCGTGGCTGTAGGAAGCCCAGCGCGGCTTGGACTGGGAGAGGTGGCCTGCCCAGGCCCCAGGGCCTTCCCTGTGGGCTCCCAGGTGACATCTGTGAGGGGAAGCGAAGTGGAGGACACAGGGACAGTGGGCAGCCTCGTCCCCAGGGCTCGGGAGTGCCAGGACGGAGCCGGGGACTCCAAGGAGGAGGGGACAAGCAGCAAGTTGGGGTAGGACTGACGGTACACAGGGCCCCACTGTCCCTAGGAGCTGGGTGGGCCAGGGAGACACGAGTCCCCAGAGAGCGGCCCCACCTTCCAGCCCCCCTTGTCTTAGAACCAGGCCGCTGCCTGCGTGCTGAGCAGAGGGCGCAGTGCCGAACGCGGGCGTCTGTGCACCGGTGCCCGGACTCCAGAACCAGCTGCAAATAAACGCCGGCCGGGGCCTGGTGAGGCACTTTCCGAGGAGCGTGGCTTGTCCTTGACTTCTCGCAGCTCTGCTGCCTTCTGATCTCTTTGTTGGTGACCAGAGCCAGCCCCTGACCACGCTTTTTCTGTCGTCTGGCATTTCAGCTCCAGAATGAACGAGGACCATCGGGAGCTCTGCCCCTCGCCCTCTCCCCACGCTCCGCAGGATGACGTCTAGGGACTGGTACGTGTCCCGTAGGCTCCACAGCCGGTCACAGCACTGGGCCGGGAGGGAGGTGGGTTGGCAGCTGAAGGGGACAAGAACCTGGACTGGGGATCAGAGGAGCTTGGGGCTGCTGACCCTGGGGCTGACCTCATGATACCTGAAGCATCTCAGGGAAGAGAGAAATGGGAGAGAGAGGAAGGGGGGAAGCAGACCTGGCAGAAGGAGAGAAAGGAAAATAGAGCTGGGAGCGGGAAGGGGAGAGAGGGTATTCTTGGGCACAGCCCTAATCATAGCCTTGAAACGAAATGTACCGCAGCACTCAGCAGGGGCCGCCAGCCAGCACCTTCTGTTTGGATTAGGCGATGACATCATGGCCAAGGGCCGTCACTCCCAGCACCCGAAGGAAGAGGAGGATGGCGGGCAGGCGGGTGGGAAACCTGAGCCTCCCGCCTCTCAGCTCCCAAGGAGGGGAACCTGAAACCAGGAAAGCTCAGCCTGCACAAACTCCTGCCACGCTGGGAGCCAGTGCCCCAGGTGCCTCGCCTCTCGCCCCTGGCCAGCCCCTGATCCCCAGAAGCCAGCTGAGGCTGCTTCCTGGCAGACCGTGATGGAGGAGCCCTGGGTTCCCATCTCTGCTCCCTGGCACTGCTCCCTAACCCGCCCATGAAGGAAGCACATGACTCCATGCCCGGGGCCAAGAGGAAATAGCCTGGGCATGAGAAAACGCTCAGCAGCGGCCAGCGAGGAGCCCCCGCTCGTGGCTCTCGACTCCTTTGTTCTCCCCGGGCGTGGGGTCTAGAGGAGGGTCCGGGGAGAGTCCAGTGTGGGAGTGTGGGAGGCGGGCTGGTAGGGAGTGGGAAGCGGGAGAGGAAGCCAGAGCACAGGGGTGCCCCCACGGGAATTGTGGGCCGTCTTGCACTCCCGAAAGGGGGGCACGCCGGACGGGGCCCTGTGCGTCCCAGGGAGGAGAGGCAGTGTCCTGTCCTGGTCCACGTGGACCGAGGTCGGCAGAGGCTTCCCTGTCCCAGAGCTGCTGCCCCCCACTCCCCAAGGGGGTGTTCGCACACTTTTCAGCCCTGCTGTCTGGGCTCCCGTGTGCCTGTCTCTTCAGGCCGATGACGGATGACTCCGTGGGCTTCCTGTTGGACCCCAGGACAGCCTCCCTCCCTCCCTCCCTCCCTCCCTCCCTTCTTGTTGGAGTCACGGTGGTCTGGGTCAGGACATCGTGGCTGGTGTGGGCACGGCTGCCTGGACCTGGCATGTCCGGGAGCAGGGGTTGATATCCAGATAGGTTTGCAAGGAGGAGACCCCGGCTCAAGGCCGCCCTTGCTCAGAGGGGTGCCTGCCTGGTAGGAGAGGGAAGGGGAGGTGACAGGGGCCTAGGCAGGCAGAGAAGGGGAGAGGCCAAGCCCCACCTTCTGAAAGAGGCTGTAGGGATGGTATGAAATGCAGCCACCGAAGCAGCAAAAGGAAGCCCGATGGGGGCACGAGGCTCGGGCAGGTAGGAGGTACAGTGGGGCCGTGCGAGGGTGAATGCCCTGAGGAGCTGCCGCCGGAGCAGGACTTCATAGCGCTGGCTGGGAGGTGCGGAGAGCCCCCTTCTGCGGGCCCCAGGAGCTGTCCACTCCAGGGCTGGGCCCTGGCCTGAACGTTGCTTTCCCCGCCCGAGCCCAGGGTGTGACTGCCCTCCGTCCTGCCCCCTAAACTCCCACCACCTGGAGTCACCCACTGACTTTTTTTTTAAAGATTTTATTTATTTATTTATTTATTTATTTTAAAGAGAGGGAAGGGAGGCAGAAAGACAAGGAGGGAAACATCAATGTGTGGTTGCCTCTCCCATGCTCCCTGCTGGGGACCTGGCCTGCAACCCAGGCAGGTGCCCTGACTGGGAATCAAACCGGCGACCCTTTGGTTCACAGGCCGGCACTCAGTCCACTGAGCCACACCAGCCAGGGCCCACCCACTAACTTTTTGGTGAACACCTTTCGATACACCTGTCTAGATCCACGGGTGTGTTTAATTGTTTGAAATCCTCACTCTATGACATGCTCACTGATTTTAGAGAGGGGGGAAGGGAGGGAGAGGAACGTCGAGCGGTTGCCTCTCATGTGCCCCGACCAGGGACCAAACCCACAGCCTGGACCTGGGCCCCAGCTGGGAATGGGACTTGTGACTGTTCGTTCGGTTTACGGGATGATGCTCCCACCCACTGAGCCACACCACCTGGGGCTGCGAATATGTTTGATGTGCCATAAGTGAAATATTATGCATGCTGTTTGCTCATGCCCCTTTTTAAAAAACAACCTTTTCACCAGTCCTCGCCGCCCCTGAGAACTAACATGGACAGACGGGTGCGTCCAGGACACATATCTGATATGCCCGGAAACTTATGTCCCCGTGTTTTGCTTTTCTCACAACCCAAGGTTTTTATCACATAGGGCTGGTCCAGCAGGAGGGTTCCGCTCCCCCCTCCCCCAGCCCCGGCCCACCCCAGCCGGGAGGGATTGCGCAGCGTCTGGACTGACGTGAGCTGTCACCGCTGGGATGCGGCCTTATCGGCATCTGGAGGGGAGGCCAGAAATGTTGCTCAACACCGTGCGGGGCGCAGCTCGTCGCTGGCCAGGGAACGCTCTGGCCCGAGGCTAGTGGTGCTGAGGCCAAGAGGCCAGCCCTGGCCAGAGGGGATTATTAAGACAATTAATGATCCCTGGCTCAGTTGGTTGGAGTGTCATCCTGTAAGCCAGAAGGTCACCAGTTCGATTACCGGTCAGGGCACACGCCTGGGTTATGGGTTCAGTCCTTGGTCAGGGCGTGTACGAGAGGCAATCAAATGACAGTTCTTCCCCCCCCCCCCACCGCCCTCTGTCTCTCTAAAATCAATAAGCATGCCCTCAGGTGGGGATAAAAAATAATAATAAAATTAATGAAATGGAACGAAAATTGAAACGTGCTGTAGAGTCCCCACCGCTGCTCGTGAAGATGCTTTGTGGACTGTGCAGCGAACGGTGGCCCATCGTCACGTGACAGACGGCTCAGTCATTCTTGACTCCCTCTGGTCACCTTCAGGATGGCCTATGGCAAACAGCCCCGCCAGGGGATGTTCGGGACAGACACCTGGGGTAGCACCACCTGCGTTCTGCGGCCACGAGTCTGATGCCCGGAGTTGATGCGGGGCTACTGTGACCTGAAAGTCAGGACCACGCATCACAAATCACAGAAACCTCAGGACAGCCAGGCGTGTGGACACCCCCGCCCCCCCCACAGCCCCCCCCCCACCTGCCCAGGACATGCCCATTCTTTCGGGCCCAGCTCCCTGTGTGTGGGGGGCCAGTTTTCATGCCCGTACACTGTGGAGCATCTGACTCTCCTGAACCTGCCAGAAGGAGTGTGGGGGCTTCAGCGCCCCTCTGGCTGTCTCCAGGGAGAGAACACCCCAGGCTCAGGAGGAAGCGGAGCTTCTCCAAACTGGGAGAGTGAGCCACCGGGAGGAGGCATTTCCGGAGCTCCCCCTTGAGCTCTGTAGACAGCCTGGCTGGCAGGGCCGCCTGCCCAGGCCTGTGAAGCCATCCTGACTCTGTTTACCAGAGCGGGGCGGGCAGGAAGAGGGGCCAGCACTTCCTCCTCGCCCTGGACAAGGTTGACTCCGCCAAGCTGAGCCCAGGAGGAGCTTGCTGGGGGTGTGCAGGCAGGGTGGGTGTGGCCAGCCCCCGCTGGGCTCTGTGCGGGAAAGTCTCTGGGGGAGAGCAGGCAAGGTGAGTGCTGCTGGTGGGCGCAGTGGCCTGGGAGTGTGGTCCCCCCTGTGTGTCCTGCCGGGATCCGGGTCCAGCAGGCTGTGTTCAGAAAGCCCACGGCCCGGGGCCCAGGTGGGGGGGGTGGTTTGCGACAACCAGCGGAGCTCCCAGGCCCACGTCCTCCTGCCTGCTTCCCTGCTGCCTGGGCGTGTGACCCAGTCCTCTGCCTCAGAGCCAGGTCAGGGCCACAGCCCATTCCCTGAGTTCCCCCTGCCTTGTCACACGCTCTGGCACGGAGCAGAGAGCATGTGACGCTACTCCATAGGAACAAAAGCCGAAAAAGTGAGTGTGGGTGCGTCCGGGGGCCAAAACATTGCTTCACCCTGTTAACTTTCCTCCAAGTTGTCTGTTTCAAAGTGCCCGGAGACAGAAGGAAACGGTTTTCCGCTCCTTTTCTATTTTCCAGTTTCATATCTCAAGTCAGCACCACGGAGTTTAGCAGGCAGTCCCTCTTTAATTGTGTCTTTCCCTTCCCTTTACACCTCCCCAGCTGGATTAGAAGTGTCCTGCCAGCCAGAAGCAGGTCATGCGAGTAACTGCCCACCGCAGAGGGGCTCGGGCAGGCTCAGTGACAGGCAGACAGGGTCCCTGGGGTCACACCTCATCGTACTTCACTGGCGTCCACACCTCGAAGATACCCCGCCCCTTCTGGAACACAGAAGTGTTTTGGGAAAAGTTCTCAGCTCCCACATTTGGGATAAGGGAGGGAACTGTGAGCGGAGCCCCGCCAGTGCCTTCCTCCAATCCCACGGCCTCCCAGGCTCCTGGGCCCACCCCCCTGGCTCTTGTTGGCTGGTCAAAAATATGGCCAGTTTATATAAAATCTTGTTTTGTTCATTGTAGCCACTCCCCCTCTCTGAGTAAACTGACTAAGCGCACTTAAAATTCTAAGGCCTCCATTTGAAAAAGGAGTCTTCGGCAAGGTTGTCAAGGCCGCCACCCATGCGGCAGGGAGACCCCTGCCCCGAAGCTCACACCCCTTTTGCTCAATCGCAGGGGACTCCAGGGGCGGCAGGGAACGGGGCAGTGTATACCTCCCATACCAAGTTGGAGGGGAAGGGGAAGACGTGGTGCGGTGCGTGGGGTGGGCACCCCCACCCCCGGTTCCCTGAGGAGTGGGCTGCGAGTCCCAGGTGCTGAGTCAGGACCCACTGGGCGCTGTCCGCGCCGGATCGCCGCTCCCCGCAACCCCACGCCCCAACCTCTGGCGATTTGGGAGGCTACGGGGTGCGGCCCGAGCGGGTGGGAAGCCAGGTGCGCAGCGGCGAGCCCCCACGCAGGGCACAACAAAAGCCGGGCTAGGGGGAGGGCCCGGGAGGCGCGGGAGGCGCGGGGGGCGGGGCCTCCGGAGCTCCCTGAGCCCCATTGGTCGCCGGCGGAGCCCGTCGTTTTCCGAGCCCTATAAAAGGCCGGCTCCGGCCGAGGCCGCGGCGCACACATCCGTAGAAGGCTGTGGACGACCTGGGACACGGGTCGCGCGCGCGCTCGCCTCGCCGCCTCCCACCGCTTTCTTCTCCGCGAGTCAGCCGCTCCCCCGCCGCCGCCGTCGTCGCCTCCACCGCCAGCCTCGGACACAGCCCGAGAAAGTTAGTGCGGCCGAGTGCGGGCCGAGTGCGGAGGGCGCGCCCGGGAGCGCAGCGAGACCGCGCGCCTCAGCCCGCCCAGAGGGGAGCTCCCCGAACCCAGGCGGCGGCGGCCGAGCCCCGAGCCCGCGCCCCCGGCCCGCGCCCCCCTCCCGCCATGGGCGCCGCGGCCCGCAGCCTGCGGCTCGCGCTCGGCCTCTTGCTGTTGGGGACGCTGCTCCGCCGGGCCGACGCCTGCAGCTGCTCCCCAGTGCACCCGCAACAGGCGTTTTGCAATGCAGACGTAGGTAAGGACGACGACCGCCCCGGCCCTGTGGGTGCCCACCGCTCCCGCGGGACCCCCCGGGGGTGCGCAGGCGTCCGGCCCTCCCGCGTCTTGCAGAGGGACCCAGTGTCTACCCCCCGGCCCACAGCGCCTTCTCCAATCCTGCAAGTTGACGCCAAAATCGCACTTTCTTTCCCCCCTCCTCCACGCCCTTTCTTTCCTTCTCTGCCGAGATGCTTCTCAACCTCAAAATTCCACCGAAATTCCGCTGCAGCTCCAGCCCCAGAAAAGGGAGCCAGCGAACGGATTGGGTTTTGGCAGGCAGAGGGCCCTGGGATACCAGCGCAGGGCGGGGGTGGGAGGCGGGGAGAGTGGGGGACACAGTGCGTGTGAGTGAGTGGAGGGGAGCCTTGGCCTCGGTGGGCTGGAGGGCCGGGGACCCCAGGAAGAAACTTTCACGTGTGATTTGGCAGTTGGGCTCCTCTGGTCTTGGGGCCGGGTGGGGAATGGCCTCTCTATCTAGGCCTCTCCCACCAGTCCCATTTGGGGGCTGGCTGGATTGAGTGGGGGCAGATGGACGCTTCCCTTTCGCCGCAGGCTCGGGGCTCAGATGGGGCTGTTCAGAAAGGCCTGCAGAGCCCCAGGGCCGGCTCCTTGCTCCGTGTTCTACTCAGGAGGCATTGCATACAGGGTAGGACGGGAAGGCGGGTCTTTGAGTGGCTTGGTGCTGGTGACTACTTTTTCGGGACATCTACCAGAACTGGGTACTTTGGGGACTGGAAGGGGCAGGGAAGGGGTGTGGGCTGTGTGGCTGCTTAGGGTCCCTGGAAATATCTATTGCCCGCAGGACCCTTTGCCCCCAAAGGTGGGAGCGAACTAGGGAGGAGGAGCCCAGTTACTTGTTCTGGTCCACGGAGGGGCAGCAGGAGTGGGTAGGGCCAGCCGTCACCCAGAGGTTTCCACGCAGGTCTGACATTTTCAGGCCTCAACAGCCCCGGCGAAGGCCAGCCAGGTTTCCTGGGGAAGTTTGGGTAAACCAGAAGGACAGCAGCACCACCGGTGGGCCTCTGCGGCCCCTCTGACTTCTCAACAGGTGTAATTTCTGCTCCTACCTCTCAGCCAGCCCAGCATCCTGTTGACAGCCAGCTGTGGGGAGGCGGGGCTGCCCTCACCCTCACGGACTCAGCGCAGGTTTGGTTGTCAGCCCTGGCCCCCTGGGCTCCCCAGCGCCCCATGGCTCCTTGCTGCACCCCAGCTGGCTCTTTAAGCTGCCCCTGCTGCAGGTGCTCCTACCTGTGGGCAAAACATGGCTCAGGCCACCTGTGCATGGGGTGTGCTTGACGAGTTGGGGGAAGGAAGGTCTCTTGGTGCTTGGAGTGACTGGAGGGAGGAGGAGAGGCTCCTGTAAAGGGAGGAGCCAGGATCAGCTTCCGACCAGCAAGTCCTGGGGCAGAATCCGACTGAGGCCAGAAGGCATCACAGGTCCTGAGAGCCCCGGGCTGGGCTGGCGGCAGCGAGTGGGAAGGGGTTGGGCCTTGGACCACTGGTCAGCGCAGCCACCACTTGGTGCAGGGTCAGCTGGGGCGGGGCCCTTCCTGCTTTGGGTTTGGATGGAGGGCAGCCAGGGGTCAAGGTCGGGGAGTGTCAGGATGCCTGGAGTCTCGTTCTTGCTTTGTGTGCTACTCTGTCCTCCATCTGGACCTCCTGGTGTTTGTGTCCAAATCATCGCATCAAAATCAGTCAAAACTCTTAACTGCATCCCTGCCCAGACGCAGGGCGGGGCCTGCAGATGCCAAAGTTGCTGGGCAGAGCCCCCTGGGTTAGGTTCCTGGGGTTGCGAGAATAAACGGCCCGGCGCTGGTGGGCGAGGACAGCAGGGAGTGACCCTCTCACAGTTCAGGTGTGAGGTCCAAATTCCAGGTGTGCGCAGGGCTGGCTCCTCCCAGAGGCTCCGAGGGAGACTCCGTTCCAGGCCCTGCTCCCGCTTGTGGGGGCTCGGCCATCCTTGGCTGTCCTTGCCTTGTGGACACGTCACGCCAGTCTCTGCTCCGTCCCCACATGGCTTTCTCCCCCGTGTGTGCGTGTGTCCAGATTCCCCTCTTCCTGTAGGGACACCCGTCGTTGGACGAGGGCCCGCCCACATCCCGCACGACCTCATCCTAACTGGTTGCATCAGCAAAGGCCCCGTTTCCAAATAAGGCCTCGTTCCCAGGTCTGGCTGCACATGAAGTTCAGGAGGGTGCGCTTTGAGCCGGGCCGCCCCGTCGGTCCCACACGCAGCCCTGCTGCGCTTAGTCGGCTCGGAGGGAGACAGCGCCGGTCATCTCCGTGCGGGCCCTGGACGGCCTGGGGTGAACCTCACCGGGAAGCGGTGGCCTTTCCCTGTCACCTCTGCTCCCAGTGGGACAGGTTCACCGCTGCATCTGATTCGCGGCTCTGGCTGAGAGCAGAATTGCCTGGGGTCTTTTAAAGGTCACTCAGGGCTAGTTCCCTTTGCAGCTGCCGGGAGTCTGGCCCAGCCCTCGCGGTTCGGTAGTTTTCAAAGCCCCGCAGCTGATTTTGTGCCACGGGAGCCGTGGTCCAGAGGTCTGGGGAAGGATGACGGCCTGGTGTCCGTGGGGATGCTGAAGGCTGCTTCTACCGTGGCATGCTGCTGTCTTTCACGGTCGGCTAGTCACAGGCTTGTGAACGCACTTGGTATCTGCCAGAGGCGACGGCTTGAGAAGCAGCTCTCTGCCTGCCCTTGTGTGAGAGTGTCCGCCCCCCCCCCCCCCCCAGCCCTGGCGCCTGGGAGGACCAGGACGCGGTCTGCAAAGAGTTGATTTGAAGTTGTGATTTTTTGGGTGAAGGGGAGGAGGTGAGAGGAGGTCTGGACTCCTGGGAGCCCCTGCTCCGTCCTTTCCAGGGAAGGGGGACAAGCAGGCAGCTGCTCGGGTGTGTTGCCTGCGCCTCCCTCTGCTGATAGAGTCCTTTGCTCTCCATGGGGCCGATGACCAGGCGGGGCCACAGCGTGGAGAGCCTGCAGCTGCCCCGCCCACCGAGGGGCCTGGTGCCCAGGCCAGTTGCTGGAGAGTAAAATGTTCCGTCCGGCCTGGGTATCGATGCCCAAAGCCACGTACTCCGCAAGGGCGCCTGCGGTGCCATCTTTCTCGGGATGTCCCCGCCTCCAGATGCTGCTTTCCGCAGACCCCCTGCAGGTCTCCAGCACCAGGTGGAGAAGGGCCGGCTGCCAGGGCGAACAGCCAGCTTTGTGCCCGCCCTGATGGGGGCCAGACAGTGCCACCCGGGCAGACGACGCACAAGCGCTCGAGGACAGCCCTGCCGTCCCCTGACATGTGCTCAGGAAGAGCAGGGAAGATGAGATGCCTCTGAGTTGAGTCGGACCTCCAGCGCATGGGGCGGGTGAGGTGGCCACCCGCCTGCTGAGCACGTAATCCGTCTGTGTTTTGTGCGTCCTGGGTTTGATCACTATGGAGGGGCCGGCCCCGCCCGGGGGGGCTGTGAGGCAGCAGAAGTATCAGCTCTCCCCGTGGGAGGAGCGTGCCAGACAGCAGTGCCAGGCCCTGGGTGTGAACTGCGCGGTGTAGGGTTGATCAGGTTCGATGTGCTTTGCGCAAATAATTAATGAAGGAACCGGGACCCACGGTGATGTGGTTCTTGGGATCTGTAGGCACAGGGTTTGGGTGGGAGGCTGGGGAGGGGCTGTGCAGAGGAGTGGGGCTCCTGGGCTCAGTTTTGGGCAGCGTCCCTGTGAGAATGAGGACTCCTAGGAGAGGGCCCGGGGATGAATTGCGGGCAGCTCCCAGGGTTGGGAGGCCAGAGGAGGGGAGAGCTGTGTTGGGGGTGGGGAGGCTGCGCAGCGGGCGTGGCAGGTGGCTGGACTGGAGCTTCCCGTTGCCACGCCCTCCCTATCTGTGATCTGAGGGCTGGGCGGGCGCAGCTCTGTCCTTCAGGGTTTGTAGGCTACCCCTGGCCAGAGGCGCATGAGCCGTGTGTGGCCTTGGTGCCTACCTATTCTCTGCTGTCTCTGCTGGGTGGCCAGGCAGATCTCATGGCTGAGGACCTGCGGTGACATCTGGGCACCTGGAGAACAGGGGTGTACAGGGCTCCTAGGCTTACTGGGGAGGGGGCCCTGCAGCCACCCTATTCCTGAGGCAGACCCCTTGCTCCAATGCCCAAGAGGCTGTGGGGCCGTGAACCCCTTGGGTTACAAAATAGCTAAGGGATATGCCTGGCCGAAAGGCCAGCAGGAGAGAGGACGAGCCTGGAGGAGACAGGAGGAGGAGGAAAGACAGGAGGGGCCTAGGCAGTGGAGGTGAGGAGGGTGTAGATGTCACAGGCCCCTCTCTGCCAGGAGCTGGGTGTCGGAGCCTGTCCTGGACACCCCTTCCACGTCCCATGTGCACCCCAGACAAGGGCCCAGGGCGAGTGGGTAGGAAGATCTTTCCGCAAAGGGAAAGCGGAGTTGGGAGACAAGGCTGGGGAGCGTGAAAAACCCTAGGTCTGAGACCGTGTGCCTGGCGCAGTGTTAGTGGGGGCAGCGTGTGCGTGCCCAGGCGTGTGCGGGAAAGGCGAGGGGGAGTTCTAGGTCCAGAAGAGGCCGGAGCGGAGGGCTGGGGAATGAGGAGACCCAAGAGGGCGATTGGGACCAAATGTCAGGGCTCCGCCTTGTCACGTGGACCATCCCCGGGACCCAGGGCGAGCTACCGTGGGTGTGCGGTACGTAGGGCAGAGGGTGCTGCCCAGGAGTTTGTGAGAAGGCAGTGAGCAGATGTCTCCAAAGCAGGGCCCCCGAGGCCGTGTGGGTACGTGAAGAGGATGGTGTAGGAGTGCGCTGGACAGACAGACAGCTGCTGTTGCACCTAACTTTGAACGAACAGACAGTGTCCAGGGGGCTTCGCCAGGCTTCTGTTGCGGTGCCCAGAGGGTCTGAACAAGAAGGGTGGGGGTGGGGAGGACAAGGACCGTGGGGTGTTGGGTGGGGAGGGGCAGACGAGATGCCCAGGTGCAGGGGGTGAGGCGGCAGAGGGGTGGGCAGGGGGCGCCATGTGGAGCCAGCATGGTGGGGAGTTGCCCTGCAGCCCCCCGCTCAGGCTAGGGCAGAGGCCTCGGCGGTGCCCCGCCTCAGATTCTCCACCTGCAGACGGGAGGCGAGGATTTGCCTGCGCTCCATCCTGGGGCTGGGGCAGAGACCAGGTGCTGAGGACAGGGCCACGGGAGGCTGGGAGGCTGGGAGGCAGGAACGCTTTCTGTGCGGGACCCGAGACCCCGAGCCGGACCTGTGATCCTCGTGCAGCCCTGGGGGGCCGTGCGGCTGTCCCAGGGACGCTCAGAGGGGTCCTGGTGGTGTCACTGAGAGGGATGCCAAGAAGAGCCCGGGGCTGGGAGAGCCAGCGCGGCTGACAGCGAGGACAGCAACCACAGCTGCCGCTGCTCAGCGCCAAGGGCTTGGGGTCGTGTTCTCCATATTCTGACGTCAACTCGGCCAGTTCTCCGTTACTGTCCCCATTTCACGGATGACCGGGCGGAGGCCTGGATGAGGAAGTGACTTGCTCAGTGTCACCATCAGCAGATAAAGTAAGAACAGGTTTTAAAACGTCAGAGAGGAGCCCGGTCCGTGCCCTGGCCTCTGGGGAGCAGGTTGTGATGGTCCCCTGCTCCGATGGGTGAAGGGTGGGGGCCTGTGGGGACGGGGGGGGGGACACCTGAGGGCTGGCCTTGTTTGTGAGGGCCTCCCATCAATTGGCGATCAGCTAAATAAATTACGCTCTACCCTGGCAGCAAAACGGTGAGCAGGCCTTTTTAAACGGTGTCGTAGATGGATGTTTGTGACCTGGAAAAGTGGTCAGAGTGTGTTCAGAGCGAAAAGCCCGGCTTTGGTCCGGACACCTTCCCGTTTTCAGCACCAGCTCCGTCCCGCGTTGTGGTGCCACGTCTCCTGGCTTCTCCGTGGGGTGGCGCCCCTTCCGTGTGCGTCTTGACCTCACTGCAGTCGAAGGGCGGGGCAGAGGATGGGCTGGAAGGAGGCCCCACCTGGCTCTCAGCAGGGGATGGTCTTCTTTCCTTCTGCTCATCCAAGTTTTCTGAATGTTCTGAGACGGACCCGGGAGCCCCATCATCATTTAAGGCCTCAGGGATGGGGGTGCAGAGACGGGCGGGGGCTTCTCCCCACACGCGTGTGGCTCCGCACTTCAGCGGTTTTCACGGAGGGGTGCAGCCGTAGCCGTGGCGATGGAGCAGCATCCAGAGGACACCTGGTGGGGTTATCTGCGTGTTTGAGATAAGGTTTGGGAGGGTGCTTTTCTGCCTGGTCGTTATCAGCCGGGCTGTGTCCTTCCTGTGCTCAAACCCAGAGGCCGCCATGGCTGCCTCGGGGAGACTTTGCCGGCCCCCTCCAGGGCTTGGCAGGCCAGCCGCCCTGCACCTTACCGTGGTAAACCAGGTTCTGCCGGGGGCAGCCGAGCTCCTCCTGACGGAGTCCACAGCTGCTCTTCGGCAGCAGCGTCCAGCTGCGGCACAGGCCGCAGGGCCTCCGCCAGGTGCTCTTCGGTCCTGGAGGAAAACTCTCCTGAGCCCGGGGCTTTGGAACAAGGACGCTGCACATGTGAGCTTCCCGGGCGGCGTCACCCTGCGCCTGGCTCCCTGCTCCCTGCTTCACAGCAGGGTGACTCCAGGCCCAGCGGTGCCTGTGGGTGGGTGTCCGCCTGCCAACTGACCACAAAGTGCGGTGACTCTGAAATCGGAAAAGACGCCGGCATGCGGGCTGCCTGTCACCACCAAACCCAGGAAACGCAGACAGGGCTCGAATCTCTGTGGGCGCTTTATTCAGAAGGCCGCTGATCTGAGGACGCCAGGGTGGGTTGACACCCTAACAGACCATCTTCCCGTTTCTTTCCAGGCCAAGCAAGGGGATAGACAAGGTGGGTGAGGGGTTTTGAAATTCGGGGAGGAGTTCATTGGATTAAAAAAACTCTCCATCATTCTTGCCCTGGGCGGCGGTCACCTCACCCTGCAGCACAGTGGCTCAGATATCACCGTGTATGGCTTGCAGTCCCCTGAGGCACAAAGGTGGACCTGCTTACGGCCTCCGGGAATCAGGGTGGGTCACACCTTGTTCCTGGAACAAAGCTTTTACGCGCATTGATTACTCAGCCTATTAGCTATCACTTAAAATAAAATTTTCCAACGTTTAAGTTCCCTATCCACTCTGCCTCCTTTTCTGAGCCCGGGAGCACAGGGGCTGAGAAGCGGGGTTCCTGGCACCCCGGTCAGGGCGGGTCAGCCTCGCAGACTCAGCAGAGCCTGGGGCGCTGTGCCTGCCTGGCTCGCTGAGGCGGCTCTGGTTGGTCGGAGGCCCTGGTTAGAAAGCACCTCGACAGCTCAGCCTTCACGGAGTGAGGGCAGGATGAGGCCATGGCCCGGCCTGTCAGGGGGAAAGGACTCGCGGGGAGCAAGAGCAGGGGCTTCGGAGGCAGCCAGAACTGGTTCTGAGCCCCGACTCGGCCACTGCGGCCCTCGGCTTCCTCTTCTGTGGCCGCAGGACTGACCTTCTCAGGGCTGTGCCACAGCGGACGCCGAGTAAATGTGTGGGACTGGGTCAAGTTCGCACAGCATGGGAGGGGCTTTGGGAGGTCAGTCCCGTATCCCCCAGCAGGAATTTTGAGACGCTTGGACGATGATCTGAGAGACCCATGGCCTCCGTCCCTGGGGCTTGTTAAGAGCAGTCACGTACGTGGATCAGGAAGATGGGCCTCCCACCACGTTCCCAGCCGGCACGGTGCTCCGTCCCGCCTGCAGCGTGCCAGCCTGGCTTCTGTCTGCGGCCTTTCTTCCCTCGGCCCGAGTTCAGGGACGTGGCGGGGCTCTCGGCGCAGGCCACGTGACATGACGCACTAGCGATCACGCCGGACCCCAGCGCTGAGTAGGATTCTTAGCTTCCACGGTCTGCACGCGGCCTGTTCCGGCCTCGCCCTGGCCGCTCCGGGGGTTGAGAGTTTACTCACCGCCACACAGCTGCTGGGCGTCCCAGCTGCAACCCCAGGCAGGCCCTGGGGTCTCGGGCGCTTTCAAGAGGCAGCGCTTCATTTGCCCCCAGGAGCGGACTGGAGGGTCAGTTGTGGTCATGTGAGGGTCGTCTGCGGGCTTTGGGTCTGTGTCTGCTCAGAGCAGGCAGGCTGTTTCAGGACCAGTTCCCCCCTGCAGCAGGGTGGCTTCAGGGGGCACACGGCTTCCCGGATACGCACGCTTCTCTCCCGGGGGCTCTTCTCCAGCCCTGCTTGCGGTTCACCTCCGATCCTCCGGTGTCCCTGGGACACGGGGGCCGGCCTGGGCCTGCCTGGGCCTGCCGGGCAGAAATCAGCTCTCAGGAGGGGTGGCCGCCACCAGTCCCCGGTTCTCAGCTGGGACACCTGGGCCCCTTGGCCCAGGTGACTCCGGTGGGGGATGAAGGAACAAATCTGGGCCTCTCTTTGCTTCTCGTCCACCAGCTCTGGAAAGCAGGGGTGAAAACCAAAAACCAAAACAAGAACAAAACACCACCAGGCAAAGAGCCACCGACCCTCTCTCCCTCGGTATCAATTTTCCAGGCTTTGCGGTGCTGAAGGACGTCACGTCCCCTAGGACTCAGGAGGCGGGGCAGGCAGGGGTCCTCTGTTGGGAACAGCCCACGACCTGCCCAAGGTCGCGCGGCTGAGGGCTGGTGCCTGGGGTGTCAGGAGCCACGTCTGGCCCCGGCGCTGGAGATGGGATTGGACGTCATACTCCAGGTTTCCCGTGTGTTCCATCTGGCCAAGAGCTCCATGTCCTTGGCAGGGCCCGATGACAGGTATGTTGTGTCGGAACCTGGGTGGTTTAGAAGGCGTTTTGGCCGCGCCGGTCAAGGGCTGTAGCAAGCGGTCTCCCCTCTGAATTTGGGGACTCTTGTGTCTGGGGGTTTTCTCAGAGAAAGAAGTAAGGACACACGCGGGCATCCAGCCGCAAGGATGTTCATCTCGTCTTGTCAGCCTCAGGGATGCATCTGAAATGCCCGTTCTCGGGACGGCCACCGGGGAGGGGCAGGTAAATCGCAGCCTCGCACGCTCCGCCGGGCCCAGCGGTGGGTGTAGTTTGTCGGACATGCAGACTGTTCGGCTCAGTGAGTGGAGGTCAGACTCTCTCTGCGACTAACAGCAACGACAGCTGGCGTTTAGAGTTTGCAGAAGAGCAGGTCTGACCGCGGCGAGGCGAGGTCTGGGCCTGGACGCCTAGCGCTGGGCGTGAGCGGCGGCACCCCAGGGGGGGACTGTCACTGCAGACAGTGGGAACCCCTGGAGCTGGATCAGGAGAAATGTCTGTAGTCCAGAAACAGCCTAGAGAGGATGGGACATTCTGGAAGGCCCAACAAGCTGTAGTTTCCGACTGCCATGTTGTTCCCTGCCCCCCCGCCCCCCACCCCGAGCTTGTCCCTGCTGGAGGGTGGGTACATGAGGCCATGCTGGAGGCGAAGGGATTGGGGGCACTCTCTGGGGGAGGAGCGGCGCATGCTCGGTGTCTCCAGGGCCCAGAAGAGGGACCCGGAACAGTGTTGGGGGGTAGGCTTCGGTCGATACCTCCGTGGGAGGGGTGCCCCCTGCCCATGCTGGGTCAGGGACCGAATGACCTTGCTCAGGGCCCTTCCAGCCCCAGATGAAGTTCCGGGATCCCGCCTCTGAAACATGGCCTCCCCGGGGTGCCCACAGTCAGCCGAGTTACCCCTGTTGCCTCTCAGGAACCAGACCCCGAGGTGGGTTGCTTGGACTTCTTGGGGCCAGCATCCTGTTCCCGCAAATGATGGTTCTTAACGGCCAGATTTTGGAGGGGGCACCAGGGCAGGTGTGTCGGTGGTGGCCCAGGCCAGGGTTCCTTGACCTCTGCCTCCCTTGGCTGAGCCCGACAGAGGCGTCTGGAGGAGCACAGTCCCCGACCTGAGCGGGGACAGAGGCTCTCCCCACGGGAGAAGGGGCGGCAGGCCTTGTCCGGGAGCCTGGCCTGTAAATGCGAGGGCTTATAGGAGGGGCACCACTGCCAGGGGGGTGGGGGCGGACTTGCTGGCTGCGAGGTTGTCCTCGGGCACACGCTGGGCCCGGCACGCTGCCCCCTGTCGGCCCTCCCTCTGCCCAGCACCCCAGCTGTTGGAGCCGAATCTTGGGGCCTGGTGAACCCACCACAGGTGCCCCAACAGGTGCTCGGCCTCCGGCTGGCTCTTCACCACCCCTGACTTCACCCCTGCTCTGAGGTCACAGCACAGCAGCTCTGCCGTCGCCATGGCAGCGGCCTGCCACAGGTCACCAGCTGGGCAGACGCTGGCTGCTGCTAGAGGCAGGAGCTGCAGGTCCAGCCGACCTTGGACCTCGGTCAGTGGGCCCCGCAGACCCAGGCAGGCGGTCAGGGCCGAGGCTCCTGTTGTGCCCCCACCCCCGTCTGCTGTGGGGGGGGCTGCTTTCCGTGCCAGCTGCTGGGGAGGCTCGTAGGAAGTGGGCAGATCAGGGCCTCCAGGCCAGGCCGCCCATCTGGAAGGCGGATTTGCAGGTCCCTGGCCCCGGGGCTCCCTGGGAACACGCTGGTCTGGAAGGGTGGAGGCGTGGAGTCAGGGGTGAATGTGGCTGCTTGCAGGAGTGGAGGGGGAGGGGGAGCCATCCTGCAGCAAGACAGCTGCTGGTGGAGGGGACCCCTGGCCCAGGCGGCCACCTGCACTCCGTAAGGTCCGAGGGACGCCGATGACCGGTGTGGCCAAGGACATTTAGGAAGCCGCCCGCTGGATGGGCCGTAAGCGGCCCACCTGGCAGCCCCGTGTCTCCTGACTGTGGAGTCTGTGGCTCCTGTGTGTCTCTGTGAAGCGGGCCCAGGGGGTCCGGGGGATGTGGCAAGCTGTGCCTGTTGTCACTCGAGGCTGGCTGCCCAGCCACCCAGGCCTCCCCGAATGGTCCCAGCCCTGTCTGCGCGTCAGGAGGTGGTGACACAGACACCTTCACGAGCCCCACCCAGGGCAGGGGTGGAAAACCTACAGGGGAGGCCTGGCCAGGCTTGTGTTCTACCATGACCACCCCTGCCCAGGCGGTTCTGACGCAGCCCATCCAAGGCCCAGAGGCTTACGGACTGCCCGCCACTTTGAAACTTCGCTGGGAGTCAAGCAGTGGCCAAACGCTGAGGCCCTGGGTGTCACACAGTGTATTTTTAGAGGCCAGAATTCAGAGAAAAGGAGTTTAAAAATGTTTCCAATGTTTGTTTTATCTGCAATTGGCTTGGATGCCTCCAGTGATGGGCATCTCACAACCTACCGAGTCGGCTCAATGATTTCAACGCCGCCCCTTAGGAAGTGCCCTGTTCTACCCGGTCCGTTCCTGCCTCTCTGTAATGCACCCTCGGCGGACTGGCTCCGTCAACTGGAGACACGCACAGTAAGTACCACCCTCCTCCTCAAACAGCGTGCTGGGCATCCGGGGGTGTGTGATCGGTACGAGCGCTGGCGTCTGTGCAGCTGCTGGGTGTGGCTGTCACCACCCTGTGTTACAGGTGAGCACGCTGAGGCTGCCAGAGTTAAGGGACGGCCCCCAGGTCACACAGTTCATACTCTCCACCATCCCGGCGTGCTGTTCCGGACTTTTCTACCACCTGCCAGCCCCCCTTAAAACATTTCTGGGTTCTTCAGGACTTTTCTTCCGATGCCGGGGTTTCTCGTTTGCGATTCCGCCGTCAGTCATCCGGAACCCTGGGGTGGCAGCCCCTCCTTCCGGCCTCACCACGCCGCCTTCCCGCCCCCTGTCTGGGAAGACTCAGCTGTCCGTGCGTCTGTCGGGTTTCTCCTTGTTTAGTCAAGACGCCAAGGACGTTTAGGTGACTCGTGTATCATTGAGCGTGTATTTCCTGTTGGCTGCCAAGCGCTGCCGTGGTTGTGTTCCGATGTTGGGCCTTTCCTCGCGTGACGTTGTCTAGTTGGGTGTCGCCCGACACCGGCACCTCTTACCTTTTCAGAGTCGTCCGGACACATGGCTGACTGTCAGCCCCTTGCGCGTGGGATCCATCCTTTGTGTCTTGCGTCACCGGTGTTGGGTGTTGACTGAGCCTCCCACGGGCCGGGCGTCGCTCCCTGGATGTGCCGAGTTATTTCGTCCCGTGTGGGGATAAGTGGCAGGTGCTTCTCAGGTGAGGTCTGACCAGCGCGGCCTGGGCTGGACCGGCCCATGACCCCACTCGTTCTGCGAGGCATTTCTGACAAACACAGGTGAAGGTCGCCTGGGCTCTTCCGGGGGCCGCATGTCTGCCGACTCTGGGCTCGGCAGCTCCAGCCCCTTGTCAGCTTGCTGCTTCGGACCCCAGTCCCCTAGTTGGCGCCTGTGTGGTTGGACCTGGGGGCTCACCTCTGACTTGTGGGTGCATCCCCATTGCCTTGGTCTTGTTGGAGCCAGCAGAGTTCAGCCTGCTGCAGGTCTGAGCTGGCGGGCCGCCTTCCGGCAGCACGGCCGGGGCCGGCTCCCAGCTCCCTGGGGTGACCGTGCCGTGCGGGTGTCGGATTCCACATACACGCCCAGGGTTGAGTCGGGGAAGAGCGCCGGTGCCCAGGCTCCGTGACTGCTACGCACAGCTGCGGCAAGCCGCTCGGTGCGGGTGCCAGTCCGGGGCGGCTTGGGCGCCCCAGGATGGGTGCTGTTGGGCAGGAGGTGACAAAAAGCCGACCTCGAGAGCCCAGATCACACTTTGGCGTCATTTGGCTTCGGGGGGCCCTGTCCTATGCAGCTCCCCCCGCATACAGCTCCCTGCATTTGCAGCCCTAAAGCCAACCCACAGTTTCCCAGAAAGGCCGAGTGCTCTCTGCTCTGCGGACTCTCAGGAGACAGAGGAGCGATGGACCCCAGTGTGAACATGAGCTTTAATTATACGGGGACGTGCTCTCTCCGGCCCTGCCAGGCAACGGGAGCCTTTTTGTATCTATTTTTATGTGCTTCGCAGGAAAAAAACACTACCCCCCACCACCCAGACGCTGAGTCTGGGCCGCGGGGCAAGGCCGGTGCAGTTTCCCCATCCCTGCGGAGGGCAGGGACGCGGTCAGGGCCGTGGGTGGAGGGAGGGGGACTCGGACCTGGAGGCTGGGGACATGTGGGCGGGGTTGGGGGTGTCCGGTCGAGGAAGAGGAGCCTGGGTGCTGGGTGCTGCCTGGCCCTGGGTGTGGGCGGGTGGAAGGCAGGGGGCCTGGCAGCTGCGTGCTGCTGGGCAGGGGGAGTCAGGCCGTGACCTGCGGGACCATCACCCCGCAGCCCAGGGACTGCCTGCCCCTCGTGGTGGCTGGTTAGCGAGCACGGTCCTGGGCACCCCCTGCAGAACCTGGGACAGGACCAGTCGGGGGCGGAGCCCTGGAATCTGCATTTAACGAGCAGCTCAGGTGATGAGGGTGCAGGCCGCCTGTGAGCACGGGTGCAGACTTGCTGGCGTGGGTTCTGAGGTCGTGCTCAAGCGGTGGCTGGAGCCTCCGTGCTGGAGGAGGGGTCAGGCGTGGGTGTGGGGGCCTGGTTGGGAGGCTCTTGGAGGGGCTCCGCTGCTGCGGGGGAGGAGGCCGCCCGGGAGGGATGGGTAGGGACACGGACAGAGTGGAGACCGCTGCCAGGGCTGCGCTGCTCGGAGTGTGGCGTGCGGACCAGCTGCGTCGTGTCCCCCCGAGCTACTCCCACAGAGGCTCAGGGCGGTGTGTGAGTTCACAGACGTTTGACCAAACCAGGTGGCCAGTGGGAAGAAAACAGGGTGAAACGGAGCTTGTCTGTGGATGTGCCACTGGTTACCACGGAGACTGGATGGCAGGCCTGTGGGACTGGGGCAGCCTGCACCCACCCCCCCACCTGTGGCGCCCTCTCTCGCTGTCCTGCCGTCCCACCCTGGGGTGTGAGTGCCATTCTTTCCCCACTCTCTGACGGGAAACTGGGTCTCAGGGGGTGGGGGGATTAAGCCTCCCTGTCGTGTGACCCAGCCTCTCCGAGGGAGGTGACCCCAACTGGGGATCAAAGCTGTAACCTGGGCATGTGCCCTGACCGGGAATCGAACCCACAACTTTCCTGTGTGGGGGACGGGGTGACACTCCAACCAAACGAGCCACACCGGCCAGGGCTTCGATCCTGTGCCCGTGTTTGAATGGGGCTGCTTGTCTCCTCCCTGAGTGGGGAGCGTGCGTGCGGGTGTGTGATTTGCTGATGTTCCCTTCCTCTCTGCGCCTTGCGTTTTTACGCCCTGATGACGTCTTGTGAAACGCAGAGGTGTTGGATTTTGACGGTGCCCCGATTATCCACTTCTTTTGTTGCTTGCGCTTTCCGTGCTGTATCTAAGGAATCTTTGCCTGGGCCAAGGTCGTGAAGATACACTTCCTTTTCTTCCCAGCATCTGTAGTTTTAGACCTCGGATTAAGGGCTCGGACCGCGTGGAGCTAATCCTTGGGTGGGGTGGACGATGTTGTCTGTGGTGAGAGGAGGGTCTGAACTCAGCTTTTCTGCACAGGGGTGCCCACCTGCGTCCCCCATTGGGTGGCCTCGGCACCTTTGCCAGCAACCTCGGTCGCGGTGTGCGGTGCGCCCGCTGTCTCGCCCCTCCTCTGGTTTGCCGGGGTGCCGGGTAGACTGGGGTCCTGAGAGCTGGCAGCAGTGAGACCAGCTGCGGTCGCTCGCAGCCTCTGTGTGTGTTGACCCGGGTGGCAGAGGGCCTGTCTCTGCCACCTGCCGGCTGTGCGGTCCGGGTCCAGGTTCTCCATCTCTCCCTGCCTCAGTTTCCCCACTTGTGAACCCAGGGTGACGATAGCTCCTTACAGCACAGGTTACTATAAAAAAGTGCCCTGAGAGGCGCTGCCGCTGCCTGCCGCCGGGCTTCAGGCTCTGGGGCTCCAGGGCTCAGCCTGGCTCCGCACAGAACGAGTGGGAACCGGGCAGGGGCAGCATCACGGACCGCAGCTGGCCCGGGGGCCGTTCCGTGGCCCACAGGCCGGTGGTCTCTGACCTCAGCAGCAGGTGCCCCGGGCAGGCCAGAGCCCCTGTCCCTTTCCGATGCCCAAAGTCTTCCTCTGATGATCCGGCAAGGGAAGAGTTAGGGGTCGTGAAAACAGAACTGAGAGCAGCTCTCTGATTGGTTTGCACTGGATTCTAGTACCAAGTGCACACACGCACACACAGCTTGCACATGCATGCACACATGCCCCCCCCCACGGTCCCCCTGCCTGCACACACGCCCTGCCCAGCAGGCTCCTGCACTCGGTCCCCCTTTTATGTGTAAGTACTGACAGCTGTCCGTCCAGAGGGCCCGTCACTCGCACCCCTCCACCCCCAACCTGAGCCCCCATGTGTCTGTTCGGGGCAGGGTCTCACCTTGGTGCTGTTGACACTCGGGCCAGATACCTGCCGTGATCCCAGCGCCGCGGGCCGCCCTGTGCAGCGGGGGTGTCCGGCGCCATCCCTGGCCTCCACCTGCGAGACACCAGGAGCACCTCCCTCTGGTTGTGTCAGAGGGTCTGCAGGCACCGACCTGTGTCCCCCGCTGCAGACAGCGGCCCTTCGGGACCTCGTGAAAGGTGTGCGGGACGGAGACCGGGACATGGGGGATGGGCGCTGGGGGCGGGCGTGGAGGGAGAGAGCACAGGGACGCGTTTGGGTCTGTCCCTCACTCGGCCCGTGTGCCTTGTCCCCAGGGCCTTGCTCGCTCTCCGGGCGGTGGCGTGTGTCCTCCTGCCCTCGCAGGCGTGACGTGGAACAGCCGTGGCATCTGTGGCTCCTCAGCCCCTTGTGCCCTCAGCCCTCGGCCCCCACCAGCTTCCCTCAAGGCGTCGCAGCCGGGGTCTCTGCCATGAAAAGGCGCGCGGAGAGAGCTGCTCGCCTGATCCCCGGTCCCGAGGACGCGGCCCGGCCGTGCGGGCAGAGACAGAGGTTGCTACAAGTCAGAGAGGAAGGCGACCTTGCTCCGCGTAGAAGACGGGACCTCAAGCAGTGGAAAAGCCAGCGGCCCCAGCGCTTGTCCGAGGAGCTGTGGGCAGAGGAGTGGGGGGCTCCGCACCAGCGCGCCCCGGGCCTGGGAAGGCTGCGTTTAGCACATCTGTTAGGTGTGGGAGGAGGCTGGGCCAAGGAACGTAAGCCGGACTCAGAGGCGCTGGCCCGACGAGGAGCAGCCTGGCAGCCCAGGGCCTGGGAGAAGCAGAGAGCGGCCGGCAGAGGAGAGAAGTGTCTCGGGGAAGACCTGGTCAGGCCGAAGCCCTGTCGCACCAAGTTCCAGAGGGCAGTGGTGGGCGTGGAAAGGAGGGGGGCTGGCAAAGTCACGGGCTGGCCGCATCCTCCCCCGGGCCATCCTGAGAAGCATAAAGGGATGGGGGGGTCTTCCAGGAAGACTCGCGGGGGTTGCTGTCCTGCTGACCCTCAGGTGAGCAGAGGCCTGGCTGCAGGAAAGCTCTGGACCGCAGCGGGGGGGACCACACTCCTGGGGGAAAGGGAGGAGGACATCCCCTGTCCCCGGAGGAGGCAGCTGGGCAGGATGGCTTGTCTGGTTCCAGGCCTGAAAAGCAGCTGCCTGGGTCAGTGTCCCCAGGGTCAGGTGGACAGTCTGGCACAGCTGTGGCCAGTCGGCTGGACCTACGGAGGGGCAGCGTCGCCCCTGGCATCCGTGTGCCAGTGCAGTGGCAAGAGCAGGTGGCAGAGAGAGCTGGAGTCAGCCTTCGAGGAGTTGTTTGACATGAACAGGAAGCTGAAAAGACACCTGAGCTGGCACCTCCAGTCCAGACCGGGGTTGGAGGCGAGCCCCCACAAAGCATGGGGCCCCTCAGAGGTGCACAGATGCCTAGGGGAGACGTGGAGGGAGAAGCCGGCGGCAGATGTGGAAATGGAGATGGGGCCTGCCAGGGAGGCTGCGGTTGTGGCCAGAGCAAACCTGCAGAAGACACTGAGCAAGCCGGAGAACCACGCCTCCCGGATGATGGTCAGGCCCACGCTTGAGGGCGCGAAGACCCCGTCCTCTCCTGAGGCAGGAACACCTGTCAGTGAGGAGAGCCTGCCCTGGGGCCGCACAGCGTCCAGACATGGGCTCCCCAGACTGGACAGAGACCCCCGGCAGCATGACCCACAGGGCCAGGCGGATGGAGCCGGCCCGGTGGCCTCGAGGCGCAAGCAGAAGACGGAGCAGAGAAGACTAACGTGGCTGGAGTTGCTTAAGCTCCCAGAGACGCGCTTGGACGCCCGCAGCCAGACCGAGCGAGGGGACGAGAGCGGGTCGGGGACGCAGGTGTGGCCGGCTCCCAGCCAGGCGGCCTCCTCTCCGGACCAGGAGCAGGAAGGGGCACGTGAGCGCAGTCCGGCTTCCACCCCGGCCACCGGCAGCACCAGTGACCATGACAGCAGGCACAGTCAGATGATCCGTGACCGGCAACAGCAAATTTTAGAGCAAAACAAGTTGCACAAGCAGTTTCTTGAAGAAGCCAGGAAACGCTTGCAAGAGTTTCAGAGCGTGTGACCGAAGCACGCGTCCCACCGCGGTGCGGTAAATGCAGCCCAAGGCCGGTGCCGGAACTGGGGCCCTGGTGTGTGAGGTGCATGTTTGTGCTGCCGGGGCCCTCGCCCACTCCCTTGTCTTGCCTTCCAAACTCAGTGCCACTCGGCAGGGCTCCTTCGTGCAGACACAGGGGACCCCGTGGGCACGGTGACAGGTGTGGCCGGGGCAGCGCAGGGGCCTGTCCCTGAGCCGAGAGCACAGACAGGAAGTCCAGGTAAATTCAGCCCTTCAGGTGTTTCGGGCCCGTAAACGCTGGGCTTGCAGGGGCATCCAGGGTCAGACAGACCCGTTTCAAGATCCATCACGGGCTGCTTAGCCTCTGGGGGAGGCACCCACAGAGGGAGTTCACTGACACCCCTCAGCCTTTCAAACCAACGTTGTTCAATCGGACACCAGTTAGTAGTATTCCGGTAGCTCATGTTGGTAAGTGGGGGGAGGGGGAGAGAGGGAGGCAGGAAAGGAAGAGGGAAAAAGAAGAGGAAGAAAGAGAGGGGGGGGGGGCGGGCAGGGAAATGGTTCCCAACATCTCATCCCTACTCGGTGACCCTCTGCAGCTGCCGGTGGTTGGGGGTCCTACCCCAGCCAGCCTCGCGTTGGGCGGCCACGGAGACCCCTGCACTGGGTAGGGTTTTATATGCCTATGGCATGGGACAGGGACAGACGGGGGCAAACTTCTTCTGCAAAGAACCAAGACAGGCCCCGCAGGCTGCAAACCCCCCAGGCCGCAGACCCCCCCCCGCCCCCCACCCCCGAGACATGTAAATGAGTGGGCGTGGCTGAGGCCCAAGAAGCTTTTGTTGACAAAAATGGGTGGGGACTGGACCGGGCCCTGAGCCACAGTTAGCGGACCCCTGGACTGGTGCATTGGGGAGATGGCCCCCGGCTCCCTCCCCCACCCTCCGAGGACCTCAGGTAAGCCGAGTGCATCTGTGGATCACGGTGTCCTCAGTCCGGACGTGCTCGTGTCCTTGGCCCTGGAACGGCCTCCTTTGTCTTTGTGTTGTACACAAGGTCGGAGCAACTGTGTGCTTCCCCCCCTCCGCCCCCCGCCCCCGGCTCTGGGCCTGCTGACAGTGGGGGTCGCCCTGCGTCCCCCACAGCAGGGTGTGCACATCAGTGTAGGCACACCCACCCACCCTGAAGCACTGTCTCGTTGGGTTTCACTTGGGTTCGAACCCTGTGAAGCGGATGGGATGTGACATCCCATGTGACCTGCAGCAGCCCCCTGTGGGCCCAGCGCGGCCCGTCCACCCGTGTGGCACCGGGGCGCCCGTTACTCCTTTTGCTGTGGCCTCGTCTCCATGGCCGCCTAGCTGCTTCTCTGTGCCTGTCCCCAAAAAGAGAACCACGTCCCTAAGGCGTTCGGGTTAAAAGGCTGCGTATGCAACAGTGACTCCGGGAGGCTCGGGCACGGAGCTGGCTCCGTGGGGACGAAGGTCCTGCTCTTCCTTTCTCTCCCATCTCGTCCACCCCCCCCCACCCCTGGAAATGTCACACTGTCTTCCCTTTGCTGACACCGAGGGACCCAACCCTGCCCCAGTCACTGGTCTTTCACGCAGGACTCAGGGGACTGAGGTTCCAACCGGGGGTCACAAGGGGCTATGTAATCAATGACGGCGGTGTGGGGTGCGTCGGGAGACGGGTGACTGCCCGGCGGCGTGTCCCCGGGGAGCACCAAGGCCCCGCACACACGCCCGCCTTGTGGCGCTGGGGTTTTGCTCCCGAGTGAGTTGATGGCTGGGTGAGGACCCCCCCGGCAGCTCACGCTCTCCGTGCGTGGGCCTCCGCTGCCCGCACGTTTCCTCTGAATGCGGAGCAAGCGCTGCAGCCCGGGTGCCGTGCGGCACCTGCTCCCAGACGGCGTGGGGCAGGCAGCGGCAGAGTGGCCTAGAGGGCCGTTGTTGTGACCGGGGGCGCGGGCGGGGGTGCTGGCTTTTGGCTGATGCTCAGCCTGTGCGTTACAAGGCCACCTGCCACTCCTGTCTGCCACTGTGGGGTCACCTCGGGCCAGGAGGGGTCCCTGGGTTTAGCGCCACCGGGGCACCCGCACTGAGCGACGAAGTCCCCCCAACTCAGCCTGGGGGCCGCAGCCTGAGGAGTGGACGAGCCTGCCTCGGAGGGGCTGTTTCCGTGTCCCGGCCGAAAGGCCCCGCCTGCAGCCCACGTGTTCTGGGCCGGACCCGCCCCTCCTTGGTCTGGCTCGAGCTAAAAGTAGGTGAGGGGAAGGGCAGTGAGACATCGCTCAGGGTGACTCACCTCTGCCTGGACAGTCACACCTACACTGTCCCCTGGCAGGAAGACAAAGCGCCATGCCCTTTCCCACCTGCCCGCCGAAGGCTAAGGGGGCACCGGGTGCTTCTTTGCCCAGGCCGGTGGGTGGGGCGTGAAACAGCCCCTCAGGACCTGCCCCCCCAACACATGGCCCTCCAGGGGGTGTCACTGTGACTCATCTCTGTGAGGGGCCTCCCTTTGCTCCTGTTGGTCACTTGGGTGCAGCGGGATTGCGGTGCGGAGGGCCCTGGGGAGCAGCACCTGGAAGGTTTCCACGGAGCCCCGGTGGCCGCAAGGACCCCGGACACACGGCTGGGTGCGCCCTTGTCCCATGAGGCAGCTCTCAGGCCCTCCCCCACGGGCCTTCTTCCTGCGTCTTCTAGAGCTGTCCACAGGGTCATGCTTCTGCTTCCATATCCTGGGCCGCTGCCCTCTTCCCATCTCACTCTTCATTTACTAGAACCTTCCTTGTGCGGTCACTTCCCTGCAGCCCTGTCTTCTGCCCAGACTGTGGGGACTCAGGAAGTTGTCCACGGCCTGTGTGGTGGCAGACAGGTCGTCCTCTCTGTCCGAGGGGTTTGTGGGGGGCAGCGGCGTTGGCTGTGGGCGCTGCTGTCATCCATGGTCTGGAGGCAGGTGCAGGCCACCGGTGTCCAGTGGGCACCAGGACAGGAGCATCAGGGACAGTAGTTCACCCGTGGTGGCAGGGCCTCTCCAGCACCTGCTGGGCCCGCGGGCATCGTCTGTTTTAGGATGTGACCCTGCGTTCCAGGTGCTGCTCCGCAGGTAGTCCCACCTGTCCCCTGCCCCACCCAGCCAGGTGCACGGTCGTAGTGCGTGGTGACGTCCAGGAATGACGTCAGAAATGTAAGATAACAGGAAAACAGGTTTTCAACGTCGGGGAGCCCTCAGCAGTCCTTCCGGGGACCCGGAAGAGGCTGCCAGCTGCGGGCGGCATCCCGCCTGCAGCCTCCTCCCGTCCTCCGTTAGAGAGGATGGTCCGGGCTTGGCCCCACCGGCCTGGAGAGCCGAGGGCCGCACTGGCGCCCAGCACTGCCCACGGCAGCGCCGAGGGCTCTGTCTGCGTGCGGGGCCAGCATCCGCACGGGTTTCCTCCATGGTGGGCGCTGAGATTCCAGACTCACATCCCCGTTCCTGCCTCCTGAGAAGGTCAGTGGATGGGGGCCAGTCCCCAGACCGCAGGTCTCCGAGTCCCACACACCGTTGGTGCTGCCCGGTCTCAGCCATGGGCCCCACCCTCGGGTGTCAGACCTGCCCGTGGCCCCAGCCCGCGGGCAGCAGTGTGGGCATGGTGTGCTGCCTCTTGGGTTTCCAGCAGTGCGCCCGGCCCGGCCTCTCCAGGCCCCTCCCTCAGCCTGCGGGTGGGGAGAGTGCAGGGGTCTCAGGGTCGCCCCTCAGTGCCTGTCCAGGCCCCCTGCCCGTCCCTGGTGCGCCCCGGCCCCAGGCTCAGGGTCTGCAGGGCTGAGCTTGGCTGCCCCGTGGGCCTCGGCGGAGAAAGTGAGAGCAGCAGCCCCTTCCACAAAGCCGCACTGTTCTCTCGGCAAATCCTCCCAGGACGGGGCGCATTTTTTTCAAATGATTCAGCGGCACGTGAATGGGGAAGGCCGCGTCCAAGGCTTTGGGACTGTGACCAAGGGTTCTGGCGTGAGATCCTGCTGGGCCCACACGGAGTGGGGAGGAGGGCGCCCGGGCTGGCGTCGGGTCGTGCCAGGATCCGGGAGGGCAGCGAGGGCAGCGGGGGCGGAGCTGCCGCCTCACTCTGCGGAGCAGGCGCCTGGGGAGACCGGCCCCTCCTGCTCCAGGTCGGGGGTGGGGAGCAAATGGACAGGAAACGGAGATGGGAGAGCTGGTCTCCATGGAGACGGGCATCCAGTGGACAGCAGCTCACGCTAGAATCTTAAACAGCACTAGGCAGGCCCAGCAGGCCCCCAGGTACCAGGCGCAGGGGCAGTGTGGTCCAGGGAGGCGCTGCACCCCATCACCCAGCCTGCCTGACCCTCAACCCCAAAACCCATCTGTTCTGAGCCTCTGCCTTCCAGGCATTTCTAGCTGAGGCCTGAGTCACACCGGCCAAGTCCTGCTTTCGCCCGGGAGAGCCACAGCCCTGGCCCTGCACTGGGGACAGCAGCTGGTTCCTGGGGATGGGAGGTTTGCAGGGACCGGAGGCGGGTCTGGTCTCTCACAGCCGCTGCAGGGACACAGGAAGCCCTCGGCTCCCCCCAGCAGCACAGGGCTGTTTTTAATTACTAAGTGACAGCCCCCTTTTTTCCTCATTTCCCTAAAAGGAGCGGACTTGGAGGAGGTCCGCTCCACCACTGACCGAGGGGGGCTGCGCGTGGAGGCCGGGGAAGGCAGAGCTGCGTGCCCGGGGACGGCCCCCGGACCACGTCCACTGAGGGCACCTGGGAAGGGGTGGGGGCTGGGCGGACAGAGGGGCTGGTGGGACCGGACACTCCCACGCACGGCCAGGCCAGGAGCCAGCGCTGACGGGACTCGCTCCCTGTGACCTCTCCCAGGCTGCCCCACCGCACCAGTCTCCTCGTGCGGTTCAGGGTTGTGGCCGCGGCCCCCGGGTCAGGGCAGGTTTGTGCCCAGAGCTGGGCACGGTCCCCTTTCCAGGCTGGCAGCCCTTCTAGCCTGCGGGCGCAGCCCAGCCGCTCATGGAGCAGGCTCCGTCCCATGGAAAGGGGCAAAGCCAGCTTTGCTGAGCCCCCAAAGCCTTCGGAAGTGATCCAGTGGACTGCGGGCAGAGACCCTCAGCAATCGCGGGACGGGGCCCCTCCTCCCCAGCGGCAGCCGTCGGAGCTGGTTGCCGGCTGGTGAAGACTCCGGGGGCTCTGCGGTTGGAGGGCGGGGACGGCGATGCTCCCCTGCTCTGGGGTGCAGCCAGCAGCGTGGACCCTCCGGCCCCCGAGGACCCCCGCAGAGCTGGGCACCCCCTGGGAGCCCGGGGTTCCCGCCTCCCCGTGCTGGGTCTCCTGCGGGAGAAAGTCGCCGCTCTCAGAAGCCCTCTGGACCGGTCGGCGGGTCCTCTACCCGGAAGCACGGAACGGACCACGGGACGTGCAGAGCACGTCTGCGCCACCGCAGCTGGGAAGCGCGCGGTCCTTCTCTGCAGCCGGCAGCCCCTGTGACCGCACGCAGCGGCCCCTGCTCTCAAACCAAGGCCTGCGGTGCTCCCGGCCCCCTCCCGGCTGCCAGTCGTTCCAGTCACGGCAGCAGGACAGCCCCCCTTCTCGGACAGGGGCCAGCAGGGGCTTTGGCAAACGTGCTGGTCAGTCGCAGGTGCCTCTGTCCCCCTCCCTGCTGTGAAGGGCACGCAGCGTGGGCCCCTCATTGGAGGGACCTCTGGGCATTTTCCGAGGGGCTGAGACCAAGACCCAAGAGCACCCCATCCCTGCCCACACGCGCCTCCTGGGTCAGAGCTGGAGGCCGCAGGAGGTGGGATGGGCAGGGACTGCGCCAGTCGGTGCTGACACTGGGACGCTGGGCCAGCCCTGCCGGGCTGAGTCAGCGCGCCCGCCAGGCTCAGATGATCTGGGAGCTTCCGTGAGACGGATGTTTTTCCGAATCCTGGGGCTCTCGCACGTGGTCTGGGCGGATGGGTGATTTTTTCCCTTCACCAGCAGGTCCGCTTCAGCAGGCCCTGGGGGCTGGGAGTCAGGCGTGCTGAGGGCCTGGGGACGGGGCCATGACTGTTGGGGAGTCACGTGCCCACAACCGCAGGTTCACCTGGCCTTGGGGGTGGGAGCACATGCCTGCTGGGAAAGTCCCTCAGGGCAAGCTCCTGTGGATGTCCTGTGGGGTCCCCCGGAGAGCAGCTGGGCCTGTGGCAGGGCAATAAAGACACGTCAGTGAGCCGCACAGCCTGAGTTTCATCTCCACGGCTCCCCGGGAGCGTCCCCACGACCCGTTGGGGCTCAGCCATGTGGGTGGGTGTTGGGTGCAGCTGGGGGGGGGTGCGGGGGGACACGAATCTCAGCCTGGGCAGACCCAAGCCACATCATGTGCTGGGCACGCCCGAGGTTTCCCGCAAGGCCCCTCACTGTCCCCTGCCCCTGAGGACGGCAGTGGGCAGTCTGGCCTCCGCTGGCTTCCCCCGGGTGGTTGTCGTCTCCCGCAGTCTAAACGGAGCCTGTATTCTTTGGACCATCGTCCGTGGTCTTGACTTTCCACCCGCCCCGCTCCTTTCCGTCCCCGATCTGGCGGCTGCACGGAGGATTGTTTTTGCAGGGTCCTAGCTGGAGGAAGTGACTTCATGCGGTGTCCGCGGCCCAGGGTGGGGGCGGGGTCTGCGGCTGCGTGTGCTCTGAATCAAGCGGACGGTTGTGCATTCCAGTAGCCGACATCTGGCGGTGAGCGCATCAGCCAGTGGGTTGCCCTTGATCTCAAACCCAGATGTGGTGTGAGCGGCCGAAGGGAAAGAAGAAAACCCAAAAAAGTCTGAGCAGCCCCGGGAGAGGCCATCATTCCGGGGAGCAAAGCAGAACCCGAATCTGTACGAAGACTCTCCCTCCTCCTGCTTCCTCTGGTTCCTGCGGGGGGGTGGGGTGGCGCTGGCGGAGCAGAGCAGCCCGCCCCTGGGGGGAGGGGCAGGACAGGAGCCCAGCCGCTACCCTAGGCCCCAACACCAGACCCAACACATAGTACGTGTTCAGTGGACATGTGTCTGGACCTGACCTGGATTTTAATGTCTTCCCAGAAGGTTCTTCGGGTCCCTGTGCTTTTCCCCAGCCCCGTTCTGTAAGTGTCCTGAGACCCAGTGAGGGCTCTGCCCTGGAGCCCCTGGGGATGCCGGTCACCTTGGGTGCAGGACGCACATGTTACTGGAGGGCTGGCTCTCCTCGCTTCCCTCCCCGCCTGCCCTGGCAGCTGGAAACGGCGCTGCTTGCGTTCTGGTCCATCGCCCGTCGTCTTGCCCGACGTGGGTGCTCCCAGGGTCTGTGACTGAAGAACCGCCCACGCCTCCCCACCTTCAGCCTTGGGACCACCTACAGGGCTTGTGCTTGTCGGGTGTGCCCTCGAAAGGCGGTGCCACCCCCAACTCTGAGTTCGGCGTAGAAGACCATCCAGAAGGCGAGGGTCCGAGCTGGTGGGGGCCGGCGTGACGCCACCTCTACCTGCTCTCACGCTTCCATCAGCCTCTTCCCTTTACCTGTGGGATCCTCGGGTTGGGATGAGTCCGTTTCCAAAGCTTTGCGTGTGTGCTCCCCACCCAGAGTGCTGACCCCAGATGGCCGATCCCTGGCACCATCAGGATGGGAGTGTGGCCAGCCCTCTGCTTAGTGGCTGGAAGGTGGTGGTGCGTTCGGGGTGGTTTCCCTAGAACTGGCCCTTATCTGCCTGTCTCGAGTCCCGTTAGCTCTCATTTTGCAAAGTGGGGAGGAGGTTCCCACCCAGAGTTCAGGGAGACCTGGAAGAATCTGAATTATTGTTCTGCTTGCCCCAGCTGAGTTGAGGTCCTGCTGGCCCCTGCCCCTGTCCTGCAAGCTGCTGGCGGCCTCGGTGCCGGTTAGCAGCCTAGTGCTGACCCACGAGTCTGCCCTGGCCACTGGACCCACAGCCTCTCCCGGCCCGACAATTTGCAGAAAGAAGGAGTGCGGTCTGTAGCCCCAAAACTAAGCGCCACATCCAGGAGCTGCATCAGACACAGACTTGGGGTGTGAGCCAGCCAGGAGGAGGAGAGTGTGACGCAGCTGTCACCCGGGGAGGGGGAGGGGTCTCCTCGGTCCCCTCCACAGTATGTTCTGTTCTCCTGAACTAGACATGGCTGCATGTCAGACACAGCACCACATCTTAGCGAGGACAGTGGCCTTCCCTGAGACAAGGTGCATGGGCCCCTTTCCGGTGATCCCTCGGACTGCCCGGGTGGGGAGGGGGCCGCTGCAGGAGAAAAATGCACCGGAGCCTCCTGGCTGTCTGGCAACAGATCTTGCTGCTCTTCTGGCCACTTCAAGGTGTCTGCTCTGCCCTGCTGTGCCTTGCACGGCTGCAGAGCCGTGGGCCTCTGGAGAGCAGGTCCCAAGAGTCCCGACAAGCGTGCGCAGCCGCGTGTGCCCGGCTCGGCCTGGTGGCATTGTCCCTTCCAACACCAGCGTCTCCTCTGGCTGCCCTGGTTCATTTGCATCACCAGCTGATGACGATGCCACAGAAAACTTAGGGGGGTGACTCTGCTACAATGACAGGCCAGCAGAAACCCTTGTGGCTGCGGCCTGGCAGGTGGTGAGAGGGACCCCAGACAGCCCTCCCCCAGCTGCCGACCTGCCTGCCGCAGGTCCAGTACACGTTTCCCCACGTCTGGACAGGAGCTGACCTGGGCCTGGTAGGGGTGCCAGGCCCCCGAGCAGGCAGGCGGGCAGGTGCGCTCTGCTGGGTGGCCGGGCGGGAGGGGACAAAGAAGGGCGGTTCTAGCTGGGACTCGAAGGATGAGTAGACGTTCTCCCAGGAGGGTGGCGGCGATGGCACACAGAAGAAAGCTGTGTGTCCAGAGGTGGGGACACCCCGGGGCAGGTCCAGGCTTGGTGGGGGAATATTGCCAACCGGTGGAACTGCATCGTGGGGGCCACGGCGGCAGCTGGCGTAGCGGTTGTTGGGTGTCAGGTTGCGGAGCGTCTCCCAGTTCAGACGGGGCAGCGAGCAGCCCACGGGGCTGTCCAGCTGGAAGGGACGGGCTCTGAGAAGATGCCTGGCGCTGGGGGTGGGAGCAGGTGTGGGAAACAGGGTGACCTGGGACCAACAGCAGAGCCCACTGTTCAGGCATGGCCTGCCGGGCGGCGTTTCCTGGATGCGACTTTGCAGGTCAGGGCCTGGCTTGGTCTGGGAAGCAGGAACCTGCGGCCTGGGCCGGTGGTGACTCAGCTCCAACAGAGGAGACCAGAGTGGGTCTGGCCTGGGCGGGCGTGGTGGGGCCCTGGTGCCAGCCTGAGGTTCAGGGGGCTCCTCTGGGCTCCAGGGCAGTGGGCACAGATGACCGACCCAGGTGCCTGGGCCTCCCCGCTCTGTGGAGACAGGCAGCCGCAGCCAGGGGCTCCTGAGACCCAAGCTTCCTGCCGGGGTGGGGGGAGGGGTGGAGGTGGGAAGCTCCCCTCGGCAGGGAGCTATTTGCTCCCCATTTCTGATTTCTCTCACACCCACACCAGGGAGACGCTGCCCAGAGTGGCCCTGCACAATTGCAATTTGCAGGGCAAAGCTTTTAAAGCCATTAAAACAGCTCGTGGCACCGGCTGATAGGCCTCCAAGTGGAAAGAGGGCAGCTGTGCCCAGTGGCGGTGTGAGCCGCCCACGTGGGTTGCCGTCAGGTGACGGGGTGGAGCGGGGTCCCGGCCTCCGTGCCAGGAGGAAGCCCTGTGTGTGTGTTTTGGGGGTGGCTCCTGAGTGACCTTGGGCGCTGGGGAACATTCCGGAACCTTTCCAGTCTGACCTCTTCCCGTCCTTCATCCCGAGTTCTGGTCCAGGATCGTCTTTCCTCCTGGCTTCCTTCCTGGGCCTGTGTCCCTTGGGCCACGTGACCACTCCTGGGCCCAGTCAACACCCTTCGGGTTCAAATGCTCCGCCCCTTCCATCACACTCGGGATAGAATGTTCCTTATTACGAAGAACCGTCCACAGGGCGTTTTTCGGGGATACTTTTAAGACAGATTGGGGGTCAGCGGAGCAGGCCAGACCTTTTAGATTCAAGCCCCCAGACCTACATGGGATGGGGCCCCTGGGAGGTGGGCCCTTAGCCCTCTAGTTCAGCCTGGAAAGGCCTTTGCGGGTGGGGGAGTCTCGGCATCCAGACTCGTGACTGGGACCCAGGCCGGTCTCTTTGCTCCCCTCTGCCCCAGCCACCTGGGAGAGCATGGGAAGGCCTCAAGGCACGCAAGCCCAGCGGCCACAGAGGGCTTTGTTCCAATTGGTGTCCGCCCCAAAACCGGCAGCAGGCCTAGGGGTCTGCTGGTCCCTTTGCGGAAGAATCCAGGAGCCAGGAGGCATCTTGGTGCTACTGCTTGGCTGGCCTGTTCGGCTCCAGTGCGGCATCCAGGGCTCTGATGGGGCCTCGGTCCTCGCGCCCGTTCCCTGTCCTCGGAGCCAGGATGGAGGTGCGAGGGCTCGGCTCACCTCTGCGTCTCTCTGTGTTGCAGTGATCAGGGCCAAGGTGGTCGGAGAGAAGGAAGTGGGGTCAGGCAATGACATCTACGGCAACCCCATCAAGAGGATTGAGTACGAAATCAAGCAGATCAAGGTAAGTGGGCCAGTCGCCCGGCAGCCCCCTGGGGCGGGCCGAGCTGCGGGAGGGAGGGGAGTGAGGCTGGGTCCCCAGAGGCCCGACTCCATGAGGCAGTGTGCCCTCACCCCCGTCTTGGGGTGCTGCTGGGTTCCTGGACAAAGCCCAGCCATCCTTGGAGCAGACAGTAAGGGCGTCAGGTACGAGCTGATCCGGTGTCCCTTCGTCTGTACATGCCTCACAGGCTGTGGGGACGTGGTATGGTCCCATCAGCTCAGGTACTTGGGAAATGTGTTCCCCTCGTTTCGACGGGCATGGCTGCCTCCGGCGGAGTCTCCACCACCACCGTGGTTCCACAGACCGTTCCGTGATGCCCATCTGGGCCTGAGCTCTCGCGGGGTGGGGTTCGAAGGCAGCGGTCCTCTGTGATGGGCACAGTCAGCAGAGACACACGCAGAGGTTCCGAAGTGACCTTGTTGGTAACATGGAGAGCGCAGGTGGTGTCCAAGAGAGGTCCCTCCGGGCGGCAGCGTCCCCCCAGCCTGTGGGCAGCGCCACACTAAGCGGTGAGCGAGTGCCGAGCATCGCCGTGCGGTCAGAATGGGGGTCTCCTGCCAACACCTCGGTGCAGGTGGGGCCCCGCCCAGCACAGCCCCTCCGCTCACCTTTCCTCATCCTCGTCCTCCAGATGTTCAAAGGACCCGACAAGGACATCGAGTTTATCTACACGGCCCCCTCCTCCGCCATCTGCGGGGTCTCACTGGACGTCGGAGGGAAAAAGGAGTATCTCATTGCGGGTACGTTTGCGGGTGCGGAGGCGGAGGGGCGGGGCAGGAGGGGCAGCCCGCGGGGAAACCTCCCCACCGCTCCGCCTTTTCCCAGAATTCCTGGCGCAGCGTCCCCTGCACCCGCTCCCTGCGGCCTCCGCTGCTGCAGCAGTGGGGCTGGGGTGCCCGGTGGGAAGGAATGGTGACCAGTAGGGGCTTTGAGCTCGGGTGGGGACGAAGAGGTGAGAGTTTGGCCTTCGGTTGTTCCTGAAAGGGAGGCCGCGGAGGTGCTGCGGGGGCCCCAGGCGGGCAGGAGGCGGGAGGGAGAGCTGAGACCTTGTTTCAGACCTGCGGGCGGCCTTAGGCGTCCGCACCACGCCACTTCCCGGCTCCTGTGTTCGCGTCTGTTTGTTTCTGTTGTGGTAAAATACCCGTAACATAAAATCGACCATTTTAACCACTTTTAAGAGCGCACAGTTCGGTGGCATTGGGCAGGTTCACGCTCTTGTGCGACCGCCGCCACCACCGTCTCCAGAACTTTATTTTCCCGAACGGAAGCTCTGTCCCCATGAAACACCACTCCCCGCCCCTCCCCCAGCGCCCAGCACTCACCATCTACTCTCTGCCCCCGTGAATCTGACTCCTCTGAGTGGGATCACGTAGGGTTTGTCCTCTCGCGTCGGGCCGGTGTCACTCCAGGTCCCTCCGTGCTGCAGCGGGGGCGAGGATTCCTTCCTCTCTAAGGCGGAAGCGTGTTTCGCTGTCTGGTGACCCCATGGGTTACTGTCACACCTGCTTTGTTTATACCGGATTCTAAAGGAAAGCATTTCCCTTTGCTTCTTTCTCCTGCCCTTGCTGCCTGCCCCAGGCTGCGCCCCAGGAGTCAGGGGTGGGGGGGCTCACCTCAGCCTGCGGACCTTTCTCTTGTGGGGCTGTCCCGTGCAGCGCAGGACCCTGAGCTGTGTCCCCGGCCTCCACCTGCTAACTGCCGTACCATCCTCCCCCTAGTTGTGGGGTCTCCAGACATCACCAATGTCCCCCGGGGGGGCAGAGCTGCCCGGATTTGGGACCGCTGGTCCAACAGAACTGCCAGGGATGGCGGAAGTGCTTTGTGTTGCCTCGTGTAGGGCTGGTGCCCTAAAGAGCTGAGCTCTGATGTGACTTCGGGTCCATCGGTTTAAGTGTCCTGTGAACAGCCTCATGTGGCTGGTGTCCCTGGCCTGGCTAGCACCGTGTTGGTCAGCAAGGACCACTCCTGGCCCCTCCCGGGGAGAGCGGGGTCGGATCCAGCCTTAAGCAGAAGGAAGAGACAGGCATCGTATTTTGCTCCACAGTATAAATTTAATCATGTAAATGAACTCCAAATCCAAATCTCCATGAGTCAAGGGATCTCCTTCTGCTTAGGTTATTTGTGCCTTTTCCCCCTTGTACTGAGAATATTCAAAATTCAGTGCATATTTAGTAGGTGCCCTTAGTGCCTGCCCGTGTTCGGGCAGTGGGGGCTCAGGAGGGCAGGACCCTGCACCCAGCCCCCAGCCCCATGGCAAGGGAGGTGCAGGGGCAGAGATTAGGGAAGATGAGACAGGTTTTGTGTTTTGGCAAATGGAACTCGAGTGAGTGCTTGTCACAGGCAGAGAAGGACAGACCCCCGCAGGTGCACGGACTCTGATTCAGTGTCGGAGGAGGGGCTGACCTTGGCCCTGTGCCTGCAGGTCCCTGGGGGAGGGAGACTTCTGGGCTGCGGCCTTGGGTCGTCCCTCCTGCCCTTCCCCCAGTACCCACACCCAGCGCCTGCCTCTGTGGAATCTTTGTTGCTCCTTCAAGACTCTGGCTCCTCCCCTTTGGGATGATGGGAGGTTTTTTTCCTTCTTTCATGGGCTTTTCTGAGCATCGTATGTGTTCTGAGAGCTGCTTGTTAAGTTTTCCTGAGATAAAGTTCACACACCGTGCAGTCCGCCCACTGGCGATGTGTGACTCAGTGGTTTTGGCCTTGACACAGGTGTGCGCGCCCATCACCAGTGAAGAAACGTTGTGCCCCTCCCTGTTGGCTTCCCAGCCCCCTCCCCACCCCCACCCCGGCTCTCAGCAACCACCCAACGTCGTCCTGACTCTGCGGAGCCCCCGTTCCAGACCTTCACGCTGTGGTGTGGGGTCACGTGGTGCGTGGCCCTCTGTGTCTGGCCTCGGTCGCTCCTCTGTGTCTAAAGTCCCTGCTCGTTGTCAGGTGTCGGAACGTCACGCCTGATTCTGGCCGGAGAGCATCCCACTGCTGAGTGGGCGCGCCACGCTGCGCCTCCCTGTCGAGCATTTTGTGGACGTGGGGTGGTTTCCACCTCTCGGTGAGTGTGAACGGTGTCGCTATGGACACTCGTGCACAAGCCTTTGCGTGGACGTGTGTTTTCATTCCTCCCGGGTGGATGCCTGGGAGTGGAACGGCGAGACATATGGCGACTGTGTCTAATCGCTCGGGGGACTCTGCCAGACTGCGTTCCGGAGCAGCTGCCTTTCCGCTCCGTCTTCTGGTCCCAGCGGCTACTGTTTTTGTAAGAAAAGGACATCCAGCGGAGAGAAGGGCACGGGGACAAAATCGGGAGGCAGAGCTCTGACCCCTGACCCCGCCACGACGGGAACACAGGAGGGGCCAAAGGCAGGGGCCTGCTGGCGTGCCCGGTGCAGGCGCGGCGACCCACGGGGGGGCTGGCAGGGACGCTCAGCGTGTGCCTGAAATGGCGTGGGCGAAATCTGCCTGCGTCTCGTCGCGGCTTGCGCTTCCTTTTTTCCGCCTTCCTGTGTTGGCTCAGTTTTGCACATTATGGCATCTGTTACTCTGACGATAAGAAAGCTACGATCTGCAGAGCGGCGGAAGGAGACGGAACTTCCCTGGTGCTGGGAACCTGTTGCCGCAGCAAATCCAGGGCTTGGCTTCTCCTCCTCCTCTCTCTGTGCTGGTCAGTGAGGACCAGCCCTGTGAAAGGACAGCCGGAGTTCCGCTCCAGCTCCTCACAGCGCCCTCTAGGGGCTGTCGGGCCGAACTGCAGCGCTGCGGAAGCCCTGACGGAGGGAGGGCTGGGGTCCCATCCCCTTGGGCTTTGGGGTGGTAATGTGACCTCGGTCTGGCATCTACGACAGCCTTCACCGCCCGCCTGTGACTCGAGATCAGAGTGCCGTCTCTTTTCTTGGCATGGATGCTGTCCACAGGCCTTTCATGCTGAGTCTGTGAGGAGGGCGCCGTTACGACCCCCAGTGTAGGGGGGGAGGGGAGACTGAGGAGCGGGGCGGTGGGGCCGTGCGCCCCAGACGCGGTGTGGGGGCTGAGCCCACTTCCATGCACCGACTGTTAAATTTCAGTTGACGTCGCACTGGCAGCTTAAAATCGGCCTGGGCGGGAGTGTCCACACCTTAGGCTCCAGGTTTCCCTCCCCACACATTCCTGCAGCCAGAGGCTAGCCCCCGGGTGGCGTGGCTGGGGGTCTCCTACCCGCTGCTGCCTTGTTCATTTGGTCCGGGTTGTTGTGGTTGCGCTGCCCCACAGCTGGCCAGGGGCCCTCCGCCCGCACCGCCCAGTTTGCAAAGCTCCTGATGCATGGGCCGCACCGCACCCCAAATCCAGCAGCATCTCGGGGGTGGGGCCCGGGCAGCAACGCCTTTAGAGCTTTCCGGAGAAGTTTCGGTGTGCAGGCAGGACTGAGAGCCAGCTTCTAACGAGAACCTTCACGGCTCTGGGTCAGAGGCCGACCTCCCGTTCCACCCGGCCGCCGTCAGCGCACACTCAGGAGGCCCGTGCTGCCCGGGCCGGGGCCCCACCCCTTCCTCACAGAGGACTTGATGTTCGTGTTCGGCACGCTCTCTGGCAGTCAGACCTGCCTCTTGCCTGGAGGCCCTGACGACCTGGGCACTGCCCCTTACTCCCAGAGATGGGCAGTTCAAGTCCTCGGTCCCTTCGACCAGGTCTGAGGGCCAGGCGGCTCGGGAGACGGCCCCAGCATGCCGTGTGCGCACCAAGGCTGCGGCTCGATCCTGGCCCTGCCCCACGTGCCTCGGAGCCCGTGAGGAAACTGCAGGCCTGCCCGGAACATGTGGGTCCGGGACGGGTGCCGAGGGCAGCAGCGGTGTCACCGCGTTGTGGTGACCCCTTTGCTGGGGGTCGCTTTGTGTTCTTTCCTTTGGGGGACGCGGTAGGAGGATCTGTTTTGCTCAGTCCCTTGTCTGAAAGCGGGGCTTCCGTGTCCAAAAGAAGCAGTGAGAACCAAGCAATTGTGAGAAAGCCTGGCAATTTCCATTCATCTCCGTCACATGTCCGTGTCCTGTGCTGTCCCCACACAGGAACCTATTAAATTGTCCCTGGTCTGAATGAGGAGACAATTTGTTATTCCTGTAAGTGCGGCGCCCGCATTGTAGGCTTGCTACACAGCCGGACCATCCAAGCTGTAGCTGCGTGTGCCAACAGGTTCAGGACGTCGGAAGGTGCGTTCACTCGGTAACTGCGCTTGTCCCCTCAGCGGACTTCACGTGTAGTATCGGAAGCCAGCAGGTGACATGGACGCACTTCGGCTCCCTCGCTGGTCCCAAGGCACGGCTGATGCTGCTAGCTCACCCAGTCCGGAGGAACCGTTCCAATCCAACCTCTTCCCTGGGCTCAGTGATGGCTCCGGGTCGAGCCCCACGTGGACTTTCTAAAGCACAGGTTCTACATCTTTTTCCCCCCGGAGTCAGGACGGGCTGACCAGAAATCACGGGGCTGGGAGTGACCGCATGGCCCGAGGCAGCCCACCTGCGCCGGGGCAGTGAGTCACCTTCCCGTGGTGAGTTGGGCACTCCTGTCCAGGCGCTCTTAGAGAATCGGCCCTGTAATTTTCTTTGGTGGCCCTCTCCTCCAACAGGAAAAATAAACATACCACCCTCGGTTACAGATTTTAGTTCATTCCTGTTTGTATCCAAGAAGGACTTCGCTTTCCTCCAAGGCAGGCGTAAGTGGAGTGCTGTAACAGCAGATGCTCTGGTCCCGCACGCCCAGGCGGGTGTCGATTACCTCCTCCAAAAGGGGCCTCCCTTCTCCTTCTGAGATGCTTCTGCACCTGCACGCGACCTCCAGAGCTCACCTGAGCCCAGCAACCAGGACTGGTGACAGGATGCGGTTTGCATCCCACGTCCTCCTCGTCCTGCCTTTGTCTCCTGTCTGCAGAAGCTTGAATTGGTGGGGGAAAGCTCAAGATGGAGAACAGCAGCTAAGGAAGCGAATTGTCGGGACAGAGGCCGCAGTCGTCGTTGGGGAACTTTTATTGAGCAATTACTATGTGGATGTGGTGAGGTGAGGGAGCGAGATGCGTGAGAAAGAGAAGAGCCAGCAGGCTGTGTACACTGAGGCCAGCCCCAGAGACAGCAGCCGAGTTTGGGGGCGGAGCCTGTGGGTAACGAATGAGCCGGCGGGGAGGGGCCGCAGTGCACTGTGGGCAGGAAGTGCTGGAAGAAACCAGGACGGAAGAGCAAGTTACCTGCCATCTGCCGGGGGCAGGCCTGCCTTAGATGCTCTGAACGCACAGGAAGGGGCTACAGGTCCAGGGGAAGGAAGTCAAGTATCCGATTTGGAAGTGTGAAGGCCACCAGACACTTCTCTCCTTCGGTTGTCAGGGCTCAGAACCGCTGCTACAGGAGTAGTCCTGCTGCTCGGCCCATTTCTTCCCCTGCAGTGTCATTCGGAGTCTGAATGGATGAGAGGAGAGCCAGAGTTCTCCAAACTAAGGACCTGTGAAAACAGAGGCATGGGTGTGAGAGGGAGAGAGGGCTTCCCACCCCTGCCCAGCACACGGGGGCCAATCACAGTGCCCGCCCAGCCTCAGGCAAGCCACCCGAATTGCCCCTGGTGAAGTTCGCTACCCGTGACCGCCGCCGCCCTGCCTCATGAGTGCGGGTCCGTTAGCAGATTCTCCGTGGCTGGCGCCGTGCCACAGGTCACTGAGCCGGATGCGTGCAGCGTGGCTGTGCCAGAGGCTCGGGCTGCGGCCTCTTGGGGAGCCAGCCAGTGTGCTCTGCCAGGCGCCCCTGCTCACGGCTGGGTGTTCGTGTCTCCCAACGGGGTGCCATCCGAGCAGGAGGGACAAGGCTCCCGTGGCCCTCGCTAGGTTCTGTCATTCGCTGCAGTACGCTCACCTGTCCTTTCCTGCCGCGGGGCCAAGGCTGTCACCAGCGTGAACTCTTCAGCCACGATAGGGAGGGAGAGCGTCAGGACCCTGAGGTCCGAGAGGCCGGCCCCCACGCCTCCTCATCCCGGCTGGGGGGCACTCAGGGCAGACTTCCGACCTCCTGGGGTCCCAGGCTTTTGCTGCTCGTCGTGGGAAACCCCAGAATTCCAAGTTCCGCATCCCATGGGGGCAAAGCTCGTGAACAAAGAGTTGCTGAAAAATAAGGAGACAAGATACTCTACCTACCTGGACGTGACCTTTCACACCAGTACGTGGGCAGGAGAGAAGCTGGGAGGGAAATGTGTCACCTCCTCAGCTTCCGGAAGGGAGGTAAGAGAGGTCTGACTCAGCAGTTTCCCCGCCTCTTCTCGTGTTCTGCAGGGAGCCGCCTTCTTCCACATGCGGGTAAGGGGTCCGCGGCGTCCTCGTCAGCTCGGGCGGCTTTCGTTCCCTCCCAGTCCTGGAGGCCGAAGGTCAAGGTCAAGGCCAGGGTGTTGGCAGGGTTGCTCTCCCCTGAGGCCTCTGTCCTGGGGGTGTAGACGGCTGTCCTCTTCCTGTGTCCCACACGGTCGTCCCTCTGTGTGCGCCTCTGTCCTAGTCACCTCGTAAGGCCTGGATTTGGTCCCGTCCGTGTGACTTCATTTTAACAAATTTGCCTCTTTCAAGGCCTGTCCCCACACACTGTCACCTCCTGAGCTGCTGGGGCCAGGGCTGCACCCTGCGAATCTGGGGGATGCGACTCAGCCCTAGCACACGGGGTCATTGGAACCAGCCGCACCTGGTGCAGGAGGCGGGCCGGAGCACGAAGGCGGCTGGGCCCTGCCCTGAGCTCAGCATCCCTGTCTCTTCTCAGGAAAGGCCGAGGGCGATGGCAAGATGCATGTCACCCTCTGTGACTTCATCGTGCCCTGGGACACCCTGAGCACCACCCAGAAGAAGAGCCTGAACCACAGGTACCAGATGGGCTGTGAGTGCAAGGTAAGCCGGCCCTCCTCCTGGGCTTCCCCCGTCCCTGCCGCCTCCGGGTGGGCTGCAGAGTTCGACGCCTGGCTGTCCAGGGCCGCCCGATGCGCAGGGTCCCCACTCAGCCGGGGCCGTGGGGACATGCAGCATCCCCACCAGTGAGGCAGGCTGGTGGGGATGAGCCTCGGGCCCTGGTCTGGGCAGGGGCCCGGCACTTCTAGGAAGGGGAGCCCTCTTGGGGAAGGAGTTTGTGGGGAGACTGTGTCTGTGAGTATTTTGTACGGTGGTTTAGGGGTGACACTTGTGCTGTGTAAGAGGGTCCCACACGTTACACTCTTGCCAACGCCCCAGCCCCTTCCAAGCATGGGTCCTTGTAAAGGTGGGGCCAGTGTGCCAAGAAGGCCAGGAACCCCAGCCCCCTTCTTAAAAGGCGCTTAAAAGCAGCCCAGTAAGGGCATCGCCAACCCTTCCATAGGCGTAGAAGGTGAGCCATCCTGGCGTCACCCGCCCCGCCTGCCAGCCCCGTCGCAGGACGTGCTGCTGGGTGCCAGGCGCCCCTCTGCCTCACCACGAGTGAGCGAGGGTCTGGGAGGTGCCGGGCCAGGCATGAGCCCGGGGGTAGGCCCTGGGGGTGGTCCTCCCGCCCGTCCTCGTAGGTCATGCCCAGCCCGGCCCTTCGCTCATTCGAGATGAGGATTCTGACCTGCAGCTCCACGTACGTTGAGCAGGCGCCTCTGCGCCCAACACAAAATCAAAAACAAGTTCTTCTTCACTTGGTCATGGAGGTTTCACCCTCCTGTACCCTCAGCTTCCTCAGCCCGAATGCTGCTTCCTGGCCACCCGCGTTCACCCCCCTCCCCCACGCCCCGCCGAGCCTCGGTGGCCTTGGGAGCAAGACGCAGCCTTTTCCTTCACCTGCCAGCTCTCTGCAGGACGCTTCAGGCCCTGCACTGTTGTGGTCATTGCTCTCACGCTCCGGGAGTGGGGGCAGAGGCAGCGTTCCTTTGCTGTGCTCAGAGAAGATAGACCAGAAGGCCCGCCCGTGGTGGCGGAGCACCTGCAGTGGCTGGGGGTGCACAGGCCCCCCCTGGTTTTGCCCCCTCCCCCCCCAGCAGGCTGCCTGCGGGCAGCAGCCTCCCTGCTGTGCCGCTCCCCTGGGGTCATCCACCCCACAAAGTGCCCTTGGCCACCGGTGCCAGGGGCTTAGCTGGGTCTGGGACACGCCCCAGAGCGGCCTCGCTCCCCACTGAGCCCTGCTCCACACCCCTCCTCCCAGATCACGCGCTGCCCCATGATCCCCTGCTACATCTCCTCCCTGGACGAGTGCCTGTGGATGGACTGGGTCACGGAGAAGAGCATCAGCGGGCACCAGGCCAAGTTCTTCGCCTGCATCAAGAGGAACGACGGCTCCTGCGCGTGGTACCGCGGGGCGGCGCCGCCCAAGCAGGAGTTCCTCGACATCGAGGACCCGTAAGCGGGCCACGGCGCCCCGCGGCCGACTGAGGAGCCTCCGAGAGTGCAGACTGGTCCAGCTCTGACACCCCTTCCTGGAAATAGCATGAATAAAGCAGTCCTCCCAGTGGGTCTAAATCAGTGTCGTTCTCCGCCCCGCCCCATGTCCCCGCAAACACGGCTGCGGCCCTGGAGGGACAGGCCGGTCCCGCACGGCGCCACCAGCCTGGGCTCCGAGCGTCTCCGTCTCGGTCCCAGGCTACGGGCAGGGGCTGGACGCGGGCTTCCTCCCAGGCCCGGCCTTGGCATTGCACCAACGCTGAGCAGGCAGCACTTAGGGGGCAACCCCCCCACCCTGGCCTGGTCAGGGCAGAGCCTGGGAATGTGCATTTTGCAGAAACTTGAGGGTCGTTGCAAGACTGTGTAGCAGGCCTACCAGGTCCCTTCATCTTGACAGGGGCATGTCCCTCGTTTCCTGCAGCGTCCACACCACTGGCCCTCAGGTGTCCATGCCCACCCCCTGGCTCCTCTGGGCTGACTCGGACTCCACACCTGTGACTCCTGTGTTCCAGGAGCAGCTCGTTCCCCGGGGAGCCCCAGTTACTCTAATTCATCCACAGAATTCAGGGGGTGCCTCCCTCCGGGGCGAGTGGAGATGTGGGCGTGACCGCTCCCCCTTCAGCCAAGTCATTGCAGCCCCCCACCCTGCCCCCACACACATCCCCCAACCCTTAGGGGAACGTGAGACCTTCCGTCCTGAGGACAGATGCTCGGGGGCGCTGTTGGCTGCCCTCGCGGCTTAGCCTTGAGCTCCCGAAGTCACTCACGCACCCGCCCCCTCCCTCTGGCATCAATGTGGAGACTCGAAGGGCGCAGTGTGTGGCAAGAGGCACAAAGCAGCTGTGCCCTCCCTGCGCGCCCTGGGGACTTAAAAAGCCGGGTCCCTCCCCACCCCCCAGACTGGCAGTCCCTGTGCCTGGATTTCCAGGCGGGAAGTTAGCTAAGTGTCCTGTGAAGTCCCACCCAGGGAGGGACAAATTTCGGCCCAGGTGGCTCTGGTGAAACTCCTTTCCTCCTGGCCCCCCGGACGCGGTTGCCGGCTTTAGGAGGCATTGGTCTCATTTTGCTGAAGGTGGCTTCTCGGACAGCGTGCAAACCCACCCGCAGGTGCGCCGGCCTCTGCCGGTGCCCCTCACAGCACCGAGATGTTGCCGTTAGAAACCTCGTTCCTGGGGAGCTTGGGGACCTCTCTGTTCCCCAAGAGCGAGCGGTTTGCGGATGCCGGCCACGTGGGGGTTAACGGAGGCAGAGAGCGCTCGGTAAGAGCAAAGATAATCCCCTTTCAATCTGGCTTATTTTGTAAGGACCAGCCGTGCAGAGTGTACGGTGATTGTTACGCACGCGCACGCACCACAAAACCGCGGCCAGCCTGCTGGCCTGCGAGGGTCGCCCCCGCCACCAACCGCTTCCAAAGTCACCGCCTTCCAAGCCTGCCCTTTCTGCAGGGACCCCACAGCGCCTGCGAGACCCCGGACCCCCAAGTGGCACGCAGCCCCATGCCCACCCGGGACCCGGTCAGTGTAGACCCCGATGACTTCCCTCCCCAGGGCAGACGAGGGGAAGAGCCGGGGACCAGCCCCGCTCCGAGGGCGCAGGCGTCCGCGCTGTGCGGCGGTGGGAAGTCCGCAAGGTGTCGTTGGGGACCAGTCTGCGCGCACGGCTGCGGTGTGCGCGGGGACACCAGTCCTCCGAGCGCTCCAGCCGCCCCTCTCGTCGGCTTCCTGTGCGGTGTTATCCTATGTAACCTTTACTCCTGTTTCTGCTGACTTTTCCCATGTTTTGGTTGGTCTCTGACATCAGTTGTAATCATCCCTGTGCTGTGTGTTTTATTACCCGTGGTAGGTGTTAGACCCGCACCTTCCCTTTGGAGGTTTCTGCCCGTGGCGGCGCTGGCCCCAGAGTGGAGAGTGTGGCGCCGTCCCAGCCTAGGGCGGCGGTTCCTCCGGCTCTCGCCCTGCGTTCTCTTGAGTGATTGTTGCTATTTCCATCTGCCATCTTTTCTCTGGTTCAAGGTATTGCAAAGAAAAGGGCCTCGGAGTCCGTTGGTTCTAAAAGACGGCCTATGTAATTTAGTCCACCCACATCGGTCTGCTAGCCAGGCCGGGCAGGAAGAAAAGGAAAAAGCCGGGAGGAAGTGCCCCAGGGCAGCCGAGGGACAAGGCCGCTCAGACCCCGTCGCTGCGCACGGCCGTGCGGTCCGTGCGGTGGAAGAGGCTGTGCCCTCGACGTCGTGATTCGTTCTGCGCTGAGCGCTGCTGGTTCCTCCCTCCGTTGTCTTTGTGCAAGCGGCTCGAAGTATTTACAATAAAGTTTACATTGTAGTTATTTTCAAACCTTTGCTTGATGAGTAATAAGGGATACCAGGACTTGCTGCCGATAATTTAAAGCTTTGTGGATTTTGTTTGTTTTGTTTGGATATTTTAAAATCTGGGGCGATGTGTTTTTTTTGTTTTTTTTTTTTTTGCTGGAACACCAAGTCTGAGGCCTCCCTGTGCTGGGAACCGTGAGAGACGCTCAGAGTCAACAAGCAGACCGCGCATGTCTCTTGATGCTTTGTAACGTTCTGGAGTGGCCACTCGGTCAGTGAACAATAAACAGTATTATCGAAGACTGTTGGCCCTTTCCGTGTGGCTGTGTCCGGCGTCCGAGTCCCTGCTTTCTAGTGGAACCTCCGCACTAGGAGGCTCCGCCCTCGGGGAGGGGCGGGGACGTGCTCAGTCCCCGAGAGGACCTGGCCGGGGTGCCCAGAGGCCAGCCCAGGGTGCGGCAGACACAGGCGGGCGGTGTGAACAGGACTTCCTTAGACTGGCAAACCAAAGCATGGGGAGGGGCCTTCTTCATTCAGCGTGGGCACACGGGCACGTGCACACACACACATGCACGCACACACGCACACGAGCAGAGCCCGGCACCCACCCTGTGTCTCCCACAGTGAGGATGCACACCTGCACCTTCCCTCGGTGCCCGCACCCGCACCCTACCCTGCTGCCCAAGATTATCGGGCAGGGAAGTCCTAGACGGGTACAGATGCACCTCTCAATGTTTCAGTCCCTGCGTCTAAAAATTAAGAACTGTTTCAAAAACATCCCCGATGACTTGCCACACCCGAGAAATGAAGGAGAGCCCACGGCTGCCCTTGAACGCCTGGCCGGTGTTGGGCTGCCTCTGACGGTCCCCTGAAGGCTCCTGTGTGCTGTAGTGGTTTCAACCGGGATCCACGAAGGGGCGTACGTGGCACCTGCCCCCTGGGGTCGCTCCTGTTCCACGGGTCTCCCTCCCCACCCCCGTTTCCTCCTGTGCTGGGAGAGGTGGCCCCGTTGTGATTTCAACTCGAACCAGGTGTCATGCACTGCAAGGCACCGTGTGGAAATTCTTGAGTGATCTAGTTGAACCCTGGCCCATGGGTAGAACCTGTTCCTCCAGGGACACCCTGAAGGTGGGGTTCCCGTTTTGTGCAGAGTTGGCCTCATCTGCAAGGACAGACTTTCTGAAGCGGCAGGGAGTTAGCGGCTCAGAGAGCCCGCGGATGTCTGGGTCCCACCGCATCGCCCGCCGTCCACTTAACCTCGCTGACCACAGAAATACTCGATTGTTTTCCTACACGGTGACGTGTACAGGGAACAGGGCTCACAGGGGCCCCTGAGAAAAGTAAGGCCCAAACTTGCGGAGTCAGACAGGCGACCTCATTCGGCGTCCCTGCCCACCCGGGCCGCAGGCCGCATTTGGGGTCGTAGCGAACCGCGCCTCATTTCCTGTATTCAGGTCAGACGTGGTTTTTTTCAGAGGGGACTTTGGCAAACGTACGCAAAATTGAGAGAATGGTGCCCCTCCCTTTATGTGCCTGTGAGCTGGTGTCAACAACTACCCGGGTTTCCCTGGTCTTTGCAAACAGTGGGGGATCGGTGTGGAGACCCCCATCCCGGTGACCAGGGTGTTAGGGAGGCCACCTGACACTTCCTTCCCACTCAGTTTCACTCGTCCTGCGAAAGAGCGGTGACTGGGACAGCGGCTCTCCGGTCAGAGCATCTCACAGACACGGGGCTGGGGGAGGGGCTGGGGGAGGGAGGGAGGGAGGGAGATTCACCAGGACTGGCCGAAATACTGGGAACTCTGGGGGGCACCGTCCTTTCTCCCCCTCATTGCTAATGGATGTGTTTACCTGATCCAGCTTTTTCCGTAAAAATATCAGACGCAAATGGTGGCCCTCCATGTACTCTGCTGGGGTCGGTTTTGTGACAGGTGCTTTGTTGTAACCACAGGTTTTGGGTGAAGACTTTGAAGTCTGACCAGGCTGCCCGCCCGCCTGGGGTTCGAGCTTTGAGCCAACCCACACCCCGCACCTGCTCGCACGCAGGTGCCTCGACCACCTGGCGGTGACAGGCGGTGCTTTGATTTGGGGAAATCATTTAGTTCCAATAGCAGATTTTCTCCTCCCACAACCAAGTTGGTTGTGGGGGGAGAAGACATTTCAGAAACGTGAGCTAACCCTGCACCCTTGCATGCGGAAACAGCTGGGAGAAATATTTCTTTCCGATTAAACGGAACGCAAACGTGAGACGGATCAAAATCGAGTCTGGGGACTGGGGCAGGGGTGTCCGGTGGGGGTCACAGGGAGAAAGGGCGGATGTCAGGAGCACTCGAGGGTGGGACCCAGGAGGCTGCAGAGGCAGCCCACTCACTGCCTGCCTGCGCACCTCTGAAGTAAAGGAAGCCCGAAGTGCTCCTCTTAGGACGGACGAGTCTGGCTTTGCCCCTGCAGGTGGAGTCGGGTGCGGGGGTGGGGGCCAGGAGCAAGATACCACGGAGGGAGCAGGTCAGAGACTCGGCCCCAGGTTGTCATGGGGCGCTGGTCATGCAGGCAGATGCCCTCAGCACGCAGCACTGTCCTGACCCCCAGAAGGAAAGCCTGTGCCCAGCATCACAGACACGGAGGCCCGTGAGCCGGGAATGGGGCACCCTCCCGAAATCGAGGTTCCCAGACACCCATGTGTCAAGCAGGCTTCCCGAGGAGAATAGTCTCAGGTCTGCTGGGGTAGCTCTTCCGCCAGCGCAGGTCCTGCCCCTCCCCTTTCACGGCCTGGCCCCCCACCCCCACCCCACGCCTCTCAGGAGACTCCGCTCTGAAGCTCCGCATCCGCAGGCCCACTGCTCAGGAAATTGTCACGGTAGGTCTCTCAGTTCCCGGCGCCGTGAACGCTCGCTCGCTGCATGTCGGGACTGGCGTTCCAATTTCGACCTGCGGCATCTCCTGGAGCCTGTGGCAACCCTGCCGAATCGGTCCTCGGCTCCCGCGCTCGCTAGACAAGGAAGCGGAGCCAGGGAGGGAGTCGCCTGGGCCCCCAGACAGGGGCCCCGCAGCTCGGGTCTGAGCCCAGGCAGAGGCCAACTCCCGGGCCCAGCTCTTCGGCAGCCCACCTTCCTGCCCTCCTTCCTCGGCATGGACGACAGAGCCTCCTGTGCGATGCAGCTTAAGTCACATGTCTCCCATCCAGCAGGGATACCTGCCCGACACTCAGATGGGTGAATGAGATGCAGTGCTGGCTCTTAAGAGTCATGGTGGGTGAGGGGGAAGTCCAGAGAACATTCCCATTGAATGTCTAAGTGGGATGTGCAGGCCACCCCAAGGCAGTACCAACCTAATGGCAGTGATGGAGGAGATCCAGGAAGACTTCTTGGAGGAGGTGATGCCAGCGGTGTTGGCTGAAGGGTGAGTGGGAAAGGGAATTTTAGGCCAAAGATGAGCTTGAGCCTGGGGCAGCCACAGCCCGATTGGGGTCTGGGGGGCACTCGGGGATCCAGGGCAGGGCAGGGAGCAGCTGGGGATGAGGGGAGAAAGGCAGGCAGGAGCCTGTCCCCAGAGGCCATTATAGAGACCAAGCGGAGGAGCTTGGCTTTCCCGTCAGCATCCAGGGACACAGAAGTTTCAGACATACATGCAAGGTGTTCAGACAGGTCTTTTAAACACGTTATCCCATTTAGCAGCTTGAGCCTAGTAACGCAGGAGAGGATGAGGGGGGCTGCAGCTGGACGCAAGGGAGGGAACGGTTTCAGGAGTATCTGAGGGGTAAAATGAGCAAAACGTGTTCATTGATGGTTTACACGGCGGGTGAGGGAGAGAGGAGCCTGGAATGCTGGCCGGGTAGGTAGCTGTTGCGGCCTCTGTCTGCATCAGTCCAAGGCCCCCCGGGAACACCCAAACCACCCCGGGCAGCCTTCACGGTGGGGTTCGTGCAGGGGTGGCCGCATCCTGGTAAGTGACAAGGGGAACATCCTGAGATACTCTCAACTGCACTGCGGCAGCCGGAGAGTGAGAGGGAGGACTGTCAGTCTGCTCCTGGCTGGGGACCAGCTGACAGAGGCCCGGCCACACTCCTCCTCCGTCTGCTGGAACTTCAAATTAACGTCCAGGCGCCGCGCCCGGGGGCCTCCTTAGCCCTCGAACTCCAGCACCCTCCGCTTGCTGCCGGCAGCCGGGCTGCGTAGCGGACCTCCTGCAGACGCCGCTGTCTCTGAGCAGGCTCCACTCCCCCCACCACCACCATTTGCCCACCTTAGCCTGTGGGCAAACCCTTTCAGCCAGCACACATCCTCCTCCCTCCTCCCCCTGCTTCAGGAGTGAAAACGCTTGTTCTTTTCCACCTGGCTGGGCGGCTGGCGGTTTGCACCCCATGGCTGCCCCAAGACCAGCCTTGGCTCGCGTTTTTGGCTCAATAAAACCTTTCTCAAGACCTTCAGTTCTGGAAGTTCAGCTCAGGTTGTTTTTGTTTGTTTGGGTTTGTTTATTTATTTATTTACTTGCTTAACAGAAGAAACTCCCTAAGCGGCCAACCAGGGCACACAGGAAGCTGTCAGCACCCCTAGGGTGGTGGGGCAGAGGCAGCGGCTGCCCCCTGGAGGCCAGGAAGGGGGATGTGGGGAGACGCTCCAGCCAGTGCCAGGAACACCGTGCTCCGCAGAGGGGAAGGGATGGCCCTGCTTCTGCTTTCCTCTGCCCCCAGTCTCGCCAGTGCACCCAAGCGGCCAGGCACCCCGGACACTGGTTCACGAGACTGGCGACAGAGCTGAAAAGCCCTGGAAAGAGCTGAAAAGGGAAAGAATTTGGCCCGAGCACCAGCACCACAGCCCATGTGGGCCCTGGGCAGAAATGGAGTGGTGGTGTAGGGAGGGCGGGGCGGCGCTGTTTCTGGGCATGTGAGTTTGAGGTGCTCCAGGGACCTCCAGGGGCATGTCCAGGAGGCAGTTCCTGCACCCCTGATTCCAAAGATAGGGGCCGGAGGCCCGCCTCTGCACGTTTGGAGCCTGCCGGCCTACCGCCCTGGTGGCGGTGATAGCATTGGATGTGCTCTCACGGTAAGTGCTGCTGTTGCTTCAAAGAAAGCTGCAGCCCTGGCTGGTGTGGCTCAGTGGGTTGAGCACAAGCCTGCACACTGAAGGGTTGCTGGTTCGATTCCCAGTCAGGGCACATGCCTGGGTTGCAGGCCAGTTCCGAACTGGGGGCGCCCCAGAGGCAACCACACGTTGGTGTATCTCTCCCTCTCTTTCTCCTTCCCTTCCCCTCTAAATAAATAAATAATCTTAAAAAAAAAAAAAAAAAAGAAAAAAGAAACCTGCAAATTAGCTTCCAAAATGGTTGCTTCATTTTGCCGGCCCAGCGGTCTTACGGAGGGTCTACAAGCCCCCGGCTCTCCAACATCTGGGCTTTTTATTTCAGGGAATGGAGTGGACCTCATGGTGGTTTTAACTTGATTTTTCAAGTGACCTCTCCACTTGAGCCCCTTAGGAAGGACTTTCATGTGGGCCCATGTGAACGAAGCTCCAGAATCTTCCACTCTGAAGGCCTCTGTGAGGGAAGCTGAATATGCGGGAAGAGAAGGCGGAGCAGGGCCTTACCTCTGAGAGCCGGAGGTAAAGGTGTGAACTTGGAGGCTAACAAACACCTGGGTTTAAGCCCTCAGATCACTACCACCTGTTTGCTGGGATCTTGCACACTCAAAGTTTTGCATCTGTGAAATGGAAAGTGTATCTTTTTGTGGGCTTGCCGGGAGGATCAAGTCCGACACTGCTGGTAAAGAGGCCGGCTGGGTGTTCCTCTGCAACGGAAGTAAATGCTGTCGGTTTTGGTACTAGAATTAAAGAGATGCTGAACGTTATCTTTATTTCAGAGGAGGAAACTGAGGCTCATCGTTAAAGTGTCCCCCCCAAAAAAAAAATCCTAGTTAGGACGGAGTTAGAATAAAACCGAAGTTACTCATTCCTGCCAGTTGTATCCTCTCCCCCCCTGCACACCGCCCCCCCCCACAATTACCCCACACTTTTTTAAAAAGATTTTATTTACTTATTTTTTAGAGAGGGGAAGGGAGGGAGAAAGAGAAGGAGAGAAACATGAATATGTGGATGCCTCTCACATGACCCCCGCTGGGGACCTGGCCTGCAACCCAGGCATATGCCCTGACTGGGAATTGAACCTGCGACCCCATAGTTCACAGGCTGGCACTCAATCAGCGAGCCACACGAGCCAGGGCATGCCCCACACATTTTAATCACTTGCTCACACATTGTATCAGGCCTGGCATAGTGAACACGGCCTTTGTTGGAATCATTGTCTTACGGCGCAGGGCGGATTCACACCGAGGATTCTCAGATCGGGATAAGGTCCTAAGGTTTTGTTTCTGCTCGTTCGCTTTTTCAAAAAACACCAAGACCCACGTGTTACTACACGGTGCAGGCTGTTCCCAGGACACCCGCTCTCTCTCCATCCCCATCTGCAGGACTACAAGAGGGACCTGAGGACAGACACAGCAGATAGGGCTGTGTACTCAAGTTTTGCTTTTTGGGAAAAGCGTGTATTCCCACTCTTTGCTTCTCTGAGAATACCACCAGAGGTCAGGCTAGGAACTGCTCTCTCCACCTGCCCAAGGCCAATGAAGCTGCTTCAAGGGAAAGGGATGTTTTTTATACAATTTTCAATATTGCAAAAGCAGTGCGTGTTTGCAAACATTCAACCAAAGCCTTAAGCAGTCGTCACGGGATGACCTTTTGGAGGGAGGGGTGTCAAGGAACTGTGCAGGGCTTGCGCCTCCGCCTTTCCTGGGCAGGCTGTCCGCATCGCGCCGGCCTGTGTCGGTCACCGAAGGCCCTAGTGAGACCCAGCCCTCCGTATCACTGCCTGAAAGCAGGTGAGACTGAGGCATAGCCTCAGTCTTATGGCCCCAGGTGTGCAAGCCCCGATCGCCCTGCGCGCCGGACCCGGAAGTGAGAGCCTCGCGCGCGCTCTGCGGGAACTGGCCTAGCCGGGGGCGGGGCGCCTGCACTGTGCGTGCTTGCGTCATTGCGTAAGATGGCGCGGCCGCAGGATGGAGAAGTGACGTTTCCTGTGCGTAAAAGCTGTGGGCGGGTCCAGGGAGTAGGGCCGAAGCTAGCCCCTCCTCTTAAAGCCCTCTCGGCCTTTTTGCCTTCTGCAGTGCTGGCAGCGGGCCGCGGTACCTTTAAGTGTCGCCGTGACACGTGTGTGAAGCGCCAAGGGCCCGGATGGTGAGTGTGCGGGGCCCGGGCCGAGTAGACGCCAGCGCCGCGGGCTGCAACGGGCTAGCGGTGCTCTGGGTAGGATGGGGCCGAGTTTGGGTAGTGCGTGAGTCGGGGGAAGGCGGCGCGTCCCCTCTAGGCCTGCTGCGCTGGAAGCTGCGGCCCGTCGCGGGCATACCCGGGAGGCGATCCGGGGAAACGTGGGCGCGTGTCTGTGAGGGCTCCCAGGTCCACGAGGAGTGTCTAGGGCCACTCGGTCCGCGAAGGGCTCGGAAGTCCGCGGGGAAGCGTGGGTGCGTGTCCGTGAGGGCTCCGGGCTCCACGAGCTGGGCCCCGGGCTGCGCGATCTGCGGGGAGGCCCTAGGTCCACTGTGCGGTCCCCCGCGAACCCCGAGCCGAGGTGGAAGGGAGAGCTGCCCCACGGGAGCCCGGGCGGGCAGGAGGCAGTGGCCTTCGTTTCTGTGGGGCATGGTCAGTCGTTAGGCACAGAAGCATCTTTTACGCAGGATCCAGCCTTGCTCTGGAATGCTTTAAGTCAAAATCGGGAGCAGAGCGTTCTGTTGGGCAGCAGAGCTGAGATCGTATTTGTTTCCCTTTAGTAAGTGATGTGGAGAAGGCTCATCCTTGGAGAAGGTAGGTAAGCTTCCTCACGGTCATTGTCGCGGTCACCGGGCATGTGGGTGTTTAAAGTAGCATTGCTTGGATGGAGCACTGTTGGGTCTCCCCTACGGTCTTAGCTAGAGTAGCATCCTCAGAAAGAGATTTTCTGTAAGGGATGCGAGAATTAGGCCTCGGAAGAGAGGGACACGCAGCTTGCAGGGCACTGGTGCTCTGCGGAAGAGCCTGGAGGCCCCCCTACCGGCGCCCCCGGGAGGCCCAGCCAGGTCCCTCCGAGGCCCCTCCCCTCCTGCACGTGGTTGACCCTGTGAGTCTTAGTGCGGTGGATCAGCGGTGCGGAAGCCAGTGCGCTTGCACCGAGCGGCTTTGGTTTGAGGGCGCTGTGTCTGAGCACTTCTGGGGGTGGAAAAGGACACGGAGGAGAGGAGCCGTTCCTGGAGGGAGGGAAACTGAGCGTATCCTTCCCCGGTTTTGAAGCTTTTTTTGTGGAGTCTGCACATCGGAGGGCGTGCTGGCGATCGGAGGACATCCTTCTGTGGGTTCCTGCACCGCAGAAATCCGTTTTACATTATTGCTTACTGTGCCAGGTGAAGCTCATGATGTAGAGGTTGATCTTTCCATCGGAACTGGAAAAATGTTTGTTCAAGATCTGACTCCGCCGTGAGAGGTGGGCTATGGGATGGGTGCTTTTTAAGTTACTCACCTGCCGTTAAATGGGTTGGATCCCCCGAGTTCTGTTCATCCTCTCGCTGCTCGGTTCCGGGCATTTGCCCTTCACATCGGTCCAGGACCAAGTGCTCGCCTGTCCCCACTGCGGTGCGAATATTCACCGCAGCAGGGACACTGGAGGGGGGTTTTCCCGTGTTTGGTGTTGATGGGCTTTTGCTCAGGGATGTCGGACACATGACGCATCTGAAATTTGCTGTGAAGTCCTGCTGTGGGGACAGGAGAGAAGGTGGGGCGGCCCTGCAGAGAAGTCGTTGTTGACACTGAGTCAGGGGACAAGGCCCCCACCGAGCCATTCTCTCCACGTATGAATGTCCAAACCTCTTCCCACTGAAAGGTTTTAAAGTATCTCAGTTTTCTGTGATCATAGTGATTGCGGGCCGTGATTGAAGGGAAAAGCCCACACAGAGCAAAGAGAAGATTTGGCGATGCTTATTTTTGCTTTGATTGGGTTTTGTGTTTTTTTTAGGTGAGGGTTCAGTGGTTCGTGAAACCTGAAAACTGGAGGTCATTTTCCAATGCCTCTTTCTCTTTGGAGTGCCGTTTAGACTGGAGCTGCCCGGCAAACGGTGGCGGGGGTGGGGGGGGGGTTGTCCCCTTGTTCCCTGGTCTTGTCATTAACACGAAAGTTTAAACGCAGAGCAAGTGGCGTGCTTCATATCATGCGGGTAACTGGTTTGTAGCTGGTCACGCAGCTCCCTCCCGCCTCTTCCAGATCCACGCTGCCACTGACCTCCAGCCCTGGGGCAGACCAGACCATGACCTGGGGGTGCTCCGCCTTCCTGCTCCACACCGCGCTGCGGAGGGGCGCTGATGAGACAGTGGGAGAGAGCCAGCCTCACAGGATGCTCTGTTTATCCCACAGGTTCTGACTCCCATCCCGGACGGCACGCTCGACGCTGTGGTGATTTAACTAGCCAAAGACAAGGAGCATTCGCATTTGTGGGCCCAGCCCCACCCGGCCCCGTCTGGCCGAGGACCTGACCCCATGCTGCAGCAGCGGCCTGCCCAGGGTCACACGTCCCAGGTGAGCCGCACGGACTTCGCGTGTCTTTCCTTCCTGCGTGTCACCCTGCCGCCGTTGTTCAGGGTGCAGACTCTTCATCGATTCCCTCGATGAGAAGTGCTTTTGTTTCCTCAAGTCAGAGAACTGGTGCTTCTTCAAAAACGAGTTTCATGCCCGGGCCAGATGGCTCGGTTGGTTAGAGCACCATTCTGTACGCCAGAAGATTGCAGGTTCGATCCCCGGTCAAGGCACATCTGGGAGGCAACCAATCCATGTTTCTCTTTCGCTCTCTCTCCCTCTCTCTCTCTCTAAAAGCAGTAAAAAACATGTCCTAGGGTAAGGATTTAAAAAAGTGTTTAAAGACGTCAGGGTTACAAGTCTGTACTTTACAGACAGGTTGATAGACGGAGACTTGGCCACGTATGAAATCATGCTTCTCAGTGACAAATCGGACTGGCCCTTTCCCTGGAGTGGGGGTTTTGGGCGCACCAGACTCGCTGGTGCTGCTGTGGCCTGCAGGCTGCCGGGGGCCTGTGGGGGGCGCCGTTCTTCTGATGGGGGTGAGCGGTGTAAGGGCATGTTTCTCTGACCGTGATTCGGGAGCTCCGAGCTTCGCCTGGGGTGCGAGGGGAGAGGCAGGGTTCGCGGGGAGAAGCGGTAGACACGACGTAGCTGTCAGAGCTGATGGGCTTCCTGTTTGTTACAGTGTCTGTGGCTCCCCCCCCCCCCCCGGGTCCGCCCTCGCCCAGAGCTTGTCGTCCCACTAACGTCACACCCACCTGGGGTGCAGGTTTTATCTCTGCTCTGCAAGGACTGGGACACCCGTGGAAGTCACGGTGCTCGTCCCTGGAGTGTATAGTCGGCCATGAGCCAGAGCCCGGGGCTGCCACCGCCAGTTTGCTAACGTTGAGGCGTCTCGTGTTTGCTCCTGGGTCCCAGCTCTGAGCCTCGTCCGCAGGGGACCCACACAACCCCCCACGTCCGGGCACGACTGCAGGTGCTGCAGTGGCTGCGGGGAGCTGTGAGAAGAAGCCGGCCCGGTCAGGCCCCGCAGTCTGTCTTAGTGACCTGAGCTGCGCGTGTAAAGCACCATCGCGGCACGTGAGCAGCCTGAGAATTACTGGGCGTTCTGCATCCTCATGCTGCGTCTTCGTATCCGGTGGGCACGGTGTACGCAGCACGTCGGTTTGGCGTGGCCTCCTTCCACGTCTTCGGGGCTCCGGTGTGGCCCGCAGCCCTCCATTCAGAGTGTGTGGATCTGGGTGGACAGGCGTGTCCCTCTGACTTGCCGTGTTAACGCCTTGTCACGTGGCTCTGGGTGTGTGATGGAGGGTCTTACTAGAATTGGCGTCCCCTGGCTTTGAGCAGACACTAGGACCCCACAGGTGCCTTTGGGAGGAAGTCGCACCTGGGAGGCGCAAAGTCCTCAGTCACTTGTGGGAGAGATGCGCGCCCTGAGGTGACGTGGGCTCTGAGCTCCGCCTGTCTGGTGCTCTGGGGGAGGCGGCTCCTCCTTTTGAGAGGAGCCCCATGGGCTGCAGTGTCCACGGGGCCACCAATGGGCCCTCACATCTCACGCTTCCTTTGCAGGCTTGGCAGCCGCCCAGGAAAGCGTTCATGTGGCTGGTGTCCATACAGACCAGAGCGGGACTTTTCCGAGAAGCGCCCTGCCCCCGGTGCCCGGTCATTCATTGCCCTGTGTCCCCTCCTGTCCCTGCAGTGACGCACCATGCCAATCGTGGATAAGTTGAAGGAGGCCCTGAAACCCGGCCGCAAGGACTCGGCCGACGATGGGGAGCTGGGGAGGCTCCTGGCCGCCTCGGCCAAGAAGGTCCTTCTGCAGAAGATCGAGTTCGAGCCAGCCAGCAAGAGCTTCTCCTACCAGCTGGAGTCCCTGAAGAGCAAGTACGTGTTGCTGAACCCCAAAGCGGACGGAGCCGGCCGCCGCAGGAGCGTGGACGAGCCGCCAGCCAGGAGACAGGGTGCAGGTGCGTCGTTTGCTGACGGGGAGGGCCGCGCCGCCTGTTGACGGGGTGGGCAGATGGAATGCAGACTGGGCGGGGGGCCAGAGTGGAGTGTGGTCGGAGAGCTGTGGGTTCTGGGTGCGGCCCGTGGATGGAGGTGCAGAGGGAATGACATGGGCATGGTCCGAGAGGGGTCCGCGTCCTTAGATTTCCTGGGCGCGTGTGTTTAACCGGGTCCAGCGGGGGCTTGGAAACGGAAGTCGTGGGCGGGCTGCGCAGGGCCGGGCCCCGGCTCCAGCTCATCCAGCCTGTCATCCTCCGCCTCTCCCCCCTCAGCTGTGGAGGGGCCCTGAGTCCCAGGCCCACCCAGTCTGCAGGGTCCGTGGGACGGCTGGTCTTCTCGCGCTTCCAGGAGGTGGGACCCCCAGCCCCCACCGGTGCCGTGCTTGGAGGAGCGTGTGCGGGGTGTGCGTCTGCTGCGCCCAGACTGACGCTGTCCCCCTTTCGTCCCTGTCTCCCAGGCAGCGAGCACCCGTGTGACGGTGGCGGTGACGGTGTCCCCGCCCCTCAGAAAGTGCTCTTCCCCATGGAGCGGCTGTCTCTGAAGTGGGAGCGTGTCTACCGCGTGGGCGCTGGGCTGCACAACCTGGGCAACACGTGCTTCCTGAACGCGACCGTGCAGTGCCTGACCTACACACCGCCGCTGGCCAACTACCTGCTCTCCAGGGAGCACGCGCGCAGCTGTGAGTGGCCTCCGGGGTGGGCTCCATGTCCCCGGGACCGTGGCCTGCCGCTGACACACGCCCACGCGCAGGTGGCACTGCCACGCACAGCCTGGACTGAACTTAGGGTGATGTTCGGGACACCTGGTCACCGCTGAAAACCGACCCTCAGCGTGCCCGCTGCGGCAGGCCGTGGGAGCACACCCCTCGCTCCGGGGAGGGTGGTGCTCCTCAGGCAGACAGCTGGGTTTTCCAAAGCCACCCCCACGTGCAGAGCGGGCGGCACAGGGATTAACGGATGGCGGTGGGGGAATGAGGCCGTCGGCGTGCGCACACCTGCAGACCTCTTTCTGCTCCACCCTGTGCGTGTTTCACTTGTTTTACATACTTACCGTCCTCGTGTTTGTCAAAGAAGTTAAACTGGTGGTTCAGAACCTCCCCACGAAGAAAACCCAGAGCGAGATGGTTTGTGGGCGAGCTTACGGGATTCTAAGCCTGAGATGGCCGCAGGGCTTCTCACGCGGTCCCGGCGAGCAGACAAGAGCAGGCTCCCCGCTCGTCCCGTGGGGTTTTTACAGCTGGGAGGCTGAAAACAAGCGCAGGCGAGAACAAGGGATTGCGGTCTCCTCTTATTCACGAACGTAGACACCAAATTCACACAGAATACCCGCAAACTCAGTAGCCTTTTAAGCACTGCGGGCAAAGAGCGTTCATCCCAGGAGCGCAAGGGTGTTCTGCCGCAGAGGGTCCTGGGGTCTGACTGTGGGGCAGGGTCGGCGCAGCACGGTGCTTGGGATCACCGCACTGGGCCGCCTGCTGGGTCCGCCTCCAGTGCCGTGTCCGTGAGACTGCCGCCTCGCGCGCTGGGGCTTCCCGCGCCCCCTCTGCACGGGGGCCGCGCTCTTGGCCTTACCTGAACCACGTGGGGTGCGCAGGCCGGGCTGGGCACGCAGCACCTACCGTGCGGGTGGGCGCCCACTTCGCCGTCTGAGTGACTCTTAACCATCGTAACAGCAAGAGAAAAGTCGCCTGAAAATAGAAGCCAAAAAAGTGTTCTGTGATCAAACTCCCAGCCAAGTAGCAGCAGAAGGGAGCTTTTCTTGATAAAGGAGAAACCACAGAACAGCGTCTAAGTAGGGAAATATTGGAAGCCTGCCCTTTAACCTGAGCGGTGAACCGAGGATGCTGCAGTCAGCGCTTGCGCCCGAGATGCCTGAGCAGTGACGGGAGGTGGCCAGGGCTGTGACGGGAGGGGAAAGGAGGGGCGACCCGTTGTCCCTGCTCCCTCGCAGAGAAGCGGAGGCATCTGCAGACGGATCAGAAAGTTGGCCGCCCGACCAGACCAGTGACGTCGGTACACGCAGAGGCAGCTGGGGCCTCTGGGCTGAACAAGTGAGAAAGTTACGAGTATGAAACAATTTATAAAAGCCTCAAAACCAATACAAAGTTATCTAGACCTGAACTCACCAAGATGAAGGTGGAAAACCGTCACCGAGGAGGTCGCCCGGCCACCTGCCTGCACGGAGGCAGGTGCTGCACTGGGTGGGGGGGCCTCTCTGGTGGGCAGGTGCTGGTTCTCCCCAGCCGGACGGAGCGAATGTGGCTGCCGTGGCTGCAGCCGGTTCTCACGTTTACGTGGAAAAGAAAAGCGAAGGACCAAGGGTCACCGCGACACCTTTGAAGAAGGACCCCAACTCCAGAGTCCTCCTGCCGCGGTGGGGATGTGGTTGTGCCGGGTCGCGGAGAGACCGGACTCACGGAACAGCACGGCAGCCCAGGGACACGTGTTTGGAAATGTGGTGTCCACCTGCCAGTTTTCACGTACGCGACGTGTGCGTCTCCGTTTGAAATAAATAGAACTTTAAAAAACAAGAACTTGGGTTCACATGTGAAAAGAACAAAATAGAGGCCCCGTGTCACGGCACACGCTCGCCCACAGGACCGGAGACCTGGCATCCAGAGTAAAGGTGATGCTTCCGTGACAGCCGCGGGCGAGCGTGTCCGTGACCCCGGGCAGGGACTCAGCGCCAGCCACGACCGAAGACGCCGGTGCGTTCTGCTGCCTTCTCGTCGAGGACTTCTGTCGATGGAGAGCCCTGCAAGTTAAAAGGCCAGCAGGGAGCCCCAGGGTGGGAGGCGAGACCCGGACGCAGAAACCAAGCACCGGTGCTGGGAGTACGTGAAGAACTGCAGACTCGACAAGGAGAAGACAATGAGCAATTTAAAAATAGATAAAAATCGTGGACAGGCACCTTCCTGAAGAGGAAACCGCTGGCCAAGAAGCATCGAGATAGATGCACGCTCTCACCGGTCACCTGCTGCCAGTGACCCTGGCGGGACGCTGCGCCCAGTGGTGGCGGTGGGCTGGCGGGTGCAGACCGGGTAGACCCTCTAGGTCCCCCCGGGTTAAATGGGCGCAGCCTGGGCAGACCCTCCTCCGCCTCCGGTGAGCTTGGTTTTGTTGTGCGTCATTTTGCTTGAAGTCTCAGAGCCCGCTGCCTGCATTGAGGGCCTTCTGTGCTTTGGGAAGCAGCCTGACATTGTCTTTCAAACGGCCTGCTGCCCCGCGGATCTGCAGAAAAGCGCCGCCACAGGGAAACCAGGGGCCCGCGCAACTGGCGGTCTGGTCTGTTGGGGGCCAGCGCAGGAGCTAGAGGGGCCAGGGTCCGCCCTGCGGGTGGTGGAAGGAGATCTCCGTGAGTGACCTGCCTCACCCTGACGTGCGCGTAACTGGGACTCCTGAGCTTTCTCCGGGTGTGACGCACTCAGACGCCGTGTGACCCCCGGGAGGGCACATCCTGTCCTGCGTCCACGCTTCCCAAGTCTCGGCGGCGCACTGCGTCTCCCCGCGCTGCTGAGGCCGTGTCCGACCGTGACACGTGCTGCGTGTCACCAGGGGTTCTGGGTGGAAGTGCTGCTCAGCCTGATGAAGAGCGGCGTGTCCCAGTCAGCAGCGTCTCACGCAGTGGGGACAGGCGCGGGCTGCAGGCACGTCTGCGGTGGCGTCCGACCCGGGCTGGCGTGGTGGCGGGCGGGGGGTGGGGGGGTAGGGTCAGGTCATCCTCGGTGCCGTGTGCACTCTGCCTGGGTCTGCGCCCCTCCAGCGCTCCGGCCTTTACGGTAAACGTAGTGGGCGGCTGAGCTTGGAAGAGTCGGGAAGGCGCTAAGAGGGAAGACGGAACCTGCCTCCAGGTAAAGGCGGCCGCGTGCGTGGGTTGTTGATGTCCTTCCCGGAGGACCTTTTTGCACAAGCGCTAGTTAGTGTATTTTGTTTACGGAAAGTACAGCTTTTCATGTGGTGGTCAGTGCACCTCCCTCATGTTAAACACACGTGAGCGCCCACAGCCCATGTCGGATTCCCTGTGTTCAAGTGCACGGCGGCATTAAGCAAGTTCGCGCTGCTGTGCAGCCGTCTCCCCACCCTCCCCGAACTCGGTCGTCTTCCCGAACGGGACTCTCCCCGTGAAACACTCACTGCCCCTCCCCCCCGCCCAGTCCCTCCCCCCATCTTTGTCTCCGAGGGTCTGGCCCCTCCATGGGCCTCGAGTGGGTGGGATCACACGGGATTGGCTCGTGCGTGCTGCTCCGTTGCCGGCGTTGAGGTGGGTCTAGGGCACCGGGTGACCGGAGCTACTGCCGGGCAGAGCAGCGGTGAGTGTTGGCTCAGCGTTAGGAGTGGGGTCTGCCTGCAAAGGCCGTGTCATGTGCGAGACAGCGGTGTCTTCAGCGCTGCAGGACGCACTGCCCTCAGGGACAGGTCCCAGATGCACACAAGGGCATGGCCACAGGGCCACCCAGGACAGCACGGTCTGTGACAGTGGGGACAGGAGGAGTGGCATCCCTAGCTGGCGGGCGCCACACACTGTGCTGTCTGCTCTGCGAGGTTCTCTGGGGAGGGGCTGGGCAGCCTGTGGACCTTGTGACGCAGCTGGGAAGTGAGAAAAAACGTTCCCCTGACTCCACCCCAAGCGTTGGACTTGCCCTTTGTGAGTGAACACACTAGCGAGCTCGCAGGGATTAGCAGCGTGAGCCCCAATCGGGGGGTGGGTGTGGGTTGCACCTCTGGTGGGTGGTGGCACCGGTGCTCTCCCGCACCGGGGGCACGGGGCCTGGACCTCTGTCTCCCCGGCTCTCCCAGCTGCCTCTCTCTGTCGTGGGGGAGGGGCGCCCTCACGTCACCGCCTTGTCCCTCCCTCAGGCCACCAGGGAGGCTTCTGCATGCTGTGCGTCATGCAGAACCACATCGTCCAGGCCTTCGCCAACAGCGGCAACGCCATCAAACCTGTGTCCTTCATCCGAGACCTGAGAAGTGAGTGGGTCCCTGCCCCTGCCAGCTGGTTCCGCAGTGGGGCTGGGGGGTGGGCGGAGGGAGGGGACGGCACCCTGAGGCCTCGTGGGACTGTGACCTGGTGGGCACCGCTGGCGGTGCACAATGAGCGGTTGTGTTCGCCCAGCTGCCGTGGCCAGAGTCCGTGGGAACAGCTTTAGAGCGGGGGTCAGCCAGGCGGGGGGCGAGGGCTGGGCCATGGTGAGCAGGGGAGGCCTCCTGCTGGTGACCACACGCTGTCCAGGTTGGACGTCCCTCCTACCCAGTGGAGCAGAGAGGTGGCTGGCGCTGGAGACCCGGGCAGGGTGCGGCGTTCATCCCTCGGTTTGCGCCGGCTCCGGCAACGCCGGTGTGTGGTGGGTTCCGAGCGTCAGTGCGGGGCATCCCGAGGTGTCTGCGCAATCGGCTCGGTGCAGAAATCTCTGCCCCGAGAGCCGGGAGGGGTCGTCATTGCTCGGAGCCCGTCCCCTCCCTGGCCCTCTGCAGAGGCCCCCTCCCGTCTGACGGCCGCCCCCTCCCTCCACAGAGATCGCCCGGCACTTCCGCTTCGGGAGCCAGGAGGACGCGCACGAGTTCCTGCGGTACACCGTCGACGCCATGCAGAAGGCCTGCCTGGGCGGCTGTGCCAAGTGCGTGCCTCCCTCGCCGCCCGTCCACCTCGCAGGCGCCGCCAGCCCTCGGCCTCTGCCCGGGGTCCCTGCCCCTGCTTCTGCCTGGGTCCTCGACCTGCCAGAGCGCAGCCGAGGGCTGCGTGTGGTCCCCAGGGAAGGCCCCTCCCCGCACCTGCCCCGAGCGCAGGGCGGGTGGCCACACTCTGTCCCCACACCTTGGTGGGTGGGGCGGCTTCAGCAGATCTTGGGACCTTCGCCCTGGAGGTTTCCGCCATTTTTAAGTCACCCGTTATTTGGTTCGGGGACGGGCGGTCGGTGTTAGATGCCTTTATGAGAGCGGGAAGGTGTGCGGGAAAGTTGGCAGGTAGGAAGTGGGTGATTTTTGACACATCGCTCTGCCCAGTGACGTTTCCTAATTCCACATTTGAAAGCATGTGACACATTGACGACTTTGGGCTTTTTTGTGAAACAGTCACTGTCGTGGAGGTTTTTGTATCGCTCCTGGGCCTGTGGGTTCAGACGAGAGAAAACAGGCAGGAACCGCGCCCCGTTCCACGGTGGGTGCCGGAGCCCGACTCTGGGAGTGTTGCTTGAGCTGGGCGGCGTGTGCCGGTGCTGTGAGGGGCACGGGGGAGCCACCCCCAGGGGCAGTGTCGTGTGTGTCGTGTCCGTCCCCCCACCCCCACCCCCCTCTGTGCTCCCTGCTCTCCTGCAGCAGAAGGCCTTCCCGGGAATGTGGCTGGGCCATCGGGCCGGCAGAGGCGGGTGGGGTAGGGCTGCAGCTTCCTGTTCTGCAAGTGGGAGCGGCCCGCCTGTGCAGTAGGCGGAGCCACCTGGGAGCTCTTAGGATGGGGACTAGCCCTGACCCCATGCCAGGCCCATGAGCCAGTCTCTCTGGAGGTGGGAGAATTGGGGAGGGATGGGGAGATCGATAGGATGGGTGAGTTCGGAGTTTGGGCTGAGCATAGGGAGGGGTCCAGGTTTGTGGTCCAGGCAGCAGGGAGGTGTGGTGAGCCATGCATGGTGCAGGGTCCAGGTGCTGCTGGGGCGATGGGGTCCTGGCAGGTGAGGCAGGTGTGGCTGGGCCAAGTGCAGGGGGGTGGGATGCTTGCTGAGGCCTGTCTGTGAGGAAGCTTGTACTGGTCTGCAGTGAGCGAGAGAGCGCCGGCCCGGGTGTGAGCTCTGCACAGGGTGGCGTGTGCAGTTCAGCGGGCAGGTGGAAGGTCTTTCTGCTTTGTCACTTAGAACTTGCGAGCAGAGTGTATATTTCTGCTTCTGGGGCGTCCTGGAGACTCCCCGCGAACGTCCCCTGCAAGGCTGCGGCAAGGCGTGCCCGTGCTGGGCCCGAGTCCTCCGTGCATCTGCCTGTGAGCCCCGCACGGCCCATCTGCTGCCGCGTATCCCCTGGTCTCGGCTGCACGGCGCTCTGTCCACCTGCGCCTCCCGGACTGCTGCCCCGTAAAGGCGGTGGTGGTGAGACAGTCTCAACCCCCAGGTCTCCGTGGAGATTGGCAGCTGCCGGCGTCACAGGCGCCCTCCTGTGGCACAGGCAGTGCTTCTGGCTTGGCCTCTGCCCCGGTCAGGCGCGTGGCCCTGCCTGCCCTGCTGTGGAGTGTGGTGCTCCTGGCCCCTGAGGCCTGGCTTGCTCGTGAGCCAGACCAGAAGCCTGCCTCTTCCATCGGCAGGTTCGGCCCCTTCGAGGGGATCGTCGCGACTGAAGTCCGGTCTTGCCTTGGCCGTTTTGTTTTGCTTTACCCTAATTACCTGAAGCACATTGGCTGTGTCTCCTTCTCTGCCTGATTCCTCTCTGCTTCTGCTCCCGTTTGGCATTTAGGGGGACTGTTTGCTCCTGACTCTTGGTCACGTTGTTTCTTATTTTGTTGGAACAGGCAAGATTCGTCCATGTTCCCCCCACATCGGGCCCTCCCTCTGCTTCCGGGTCTCAGCCCACAGGCTGCCCCCCGCCGGGCTGCCCTGGTCCAGCAGCCTGAGGCCAGTCCCAGCGCCTGCCTTTGTGATGTTAGCATTTGATGTTTTGCTCAGAGGCCTAAGGACCTGATTCTGTTCTTCACAGTCCAGTGGTTTTGCTGGGAATGGCCAGAGCCGATTGCTGCTGGCCACTTCTCCCAGCTACCAGGCACCCGGCCAGGGACAGAGGGTGGCTGCTGGAGGCCGAGTAGGACAGTGTGGACAGGAGAGCGTCCTCATCGGGCAGCCTGGTGACTGGCGGCTGAGCGCCCCCCCCGCCCCGCCCGTCGGCTCAGCCCTGGAGACGCTCAGCAGCAAGCCAGGCGGACGCTGTGGGGATGTGCGACGCCCCCCCGACCTGGCTTCTTGGTGAACTTCACACGGTCACCAGGGAAGGTGACCTTGCTCTGCTGGCATTGCCGCTGGGTGGAAAGTGACTCTCGCCTCGGGGACGCGCCCTGGGCCCAGCCTGGGGGCTTTTCTTGCGCGCCGGGTCTGTGTGTGGTTTGACGGTGTGCCCCTCGTCCAGGCCTCGCCGTCTGCCTGCCTGCCTGCACCGGCGTTCTGTCCCACCGCGGCCTGGGCCTGGGTCACGGCCGGCCTCCCCACAGCCCATCCCTGGGCTGTTATCGGAGTCTTTTCTCCACTGGACACCTTGCGCTTCAGCCTTCGTCTCTGAGCTGACGGTTTTTTCCATGTGTTTCCTGAGTTCAGGTGACTTTCTCTCTCTCTCTCTCTTTTTTTTTTTTTTTTTAAGAAAAGATTTTATTTATTTGTTATTAGAGAAGGGAAGGCAGGAAGAAAGAGAGGGAGAGAAACATGGATGTGTGGTGGCTCTCACACGTCCCTAACTGGGGATCTGGCCCGCAACCCAGGCATGTGCCCTGACTGGGAATCGAACCCGGGATCCCCTGGTTTGCAGGCCAGTGCTCAGTCCACTGAGCCGCACCAGCCAGGGCTAACTTTCTCTTCTTTGCTGCTTTTATCTCTGGTTTTAAGATATCTTATTCTCGGTCATTTTTCATCTCCCCAAATGCTCGAGCCTCAGCTTGGGGTTTTGCGTTGCTGCTTCTGCTTTGTGCTTGTTTTCTGGGACTGATTTTCATCCAATGAGGTGTTTCCTTCTGGTTTTTCAGGCCGTTCTCATTGGTCCAGTGAATTTGGCGGCGGGCCCAGCTGTGAGCCCAGGCGCCCCCTGCTGCCAGCCCGGGGAAGTGCACCCCATAGTGGAGGCAGCGGGCCGGATGGCAGTGTCTTTTCATGGGTTTTTGGGCCGGAGTTCCCCTTGACTTTTCTTGCCCTTTGCCCCCCACGTTCCTGGGGAGCCTGCCCACCTCCACCCCAGAGCCACCGTTTCCAGGCTGCCTCCCCAGCCGTGTCCTGGTGGCCAGAGTCTCAGAGCCACGCACTCTGTGGGCTCCTGTGGGTCTCCGCGGTGTCAGGCCGCCTCTGGTCCCCGTCGCTCCTGCGCTCGGTTTTCTCCGGACCCGCCCTTGACCTGCACGGAGGCTGCAGCGAGGTCACGAGGCGGCTCGCTGGGAGCATCCCCAGCGTCCGCTTACGGCGGCACAGCGTCCGCACTGCCTCTGCGTCAGGCTGTCCTGAGAGGGGGCTCTGGGTCTCTCTCCACTCTCGCTCCAGCCCCTTTGTCCGGCAACCTGGCGGCGGCCGCTCATGGCCTTGGTGGCCTTGCTCGTGGCTGGAGTTCAGTGTCCCTTCTCCTGGCGAGTGGTGGTGATAACAGGCTGATGGTGGCCATTCATTTCTCGTTTCCTGACTTTGCCAAATGAGAACGTGGGGACTCTGCCGGTCCCCCATGTGTTTTGGAGTTGTCTCCTCAGCAAGCACCCTGGGTCTGGCAGCCCTGCCATCCGAGTCACGTGCACAGGACGGGAGGGCCGGGCAGGTGCCCTCCGCGCGCTCCGCAGGTAGTGGGAGGCCGCGGTGCGTGCGTGTGCATGTGCAGAGTCCTCTGGGCGGCATGCATGGTGCTGGGAGCCCCAGCCTGGGAGCCCCGAGGGGTCTGCAGAGAGGGGCAGGTGCCGGCGGAAGGAACACTTGTCCCAGTGGGGAATGGGCCACACTGTGCCCTGCCCCAGCGCTCCCTGGGGAGTCGCTAAAGCCGACTGCACCGCTGTCCCGGGGGTCGTGGTGGCTCCGAGGAGCCAGGTGGGCGGGTTCGGTGACTGCAAGTGAAAGCCAGAAGCACAGGCCAGATGTTGTACGTGGCTTCCAGAAGCTCCCTCACACGAATAGCAGCGGCGTCCTATAGTCAGTAAGTGGGCTGGGGGATTTGAAGGCAGGTTTGCCCGACCCTGAGCCCATACCTGGGACCGCCGCCGTCTTGCTGAAGGGGGTAGCCATGTGGGAATTTTGTCCCAGAAAAGTGGCTGGTATGGCCAGTTGAGAGGTGGAGGTGACCTTCAGGGCTGAGGCCAGTGAGTGGACAGGTGGAGGGGGTGAGTTCACCTTCTCGAAGGGATGGAGGGGATCCCGAATGGCTTACGGGGTGGTTGTGAGAAGCGAGCTGTGTGGCTCAGAGCAGTCTGGAGAGACCACCGGGGACCACTGGGGTCCTGCTGAGACTCAGCCTGAGCGCACCAGGCTCTGGGCTGTGGGGGGTGTACCAGGCTCCTGACTGTGGTAGGGGTTTGCACACCAGGCTCCTGGCCATGGTGGGGGGCGTGCACCAGGCTCTGGGCTGTTGGGGGTGGGGTGCGCCAGGCCCAGGCTGAGATGGTGGCGAGCCGGAAGGGGTGGGCGGGGTGCAGGTCCTGCTTTGCCGTGGCCTGTCATTCGCCTGAAGGCTTGTGGCCTCCTTCCCAGGTTGGACCGGCAGACACAAGCGACTACCCTGGTCCATCAGATTTTCGGGGGCTACCTGAGATCACGTGGTAAGTGGGGGCTTCTCTCTGCCGCTTCTGGCCACAGGTTAGAAGGCTGACCGGGAGGGCTGAGAGTGGGCACCCAGGGCTGGGCTCTCTCCTGGCGGGCAGCCCCCAGGCTGCCCCCCAGGCCTGGGGCCTGGCCTCCAAGCCGCGCCCTGGCCCCGTGCTTTGCCTGATGGGCATGCCACTCCTGGGAGAAGTTTGCAGCAAAACATCCAGCAGGTGTGGAGTGAGGGTGGCGTGGTGTGTCCTCTGACTCTCTCGGTCTCTCAGGTGGGACCTTTGCCCTTCACTGGGCAGCGAGTGCCCACAGAGGCCACGGGTCAGCCCAGGCAGGGTCCTGTCTCTGGGCGGCCCTGGGTTTGAGGTACATCTGCTTGTGAACTTTGAGGCCTGTGGGGTCTCAGGGGGCTGTTTGCTGAGAGGACCTCCCAGTTCTAGGGCTTGACACCTGGGGGTGGCAGCAAGGGACACCTGGGACTGGCGGTGGGGCCGGCTGCAGCCGCCCACCCCTCTCTGTTCTGTGGCAGTGAAGTGTTCGGTGTGCAAGAGCGTCTCGGACACCTACGACCCCTACCTGGACGTGGCGCTGGAGATCCGGGTACGGAGCGGGGTGGTGTGTGGGTGAGGCCCCAGACAGGGCGAATGCCCCCAAACCACAGGCCCCCGCCAGGGCACGGATTCCAAGGGACGAGGCAAAGATACTTAGAGCCCTCGTGCCCCCAAGTGGGAATGGCGGGGGTCACATCGTTCTCTCTGGCCTTTTTTCCGAGCATGCTCCCCCCCGCCCCCCCCCCCCCATTTAAAACGTGAACCGCGGTCGCGTCCTGATGCGCAGCGGTGACCGGGCTGTGCCTGCACCGCGCCCGGCAGCCTGAGGCTCCGAGCAGGCCCAGCGGCCAGCCTCCCGCTGCAGCCCTGTTCTGTGGGGAAGGAGTGAGGACTGTCCCCGGGGGGGCGGCCAGACCCCCGGTTCCTGGGCGAGGGGTTTGAGTCCCGGAAGGCGGCAGCTCGAGGGCCAGAGTCTGTGCAAGCGAAGCGCTGCGGTTTGCTGCCGCAGCCCGAGAAAGGCCTCGCGGCTGGAGGGGGCGTTTCCGGAGGGAGCCCGCCCCTTCCGCTGCGCGCCCCGGTCCTCATCTTTGCCCTCCGCAGCAAGCTGCAAACATTGTGCGCGCTCTGGAGCTGTTTGTGAAGCCGGATGTCCTGAGCGGGGAGAACGCCTACATGTGTGCCAAGTAAGTCTCATCTCGCTCGTGGCCAAACCAGGGCGGCCCGAGAGAACCGGAAAGTCGCCTGAGCCAAACCCGCTGCGCGTCGTCCCCGCCCCCACCCGCCTCCCTCGCAGGGGACCCAGCTCGCGCTTCCCCTGTGCTGCGGGCACGCCTTCCGACCCAAACCTCCCCAGGATGCGGAGAGGTGCCGGCCGTGGCCTCCGTGGCCGACCCTTCCCCAGGGCTCCCGGGGCCGTTCCAGGCACAGAGCAGGCCCTGGGCCGAGGACACCAGGGCGCAGAGGGGCGTGTGCGCGGCCACCGCCGACCTGACCTCGTCCCGCAGCTTCTAGCTCCCGCGCGTCCGCGGCAGCAGGTGCAGCTCTGACCCCGCTCCGTTGGGCGTCAGGCAGGCTCGGTGGGCGTGTCGGCTGCTCTGCACGTAGGTCGTTTAGAAGCTGCGAGGAACAGGCTCCTTAACGCTGCCTTTCGGGTTGGTCGCTCAGTGCCCACGCTGCCCTGGCCCCCACACCCACCCCTTGTGCCCGTCCTCTCCCCGGCGCCTCCCAGACGCTGGCCTCGCGTGCAGGGAGGCCCTGCTCTCCCTGGTTCTCATGTGTGCGTGCAGCTCTCTCCCAGTTGGGGGGTGTCCTCCGTCCCTGCGGCAGCCGGGGTGGGGCTGCGGTTGGGGCTGCGGGAGGCACACGTGTCATTGAAGACGACCCGGGGCTGCAGTGCGGTGGTACGGGGACAGCCCCTTGGACACGGGCTGACACCCCCATGCCCCTCCCTCAGGTGCAAGAAGAAGGTGCCCGCCAGCAAGCGCTTCACCGTCCACAGGGCGTCCAACGTCTTGACCCTCTCCCTCAAGCGCTTCGCCAACTTCAGCGGCGGGAAGATCACCAAGGTGGGTGTCCGCCGGGGGAGCCGCGTGGCGGCAAAGTTCCTGAATGATTGCTACCTGCAGTCAAGTTCAGGAACCGCTGTCTGACTAGGCTTTTGTTCCCAACTCTGCCTGTGCTTGGGGTGTTCCTGACGTGGAAGGTCCGGGTTTCCTTAAGTACCATGGCCCAGACTGGTGTGGCGTAGTGGGTTGGGTGTCATCCCGCAAAGTGAAAGTCGCAGGTTCGATTCCCGGTCGGGGCACATGCCTGGGCTGTCGGCTCCGACCCCAATCAGCGCACGTGCAGGAGGCAGCCACACATTGGCCTTTCTCTCCCTCTCTTTCTCCCTCCCTCTCTCTCTCTAAGGAAAAATAAACATTGTTTTTTTGAAAGAGTAAATAAAATGAACACGGGACCGTGTGGTTCTGATCCTCCACGCCGGTTTGTCTCTGAAACAGGCGCACTTACGTGCCGTGGCTTTTGCGGAACGTGCGGTGAGGTTTACCTTCCTCACGGTGGCACTTTGACGTTTGTCCTGCCGCACCACAGGCGGGAGCCCGTCCCACGGTCCGGGGCGAGGTGCCGTGCGAGCCTGTCTCCTCGCTGGCGGCGGGGGCTGGCGCGACCAGCGTGCCCCGAACCGACCTTCTGCACGGCGGCGATACCGTGCTTTGAAGAAGTGTGCTCGGCTCAGCTCAGCCGAGTTTCGGAGACGCCAGTAATTCTTTTCAGTTGCAGGCCTTCTCAGAGCCTTTACGAAGCTCTGTAGCATTTTCATTCTCCCGGAGGGGAGTTGGTTATGAAGAATTGTCTAAAGCTAATCGTCCAGGAAGTCACTCGGTCCTTCGTCTTCCGAGTGGTCCTGAGCTCCCTTGGCGCCGTGCCCTGCGGGGCCCATGGGGTGGGTGGGGAGCAGTCCGGGTGGGCAAGGGGCTCGTGGACTTGCCTGAGGCGCTGGTGGGACCAGTTTCCCTTGGAGCACAGTTTGGGAAGCGCGGTGTATCGGCCCAGGGGCACCCAGCGCTCGCAAGCCTAGGGCATGTGCTGGCGTCTGAGGTCTGGAGTCGGGCGGCGCCCGGAGGACCGTGAGCGGTCAATGCCGCAGACGCCATGTTGGCGCAACGAGGCTGGACACAGGACACGTGCCGTGCACCTCTAGCCGGCTGGAGGTCAGACAGGCAGGAGGAGTCAGTGCTGGCAGAGGTCAGGACGGGAGGGTCAAGGTCAGGGCACCAAGAGGGACGCGGGGGTTTTCAGGTTGTTGACTCCTCTTGGTAGAGTGTGGGTCACGGTGCATGCGTGAGACCTCTTCGCCCTGCACGCCGAGCGCCATGCCTGCACACGGTGCGCGTCGGCAGACACGCAGGTGGTTCTGTCCTGTCATTTACTAAGAGGTAATTTAAAAAAATACCTACCTTCCCATGAAAGGCTGTCAGTTTCTGGCATAAATGTGGCGTGACCTGCGTTCTGGGCCGCTGGCTGCGGTGAGTTGCACCGAGGAGGCAGCACCTTTGCTCCCGCAGACCTGAACCCGCGTCCCTCCCCTCCTCCCCGGGCCCGCGGCAAGGCGGGCGGGACAGGGAGTCAGTCACTCTCCTCGCTCAGGCAAACAGGGCTGTCTGCCCTGGGTCTCTCACCGTGGCCTGGGGGAGGCCCCCCACGTGGCTGCGCGCCCAGCTGCCCCGGGTGGTGCGGGCAGCTGAGTCAGGTGTTGTCCGCAGGGGGGACAGAGAGGGCGAGCAGACCCTCCCGCTCGCGGGCGGATTTTAATCGCTGCCTGCTTGGCTTCTCTGACAGGATGTGGGCTACCCAGAGTTCCTGAACGTGCGCCCCTACATGTCGCAGAGCAGCGGCGAGCCCGTCCTGTATGGGCTGTACGCCGTCCTGGTGCACTCGGGCTACAGCTGCCACGCCGGGCACTACTACTGCTACGTGAAGGTCAGTGCAGCGGCACGGAGGTGGCAGGCGCGTCTGCCCGGGCGCAGGGCCGCTGGGCCCTAGTGCTGCTTCTGTGGGGAGGGCATGGACCCTGGCGACATCTCAGGGAGGCCGAGCCTCAGCGGGAGACACCCTGCTCACCGGAGCTGCCAAGAGACCCTATGGAAGGGAAAGCGCGGGTGCCGGGCACCAGGCTGGAGGGGGCCTGGAGCGCACCGTGGGGCCACAGTCGGAGCTGGACAAACGTTAGACGCGTTAGCGCGGAGTTGTTGCTAGTTGATCAGCACGTGGGTGTGCGTGGCGATCAGCCGCAGATGGCGTCTCCCTCTTGAAAGAGGGTTCTGAAGCATCTGGTTCTTGTTTCTCCGCCCCACACCCTGTCCTGCTCTAGGCCAGCAACGGGCAGTGGTACCAGATGAACGACTCGCTGGTCCATTGCAGCAACATCAAGGTGGTTCTGAACCAGCAGGCCTACGTGCTCTTCTACCTGAGGTAGGTGCGCCTGCCCTGCCCTGCCCTGCCCTGCCCTGCCCGCCCCACCCCCTCTGCGGGGCACACGGGCCTCCCCAGCTGGGGACTCCCCGGGGGAGGAGCCTGAGCAGCCCTGTCCCACCTGCTGTGCATGTGGCTGGTGTCCTGGCTGTTGAGTGAAAGCCAGAGGCCCTGGGAAGGCCAAGCACGGTCCTGTCACCCCCCCACTGAGGTGACTGAGTGGAATAGGGAAGTTACCTGTTCTCTTAGTGCCCGAGATCCGGGACGGGCTGGCCAGCACTTCCGCGGTGGGCAGGGTGATCACCGCGGTGGGCAGGGGGGCGGGGGTTGCAGCAGCACACCTTTGGAAGGTGCCTGTCCCCGGGGCTGGTTGTCACCGACCTGGGGGCTGGAGAGCGAGGAGACGGGCTGTTCCGCGGCTCCGTGTGCGCTGCTGACTCTGGAAGGAGCCCGTGAGGCACGTCTGGCCCGCTGGCGAGCGGGGACTCCGTGTGGAAGCTCCGACTGTGATCTGCTCCCTGCTTCTGCTGAGCTGGTGTCCGACCTGCGTGACAGCTGCACGCGGGTGTGAGGGCCACATGGGGTTCAGAGGCGCATGTTAGGAAGGTCAAGGTTCCCTCTGGCTGTGTTTCTCACCCCCCCCCCCCTTAAAACACTGTAGCCTTGATTGTCGTTTATTCTGACTCCTTCTCACGGCGACTCTGCCGTGTGCTGTGTAAGGGAGCCCGGCCCATGTTCTCTCTGTGGCAGGGTTCCGGGCTCCAAGAAGGGCCCCGAGGGCCCCATCTCCAGGGCGGGCTCCGCCCTTGCTGGCCGCCCCGGCGTCCTTCCGGACCACGGCAAGAAGAGTGTCGGCAATGGGGCTGGCTCATCCCCACTGACCGGAAAGGTAATTCTTCAACAGGACGGGTTTGCCGCTCGGGAGGGTGGGGACCCCGGTCTCCGTGGGGGACCTGGCCCGGGGGTTGGAGAGGCAGACTGTCTGCTTTCTCCATGTTCTCTCTTAAGCTGGTTGTCAGCTGACTGAGCAAGAGGAGGGGACAGTGATGACCCAGCAAATCAAGACTGAGTCACGGTGTGTGCAGAAGCACAGTGACAGGTTGGCTGAGCAAGCATCCGGGAAAAAATGTTTCATCCTCACTTTTTTCTCTCTCTCTCTTTTAAAAATCTTCACTCGAGCCCATGTTTGTTGGTTTTGAGAGAGAGAGAAACATCCATCGGTTGCCTCCCGTAGGCACCCCAACGGAGGATCAAGCCCACAACCTTGGGGGAGGGGAGGGCGTGCCAACCCCCCCGGGCCGCCCTGCCAGGGCTGTCCTCACACGGCGAGTGTGAGTGTGTGTGCCAGCGCAGGCTCCCTGATTTAATCGTCCCGCCGTGGTTACAATGGGAGAACGCCCGTACTCTGAGGGGTCCACCCGGGTGCCCTGCAGGTGGAAAGGTGTCGTGTTTAAAATTCACTTAAAGGTTAAAAAATACGTGTGTTTGTAGAGAGAGAAAGAATGCTAATTTGGCAAAATCTTAGCCTTTAGGAAATACCCTTGCAGTTATTTTTGCATGTATTTGAAATTTTCTATTAAAAAAGCTGAGTTTAGTTTTACTAACAAGATATCGAGTGACCTACAGGACTCATTCAAAGTGACTTAAAATCACTCTGTCACCTGTGCAGAGGATACCAGTGTTGAGGGGATGGGAGCCAAAATTCAGTCCCCTTGGCCAATGTTTTGAGAGAGTGCAGTGTGCCAGCACGGGTCTCAGCGCGGGCACTTGCCAGGCCGGTGCAGGTGGTTGACACCCGGGGGAAGAGTCAGTCTTTCCGTTGTCTCTTAGACAGTTTTAAGCACAGGGCCTGGGGGCGGGGTGGGGCGCCTTTGAACAGGAGCTGCTGGCTCGGAAGGTCTGTCTAAACGACAGACGACAGACTAGTCTGTGGAGGGGAGGACGAGGGGCCTCCTGTGGTTTTGCTGACTTCCACGAAGCCTGGGGAGTGGAGCTCCGTGAATTCTCGGTCCCCCAGGGCGGGAGCAGGCAGGCCCTGCAGCTGGCGGTACCTGAGGGCGTCCCCCGGGGCTCGGGTGAGACCCCGGAAGGAAAGGCGATGCCATCGACTTCATCGGTGGTCACCTTCCCATGATGGAACCCGAGTAATTCTTGTTCCTTTGCGCTGTTTTGTGTTTCTCGGACCTTGGTGGGGACGCGTTGCTTTCGTGGGAAAGGTGATGGTAAAGGCGCACACTTACGTAGAGGTGGGCGCCGCAAGGAAAACAGTTCAGAGAAGCGTCAGCGTCATCCCGCGTGCCCGCCAGTGTCCTCGTGTGCCACATGGGGCCGGGGGAGCGCTGGGGTCTGACCGCGCGTCCCCTGTTCTGCGGTCTTTCAGAGACCGGACCCGGCGACGATGAGGAAGCTGCAGGCCGCCGAGGAGACGGGGGTGCCGGTGTCCAGGAACGGCGCCCTGTCGGGCCTGAAGCCTCAGAATGGACACGTTCCTCCAAAGCCGCCCTTGGGGTCCCCTCCGCCCCGACTTTCCAAAGCACCCACACCCCAGCCGACCATTCTGGATGAGCCTGGGAAGAAAGCCAAGAAGTCGGCTCCCCTGCAGCCCCACCTGTCTCCGCCCCTCAAAACTCCTCGGGGGCTCCCCGGTGCCAGCGCCCAGAGCGGCGGCAGGTGTGACGGCCACAGGCCAAGCTCCTGGAGCAGCCGGGGTGCCAGCCTCTCTACCTCACCCAAGCTGCCCGCCGCAGCCACTGTCAACGGCCACGGGCTCGGGGCCACCGCCCTCGACGCAGGGGACTCCAGCAGTTCCAGCCCCGAGCGCTCGGCCAGCAGCGACCCTCCCCGGCCCCCCTCGACCCCCCGGAGTGGAGCCGCCCGCTTCTGTGATTCTCAGGGAAGGGCCCCTGTGGCCGGCCCCCCCAGGGCACAGCCGACCAGCGACACGAAGGTGGTGAAGCCGCGGCCCCCCGTCCTGAGCAACACCACCATGGAGCCCGCCAACGCCACGTCTCCTCCGCCAGCCAAGAAACTGGCCCTTTCTGCCAAGAAGGTGGGTGTGGGGGAGTCTCGCCGCCAGTGGTGTCAGGAGGCTGTGGTTTGGGGAGCAGGGCACTGGGCCCCTGGATCCGGAGGAGCAGGCTGTCTGTGGCCTTCCCGGGCAGCGGGGCGGTCCCGGGATGAGGCGTGTTCGGGCCCTCGAGTTCCTGCCGTCACCTTGTGTGCGGGGACACTGACGGGGCGTGGGGTGGACAGCAGGCCTCCCCCCGTCTGTGAAGGAAATGAGGAACAGTGCTGGGGGCAGGCCCCGTGGGGAGCGCCAGGCCTGGGGTGTCCTCAGGACGTGGCGGTGGCGGCCCCCGTGTGGGGCACAGAGCTCCGTGGTGGGCGGTTGTGCTCGGGTTTTTGTTGGAATTTCCTCCCTCTTTTCCTTTTCGTTTCTAACCAAAAATACTTCTGATTCTTCTTCTACCATCCCCCACCCCTCACTCCCCCCTTTTTCTCCTTCTGTCCCCTCATCCTGCTTTCTGGACTCTTTCGTTCGTTTATTTTATTTATTTATTTTACATTTATTTCCCCTCCTCACTCACGGCAACCTCTTTTAGACCACCAAGTTTTTATTTATGTCAATAACTGCAGGCCAGCACCCTGCGGAGGGCCCCCGGCACTGACCGCCGTGCACCCCCCTTCCCACCGCCCTCCGACCTCACCTACCCCAGGAAAGCCACTCACCCCGCCGTTGCCTGCACCCGGCCTGTCGGTCCCACCAGGTAAGCGCGGGCTCGTGCCCCAGGGGCCAGTGCCTCTCTCCCCGAGGTGCCCGCACGCTCGCTTGGTGGCTTGAGAGGGGAAGGCCGGCGCTGACGGCCGGACAGGTACAGGGCGCTGTCTGCACCCGGCTTTCGGGCTCCGCCTGGTCAGGGAACGCCAGCTGCTCGGAGGTGGCGTGTTCCCCGCAGTCCCAGGTTTTGTCCTTTGCCTGCCTTCTCCGTCTGCCCGCTGCACACGTGTGCTGACTGGTGTGTTGGGAGTGGAACTGCCCTGTGTCCCTTCCCCCACCCCGGACAGGTCCCGTAGGGGACAAGGGCGGGAGCTCCAGACAGACCCCGAATAGACTCAGAGGCCTTCGTGCTTGGCTCCCGGGAGTACCTCTGAGTGGGGCGGGGTCTGTCTCCTCGGCTCCCCAGAGCCTTCTCAGGTGGGGATCGTCCCTGGCACCACCTGCTTCGAGCTGGCATCTCGAGCAGGAATGCAGTTCTCTGGGTGCTGCTGGAGCCCCGGCCCCCAGTAGACACCCTCCCTGGGGGTTCAGGCCCCCCTCCTGGCTTGGTAGACCCAGAAGTGCGTGTTCAGTGGCAGGAAGCAGAGGATCATGGGCAAAAGCCTGTCTGACCAGACGGCTGGAGGCCTTGGGCAGCTCAGCTGGGAAGGGGGCGAGGCGTGAGGTGGTTGGGGTGAGGTCAGTGTGGGCCCTGGGCACAGGTGTGCACCCCACTTGGGGGTGCTGTCTGGCCACATGCACCTGCCCCGGCTCACACTTACACACTGCTATTTCTAGCACAGGGGAGTTTTTTTAAAAATTTTTATTTTTCTATTTTTAGAGAGATGGGAAGGGAGGGAAAAAGAGAGGAAGAGAAACATTGACCAGTTGCCTCTCAAACACCCACTACGGAACCTGGCCCACAACCCAGGCCTGTGCCCTGACTGGGAATCGAACCGATGACCTTTTGGTTTGCAGGCCGTCGCTCAATCCACTGAGCCACACCAGCCAGGCCTCCAGCACAGTATTTTTGCACATCACAAAAATACTTGAGGCATTTATTGGGTGTTTAGTCTTCGGCCTTTGACCCCAGAAAGCACAGGGTAGTCAGACGCAGTTGGCGTGGCCACCGCAGTTTGTTCTGGTTTAGACGGTGACAATAGTGGCCCTGTTTACTCGGGGCTCTTGTGAGACAGGTGTTCTGGCCAGTCACTGACAGGTGAGGGGGTGTCAGGGTGGAAATCTAGCCTTTCCCGGGTCCCATCGTGAGCAAGACGGGGGCCGCCGTCCCTCCCTCATCCTGCCGTGTGCCCCGCCTGCAGAATCGGTTTCCCGGCTCTCCTGGACCCTAGGTTTGGGGCCCAGTCGTGGCTGGCGATGTGCAGGCCTGGGCTGGCCTTCCCCAGTGGGCTCCCCGCTTGTGCCTGACTGTCTTGAGTTTGGGGGGTTGGAAGTTCATTGCTTAGCAAAGCGTTTCCCCTTTGACGCGTTGGCATTGCAACCTAAAAACATCGCAGTCTGCAAAAGCACTTGAGTAGCTCGGCGACGAGAAACTAAGAGGTACGCAGTGACGTTTGTTCACCTTGGCGTTCCGTAGACCTGAGCTGTGTTGCTCGCGTGTCTTCTCTAACGCGCTGAGGTTTGCCAGGGAGACCTCAGCTGGAGGGTGGGGGCCGAGGGCGGACTGCGTCTCAGAGTAGCTGTCCCCGCTGCCTGACCGTCCTCACGGCCTCTTCCACTGGCTCCCAGGTCACCCAGCCATCTGAAGCCACCCTTCGGCCCCCACTCTGCGACGCTGCCCGGCAGCCCCGAGCCTCTCAGGACGCCCACCTCTGCTCCCCTGCCTCAGGTCAACGGGGGCTTCCGGGGCCTTCCGCACCAGCTGCCGGAGGCCGGCGAGTCCCCGCAGAGCCTCTCCAAAAAGAAGAGGAGCCGCCTGGGAGAGATTCTGGGGCAGGGCTCAGAGATGGGGAAGGCGGTGGGGGCCCCTCCCGGGAAGAGGAAGAGGAGGAAGAGGAAGCGCCCAGAGGACTCGGACGCCGGCCCCCCGCTGGAGGGGCAGCACCAGAGCCCCGAGCGCAGGAAGGAGGGTTGGGCAGAGCCGCCTGCGGCGAGACTGGACGGGGAGGGTGAACAGCAGCCAGTGAACGGCCAGGGCCTTGTGAACGGCTGGCAAGCGGGATGCAGGACCGACAGCCCCCACGCGAGCAAGAAGAGGCGGCGGAAGGGAGTGCAGGGTGCTGCCGGCAGAGCCTGTCTCCACCAGCACCCACCTTGGCCCAGGTGAGAGAGAGGAGCGAGATGGCCCTGCCGTCCCACCAACGAAGCCCTGCCCGTGCCCTGGGGTGTGCCCTGCAGATGCAGCGTGCAGACCCGAGCGTGGTGCCTGGCCGGCACTGTGGGTGAGGTGGTCACCTGACCCCGGCCCACGGGCTCTGTGGTCACATCACCCAGTTTGCAGGACTCCCCTCGGTCAGGATCTCCAGCGTCCTTATGCTTGGCTGTCACGTGGACAGCCAGCAGGCTTGTCCTGCAGGCCAGGCTCAGGGCAGTGTTTTGTGGGGTGACTGCAGGGCAGTGGGTGAAGGAGTCTCAGCCGTGTCTCTCTGGGAGCCGACCCCCCGCTCTGTCTCCCCAGGAGCTGCTCTGCCTCGGAGACCACTTCGCCAGAGGGCGCTGCAGCGTCTCCGAGGAAAAAGAAGAAGAGAAAAGGAAAGCCGGAGTCTCGGCAGGAAGTAGCAGAGAAGGAGCGCCCCGAAGGCTGCGGGGACAAGGGGCAGAAGGGCCCTGCCATCCCTGGGAGCAGCCCGGTGCCCGCTGTCCACGGCCAGGGCCCTGGGGACCTCGCAGGTTTGTGCGCTGGGTGGGGAGGGGCGTGGGGGGAGGGGCTGCGAGCAGGTCCGCACCTTCCAGAGTCAGGTGCTGCGGGCTGTCACCTCCCAGGGATCCGAGGGCCCAGCCGTCGTGGGGCAGGGCAGCCGGCCCTCGGACCTGCCTCCAGGCAGCTGTCACCAGAGAGCTCTGGGGGCTGCTCCGCGTGGGAGGGGTGGGCCTTTCCTGGCGGGGCCTCGGTGCTCATCCAAGGGCTGCTGCTCGCAGGGCTGCAGCAGGACCCGCAGGTGCCCTGCCCCCGAGAGTGCGGCGGTGACGTGCTGCAGGAGCTGCTCAGGTGCTCGTCAGACCAGGCTTACGGGAAGAAAGGTGCGTCTGGGGCCTGGGCCTCGGGTGTGCTGGGCGTTCGGGGGTCAAGGAGACAGAGCACAGGAGCTGGGTGGCCTCGCAGGAGGAAGGGGGTGCTGAGTGGCGTCGGGATCCGGTCCCTGCCGGGGGCTCTGTCTGCGGAAAGGTCCCCAGCGGCTTCTCCCTGGGCCCCGGGCGGGAGAGCACAGACTGTGCACCGGGTTGGGGGGCGGGAGCGGGGCGAAACCCTCGGAGAGGGAACATGAGGTCTGTTTCTCAACTGAGGGCATGGGTTTAAACACACGGGCACTTTGCGGGGGCGCAGAAGGGTGGCAGGGGTCAGGTTTGTGGGGACGGGAGCTGTGACCCTGGGCGGTGGGCACACAGCACCGTGAACAGATGGCGGGTTGCAGAACCGCAGACTCCAAACCTGCATGGCTGGCTTGCCCGGTAAACTCAGCTGCTGAAAGCGCTGGGAAGCAGGCGGGGTGGTGGGACGCCCAGAGGGCCGACGTGCGCGTGCGTCTTGCAGTGCTGACCTGGAACGGCGCGGTGTCGGCCGTCAGTCTGGACGCCATCCGAGACCGCAGGCTGGCCCGCGCCTCCGCGGTGACTGACAGCTGGGACGAGGAGTTCGACCGCGGGAAGGTGGGTCTGGCCGTGGCCGCATGCCGGTGCCCTGGGCAGCCCGGGGCGGGGAGGACTCAGCTTTTCGGGGAGTTGGAAGTGGCCGAGGGCCAGACTGGAGCCTGGTGGCTGGGCTCACGGGCTGCTTGGCCACTGCAAACGTGCGGCCACCAGCAGCGCCTAGGTCCCCAGCCGCCCTGTCCCTTATCAGTGACGTGGGGCTCACGGGGCTCCCACCAGCCACGTGAGGGAGTGAGTCTGTCACTGTGAGTCTTGTCGCACACAGTAGCCCTGGGACCAGAGACAGCCCTTTGCAGTGTTCGTGACACCTGATTCTCAATGTAGGAAAAGAAAATCAAGAAGTTCAAGAGAGAGAAGAAGAGAAACTTCAATGCCTTCCAGAAGCTTCAGAACAGACGGAACTTTTGGTCGGTGACTCACCCGGCCAAGGCCGCCAGCCTCAGCTACCGCCGCTGAGCTGCCACCGTCCAGGTGGGTCAGTGTGGGGTGTGAGTGCATGTGTGCATGCAAGTGAGTGCCTGTGTGTGTGCGGGCGGCCTGTGGTGTGGCACATGCATACTGGCTGCTCACCGCGCACAACCGTGGGGTTTCCAGCTCCATCGGAGACCCTGTGCGGCCCCCTGCTGGATGGCGCGGGAGGGTGGGTGCAGGGACCCCCGTGTCCTTTCTCAGGAGCACCGTTTGCCCCACAGACTTGTGGAGATGGGCCTCCGTTCCTGGGCACCGTCCCACCCTGGACTCTGAGGGCTGGGTCGCCGGCAGCCCCGCACCGGGAGCCGCTGCGGGGGGACGCGCACGGAGGCTCCAGCCCTGGTGGTCAGGACCTCTGGCGGCACAGCCCGCCGCAACAAAGCTGGCGGCCACACGCAGGGCCAGCGGCAGCACGGCAGGGAGCCTGGCTGGGGCATCTGGTCCGGGCTGTGGGGGGCACGGACCACGCTCCGCTCCTGGGGGCTGGCACCGCCCTCCCTGTCCCTTCGGCAGGGCTCCGTCTTATGCCTTCCCTGTCCACCCTTGGACACCCGGCCTGAGCCCAGCCCGCCAGCGCGTCTGTCCCTTGCAGGGAGCTGGGCCCTGTCCTGAGAGCAGGCCCCTGTTTGGGGCAGGCTGGGGCCTCGAACTGCCATGCCGACACGTCTGCTTGCCTGGCTGCTGCTTGCTCTGAGGGCCCTTCCCGAGCCTGCCCTGCAGCCGCGGGTCTTCATCCAGGTGGTGGTGTTGGGGTGGGATCCTCCTTCACCGCTTAACACGAACCCATCCCTTGGCCCGAGCCCGCGGCTGCTGTGAGCAGCACGCGCCCCTTCCCTGACACGAGGGTGCTGGCCTCGTGCACTCGGGCATGGGAGTGCTTTTGAATTCGGGTGGCTGTGGAACTCCAGGGCCACACCCCTTTATCTTGCTCAAGCCGTGCCTGCGAACTTGCAAATTAACGATTATGGGAAATCCACAGCTTCTGTTTCCTCTCCCTTTCTCCGGACACGTCGTGCGTGGTGCTGGACCACGGGCCGCGTGGACCCGTCCTCACGGCCGTCCTCCTCGGCCTGGGGCTGACTGGTCCCCTGGTGTGGCCCGGCACCCCTCCTCCCCACGGCCTTGCCCTTGCTTCGGGTCTCCAGTGGTATTGAAAAGGTGTTACATTTTTTATACGGGAGGTGTGTTCACCCTCTCATGGAGGCAGTTCTTTTTGAAAAGATGGGGTGGAGGCTGGCGCTGGCCTGGGGGAGGACAAGCAGGCCTGCGCGGCGCCAGGGCCTCGGCCCTTTCTCGGAAGCCTGGCCTCTGCCGGTCAGCCCCACCTGGTCAGAGACAGGCCCCCCGGTGCCTGGTGCTTTGTCATTTGCCCCCTCTGGAGGGGAGGCAAGCGCCTTTGTGGGCAGGGCTCTGTCCCTCTGGAGATGAGGTGCAGGCATTCACCGTGTCGGAGCCGATTCCCCGGCCATGCTGCCCGGCGCCGCACGGCGCGAGGAAAAAAGTCCTGTTGTCTCCTGGACTCCATCCCTGCGCTTCCCCGCCCTCCTCCGGGAATCGGGCCCTTCCGCCTCGGCCGAGTCATTGTACAGCCGCTTCCTGAGGAAACGGTCCGTTGTCCTGTGGGCCGTGCGGAGCCCCGGCCTTGACTTTCCACAGCCTCTGTCACTGTCAGAGGTGGACCCGCCCCTCCCACGTTGCCATCCGCCAAAGGGACAGGAAGGGTGGGCCCAGAGAACCGGTCGCAACTGGGGTGGCGCGGAGACAAGCGAACATGCGTGTAAATAACTACAGCTTTTGTAATCACGGTCCCTCGGTCGACTCGGATCTGGGTTTCATTTAACTTGGAGCTTGCAGTGGGGGCCGGGGCCTGCAGGAGGGGCCTCCTCTCCCGTGTCCCCTGTCGCCTCACCTGCTGCCGCCAGGTGCAGGTCTGCACCCCCGCGCTCCGTACCTTCGCTCCAGGGGCTGAGGAGCCCCTGCCGTGGCCAAGATCTTGGTGCAATAAAATACTGAGTTTTTCTGAGTCCTGACTGTGTCTTTGTTTCTTTTCCTCTCATTTTTAAAAAGGTGCATGGCAGCCCCAAACTGTCCTCCCCGGGTGCAGTGACCGGTGGGCGTCTGCATGTCCCCTGGCCTGTCCGTGGTGGGTGGGGGAGGGCGCCTTCAGCTCCCCAGTGGGAACGCTGCAGCAGCTCTGAGTTCGTAGCGGGAAAGGAGGTTTGTTCAAGTGCGTGGGTAACACACTCGCTGAAGTTCAGGGAGACAGGCCCCCTGGGGGGCTCACGCAGGTGGGGCCGGGTGCGGCGAGTGCCGTGCTGAGGGAGCAAGCGGTGTCGCAGCACCGAGACACGCTCGGATGTCCTCCCGCTGCGACCCGTTTCCGTTTTCCGCGGGCAAAGGTGCGGGAGAAACAACAGGTTTCTCAAAGCTGCGCGTGTCCGTCCCCGTTGGCAAGAGCGACGCAGGCCCCAGGGCGGCCCCTCCTGCCTGGCCCGTGTGATGGAGCGGGGGGGGGGGGGGCTGGCTGGCTGGTGCCCACCTGTCCCCCAGCCCTGCAAGGACAGCCCGGCCGCGTGGGGCCCGGGGCAGGTGGAGACGCCTTGGTGCTCATGCGGAGTGGACCGTTCTGGCCACGCAGGAACCTAACTTGGGCTCCCGTGGAACGTGCAGCTCTGGTCCAGCTCGGCCGTCTGCTGAGCGGGCGGGGGAGGCCAGGGTCCGGCTGGGACCACGTCCTGGAAGGTCGGGTGGGGCCGTGAGGAGCAGCACCCGGGAGGGGGTGATGCACGACAGCCACGCTGGCAGTTCCGTTGCCCCGTCCTGCCGCCCCTTCCCGCCCCTTCCCTTCGGTGGCCTCCCACCCTCAAATACAGGGACTCTCTTTGTCACCAGGGGGTGTGACCCAACAGCTCAAAACGAGGACAGCAAAGTGAGAACCTGCTGTGTGTGCGGTGAAGCCACACAGGACCCGAACCAGAGCGGCGCCCGGCGGGGCAGGGTTTGCGGCGGCCGCAGTCCAGGCTCCTGTCTGAATCTTGTGGGGCTGGGGTGGGCTGGGGTTCCGAGACCCCCGACCCCGTGCGTTAGGGTGGGGAGCTGCACCTGGCCAGCATCATCCAGGCACGACCATAGCTCTTCCCGTCACTGGCTTTCCAAAGTGCCGGGACGGTACAGACGCAGGGGGACTACACCAAGTTTCCCCCGTGGCCGTGGCCGCAGGGGTACGGCGATGCTTTGAAGAGTGCAGAGCTTCGGGTAGGTGCCAGCCGGGCCGGGCTCACTCGAGCGACCGACCCTGCCTGTCGCCAGAGCGGAGGCACGGACAGGCGTGTTTTGGTTGATAATTTGGCTCGGACCACATCGTGCAGCCTCTGTTAAGATGCGGTGAGTTCCTGCTTGATTGTCAGCAGGGCTGTTGGGGCTGATTTGCTTTTTGGCGTGAGGCCAGTGGTGGCGTGCAGGAAGGCTTGGGCGGTGGCGGCGGAGTGGAGAAGCCAGGTGAGGGTGACCTGTCAAACCGGCTGGTGGACACGCGTTCCAGGCTGCAGCTGGTGACAAGCACCTCTGGCACCGGCTGCAGCCATGGAGGCCAGGCCACTGATTCGCCGGAGTACAGCCGAGGGGTCGGGGGAGCTGAGAGGATGAAAGGTCAGGGCTGGGCAGGGCAGCTTCCGGCCTGGGCAGGGCCTGAGTGATAGGGCCAAGTAGCACCAGAGCGGCTGGTGACGGGCCTGTGGTGTCAGGGAGGGCGCTGGGCATGTGAGGGGTTCGGATTCCGGGGCAGGAACGCAGCCACGCCTGAGGTGTGTCGTGTTACATCAGACGGAACCCGGGCAGAACCGCAGGTGCCAGCTGCAAATGACTGAGCTCTGAGTTTCTGATGAAGAAAAAGGCCAGTCCTGGCTGGCGTGGCTCTGCGGACCGAGCGCCGGCCTGCAGACTGAATGGTCGCGGGTTCGGTTCCCAGTCAGGGCACACGTCTGGGTTGTGGGCCAGGTCCCCAGTGGGGGCACGTGCACGGCGGTGAAGGGGGGCGACAAGGTCAATGTACCTCTTGCACATTGCTGTTTCCTGCTCTCCCTCCCTCCCTTCCCCTCTCACTAGAAGTAAACAGGTAAACTCTTTAAAACACAAAGTCCAGGTGTCTGGACACCTGGGGAGCCAGCTGGGCCTTCATCTAGCTCTGGGCCCCACATCGGGGCCCCTGTAGCAGAGAACATGGCCTTCAGTGAAAGGCTGGAGATGCGATGGAGTGAGGAAGGCTAGGGCGCGGTCCCTGCCGAGTCCCCGTGGCCTGGACAGCCCCAGAGAAGGCGGGACGTGGGTGAAACGGTGTAGACAGGCAGTGGCCCTCTCCTCGGTGGCTGAGGGGAGAGACAGTGCCGGCACTTGGTCGGTGCTCGGCATTGTGGGTTTCCCTTGAGCTTGGGGACCTGTGGCCAGTCCCCTGCACTGGCCCGTCCCTCAGCCCACGCTGGGCTCCACCCCGGACATTCTGATTCAGCAGGCCCGGCAGGGCCCGGGAATGTGCATTTCTAGCATGTTCCCAGTGGGTGGAGACCCTGCGGCTGGTGGGATGTCACTCACAGGTAGTCAGAGGGGGCGGGCGCTTGGGAAGGAAGTCCAACGTATGGGTTATTCCTCTCGGCCCTGGGTGGAGGCCTCCCCTGTGGACTTGGAAGAGGCGGCCCCTGTCGGGCTGGCCCCCCCACCTGCACTCATGGCCCTCTTCCTTGGGGGGCCTTGCTCAGGGTGATCCTGTCTGTCTGTCTCTCTCTTCCCCTTGCCTTCTCTTGCGAGTATTTTGGGGTGTCTGCCACCCTGAAAAAGCCCCCTTGTTTCCGTGTCCCCTCCCAGCCACCCTGTCCCTCAGCTCAGCTTCACTATGGTCCTTCCCCAGCATCTCAGCCCGCCTCTCACCCTCATCACTCCACCCAGTGGCCTGAGTCCCAGATCTGACGGGCGTGGACCTGAAAATTCTTTTCGGGATGGGACACTGTCCACCGCCCCATCCTAGAGGGGCTCTGATCTCTTTCTGTCCCTCAAACGTTGAATCTGCAGCCTCCAAGGACGTGCAGAGGTAGGCAGAGCCCATCAGTGTCCCCTGCTGGCCTGTCAGTGGGTCCTCCTGGCAAATGCGTGGCCTGCTCGATGTCCATGGTCTGTCTGTCCGTTCTCCTGGCCCCTGTGTCCTGCTTCTCTCGTGTCCCGCTGTGGCTGGGACTCCCACACGTAGTGATGAGAGTCTCATCTTTCCACCTGGCTCTCTCAAAATCCCTGGTCTTTCCTGCCCCACCGCCCGGCTCTCGGTCCGAGTGGCCGGCCTGGTCCTCCTGGGCTCGGGCAGCCTTCTCACCGGCTCTCTAACCCCCGGTGCCCCTGCCCTCTGCTCCGCCATCCTGGCAGCCGGACCATCTTTGAAGACAAGACACCCTAATCGAAGCGTGCCCCGACCTTAGCTTCCCCAACGCCTGTCTGTGTACGGCCAGTGGCGTCTGGCAAGGCGAACACCCCTGAAGGCCTCTGGGCAGCCATGCGGCAGCGTCCTGCTACCCTTGGGAGGCACCTGGGGGTGGAGGACAGAGACCCCGGGTGAGGAGCCTGTTTGCTGTGGACACAGCCTCTGCTTGGGCGGCAGCTTCCTCGAGGACAAGCTGCAGCCTGCTGTTCCGCGGCACCCGGAAGAAGACGGAGCCTGGCCAGCCATGGGGTCAGGACTTGTTGGGGACCGAGGGCCAGACGGGGGGTGAAGAGGTCCTGCGCTCCGTTCCTGTTGGGGCTGCCACGGTTTAGCCGCGGGCACTCGGGTCGGCCACACCACCTCTGCGGCGGCGGTGTTCTCTGTCGCACGCTGACGTGAGTGTGACCGCTGCCCGGCCTGCCTGTGCTCACTGCTGGCTCTGCCCGGTGGTCTCCCTCCGCAGGACGGCGACGGGAAGAGGAGGTGGGACTCGGCCCTTCTACCCGTCACGTCTCGTGCAGGCAGCGCGGCCACGGAAGGGCGGTCCCTCCGGCAGGTTGTGCATGTTTAGGTGGCTTCTCACTGTGGCCGGCCCAGATGGCAGCATACAGAGCCCAAGGGCAGGCCACGTGCCCGCTAGGAACCGTGTGGAAGAAATGCACGTGGGTCTCCGTAACAGCGGGCTTCCTCGCAGCTGCGTGGGAATGAACGCGTCCCCTGCGTCGTCGGCCGGGGCCGGCCGATCGGATGGGGGAAATGCACCTTCGTGGGGCTCTTTGCCCCTACGGTGTTGGAAATGATCCGTGATCATTTTTTGTCCCTTTCCTCCCCTTTCGCAGGCACCAGCCGGCTGGTTTCTGACCACGGCTGGACACCTCCCGCTGGCAGGGCCCAGGGCTTGCAGGTGCCCAGGAAACCTTTGCTGAAGGAGCGAACTGGAAAAGCTGTGTAAGGCAGCGGCTTTGGACTCCGCTCAGAAAACGCCCCCCGCCCCCCACCCCCGCCGCTGCCCCGCATCAGTGACACTGCCTCGGAAATTCTCCTTGCGCCAGCTGTCCTGACGTCGCCTCCTCCGAGCCAGACCCCACGACACCCCCCGCCCTTGTTTTCTTTCCGCTCCCCTGTTTGAAGTGAGCCTGAACCGCGTGGCACGTGGCCAGCTGTCTGCCGGGCGGCGCGGGAACAGTTGGTGACAGCTGGATACAATCAAGTTCCATTACAAACAGATTTTAAGTGCCACTCACACGCGGAAGAAATTGCAAGCTTTAGCAAAATAAAATCTGGGGGCTTTCAAAGGGAGACAATGCCCCAATCCCGGCCTGTGTCAGCGATTCAGTCCGCAGTCTCTTCTTGCTCACGAGAAGCACCCTTTCTCTCCCTGGGCACCCCCCCCCGCCCCCCAGGGTGCGGCCTGCAGACCAGGGGGTCTGGCAAGGGCGCACCCAGGCCCACTGCTCCGTCCCCGTCTGGTGCTTACTGAGCGCGTCTGCATCGAATGCCAGCCTGACGCTGGGGTCAGCCCACTGCACCTGGGCTTCCAGAAGAGATGCTGCCCTGTCTTGTCACGCTCTCACCTTGGTCTCAGGTGGCACAATGACTGGGCAGGTGGTCGCCGGCAGGCCTGGCAAAGACATTCTGCCGGGAAGCAGGAGTCACCTGGAGGAACGTGCCCACCCTGCCGGCCTCAGCAGCACGCGCGGACCCGAGCTGCTTTCCCTCACCTGTTCCCCGCCCGCCCTCGGGGCGTGGGGGCATGTCTGTCGGTGCTCCTGTGGCAGGGGACCTGCCCTTCCCTTTCTCCCCAGGACTAACAGCTGTGCCTCCTGCTTGCCACGCCCCCTCCATCCCTGATCCTGATGGGGGAGGAGAAAGGCGAGGAAAGGAAAACATTTGTTCTGGAAAAAGGAACCAGATACAAAGTGGCATGGGTGGGACTACAGAGGAAACGGTGAAGTCTTCTCTACCTAAGTTCTCTCCGCAATGTTTATTTTAAAATTAAAATAGTAATACAGGCGTACGGCTATGGAGTTTAAAAGTCACGTATCTCCTGGAGCCGCTCTGGCAAAATCCCACAGAGTGGGTGGCTTAAAGCAACAGGAATGGCCCCGGCTGTTGTGGCCTAGTGGGCTGAGCATCGTCCCGCAAAGCCTAAGGTCACTGGATCAATTCCCAGTCAGGGCATATGGCTGGGTTGCCGGCCTCGACCCCAGTTGGGGCACCTGCGGGAGGCAACCGAGGGGACCGATCGATGTTTCTCTCACACATCGATGTTTCTGTTTCTCTCATTCTCCTTCTTTTTAAAATAAATAAGATCTTAAAAAGAGAAAGAGTAAATATCGTCAGGACTGGTTCTCTCCAGGTTCTGGAAGCCCTTGGTCTGAACCCTGGTTGTGGGTGGGGCCGCACGCCCTCTGGAGGTTCTGGGGGGCGGGGTTCTTCCTGCCTCTTCCAGCATCCAGTGACTCACGACTCCCTTGGCTTGTGGCTGCGCCACTCCAATCTCTTCCTGAGTCTTCACATGACTACCTTCTCTGTATTCCGTTTCCTAATCTCTTCTTTTTAAACTTTTCATTTATTGATTTTTAGAGAGAGAGAGAGGGGAAGGATGAGAGAGAGAAACATTGATATGATACTCCACTTATTGATTGCATTCACTGGTGGCTTTGTGTAGGTGCCCTGACCAGGGATCGAACCTGCAACCTTGCTGTGTTGGACGATGCTCTGACCCACCAAGCTACCCAGCCAGGGCCCTAATCCCCTCTGCTTATAAAGACACCAGCGACTGGCTTAGGGCCACCTTCACGACCTCATCTGAACTTGATTACATCGGCCAAGACCCTGTTTCCAAATAAGATCACAATTCGCAGCTACCGAGGGTTTGGGCTTCACCCCATCTTTTTTGGGGGGACACAAGTCAACCCCTAACCGTGTGGAAGGTTATATAATGACGTCTCTCCAGATCCTGTTTCTCTGGCAACAGCTCACCTTACAGAGGCAGTGTGGGTACAAGTCCCTTCTGAACCCTGCTAGGGACAGTCCATGGGCGCAGCCACTCGAGGGTGGGCCTCTCCTGCTGCGCCCCTTTGCCGCTGTGCCCCCAGCACCTTGAACAGTGTCTGGCACCCCCCACCAATATTTGTCGAATGGCTGAATACACAACTATGAACGCATTGATGTAAGAGCACCCAAACCTGCAGAGAAGTTTTGTAAGATTTCAAATGCTTCCCGGAATAAGTTCTGCAGCTTCTTTTATGCATTTGAACGTAAAGAGGGAAGTGAGGAGTTTTACTTGCATTCCATGGAGGTGGGAGAAAGCAAGGTGGGGGTGGGGCTGCAGGACAGTGCCGATCAGGTGCTCTCTTGAAGGGGTATGACCTGGAGGGGTATTGTGCCTGGCATTTCAAAGGCGTGTTAGCCCAGATGGGCAGGGCTTCCTGAAAACCTTTCCGTGGAGAAGTCACGGGCCTGGGTGTGACTGCCCACCACGACCTGCCCAGGTGGGAATTTATGGTCAGATCATCCTGTGAGGTTGTTTTCCATAGGTGCTCTTTTCCTTTTTCCTCCACGAATGTATATGACACGTGGAGGAATTTTTATGACAAATGGAAATATATTACACACCACTGTTGTGTCCTTGATTTTTGCACTGAATACGGCTGGGGAACCTTCTCATATTGGTAGATACTGGGTTGGCTAAAAAGTTCACTTGTTTTTTTTTTATAAGACGGCTCTAGTAGCAATTAGTTGTCTTCAACTTCATTTGAAACAATTTTGATAGATTATATTGTGACAACTGTCATAGCAGCGTGCATTTAAAACAAAACTTATATAAAATAAAATTAAAAAAACAAAACTTATCAAAACTGGTGAATTTGTGGGTTCCCATGTTAGTATTGAAGATGGAAGAGAATACGCAACGTTTTCAGCATATCATGCTTTGTTATTTCAAGAAAGGTTAAAACACACTGCAACACAAAATGGAAATATAAGATTTGTGTCATGTATGGAGAAGCGGTGACCAGTTGATCGTGTCAGAAGCAGTTTGTGAAGTTTCGTGCTGGAGATTTCTCACTGGACGATGCCCCACGGTTGGGTACACCAGTTGAAGTTGATAGCGATGAAATCGAGACATTAATTGAGAACAATCAACATTATACCACGCGGGAGACAGCCGACATACTCAAAATGTCTAAATAAGTTATTGGTGAAAATGAAAAAATGTGTCTCTTGTTTTATGGAAAAAACCATACGGTCTTTGGGGCCACCCGACCCACCTTTTCCAAGCCGTGGAGTGCTCCCTGGTGGGACCGAGGCAGCCTCTGAAGAAGTTGGAGACGCCACAGTGTAACAAGCACAGGAAAAGAGCATGCCTTTGGTTACCTCTGCTTAAAAGACTTCCTTCCTCCACGCTGGTGTTTGAGATTATGTAAGGCAGGGATGGCGGAAGGGAGGCACCAACTTTAAAAAAAAGAAACATGTGTCAGGTGATCAGCCGCCCAGAACAACAGACCACAGTGAGGCGTGTTGGGATGGACCCTGGCCCATCCCCAGGGTCTTCTGAAGGACAGTGACACAGTGGACGGGAGGGGCCTGGGGCAGAAGCGGCAATTAGAGTTAAGTTCCAGACCCTGGCCTGGGCGCCTCCAGCTCCGGACACAACCACACAACCACACAAACATTCTCCTTGTTCTGTGCGAGGGGCCCTGGGCTCCTTCGTATTAATTCTCTCGGCTCCTCCTCTGCTGCTGCTTGGTGTCCGCAGCCCCTGGAGAGCCAGGACCTGTGGGTTGAAGACACCTTTGTAATGAAATGGTGTGACTTCAGGGAATTCGTAAACAGGCACGTGCCAGGCTCACAGAGGACCCCCCCCCACCCTAATCTACGGGGCTGGGAGTTCAGAGAATAAGTTGAAAGAGATGAGAGCGACAGTTAACACGTTACTTTTCTTTCCTGAGTTTTGGTCACGGATCAAGAGTTCTGGTGGCCGGAGACACCTGCCCACTGTTAAGGGAAGAAAGCCGGGTGGGGAAGGCTGCGAACTTTCTGAGGACACTGGGACAAACTTTGGGGCATCCCTGCTCCCCTGCTGTGAAGCGAGACCCTCCAGGCGAAAGGGAGCAGTTCCGAGGGCACTCGGCCCAGGCTGGTATGAATGAAATGCAGTTGGGTCCCTGAGCGCACAGCACCGGAACACAAGGACATGGGGCCACGGCGGGGTGCCCTGCTCCCATGTCGCCTGTCAAACTAGACAGTCTGGTGAAACCAGTGAAGAGGAAACCCGTAAATCCACCAGAATCCATCTTTTTAGGAGAAGGGTGGCGGCATCTATACCAGGGAAGTGTCTAATTTCTGGAATTATTTGGAAGAGGCATGGGGTTGGGGAGGGGGAGTGTGCCCAAGAAAATAGAGACCATCTTAGACTTTGCAGTGAGTCGGGTCCTGAGTTTGAGAGGGGGGCTGTCTGGGAGGGGGCCACTTTCTTAGCCTCTGGATGAGGGAGCCGCAGCTGCACCCCCGACAGCACGTCAAGACTAGGGTTCCTTGTCCTGACTGAGTGGCTCAGTTACTTGCAACTTGGTTAGATGAGGAAAATTCAGACAATACTACAAAGTATGAAGGCAGGAGACTGGTGGCAACCGTCCTTATGCTAAGGTTCAGGCTGCAGAAATAAAGCGATCCAAAGGCTGCAGGTTTGACTCCCAGTCAGGGCACATGCCTAGGCTGCAGGTCCGGGCGTGTATGGCAAGCAGCTGATTGATGTCTCTGTCTCTGTCTCTGTCTCTCTCTCTCTCTCAAACCAATAAATGCATCCTCAGATGAGGATTTAAAACAAAAGGTCAGGGTTCCTTAGGCTGATATGTTGGGACCCATCTCCTCTAACAGAAACAGTATCAGCTGTGTAGAAGTCCAGTGGAAGACTGTGGCCGACCTGTCCTTTCGGAGATCCGTTCTGGGTGGAAGCCCGGAGTCTGTGGGCAGAGGCTGCGCCTTGTGGGTGGGAAACAGGTCCAAGGGGTTGAGGGGCGGTGGTGGCCCAGGTCACAAGGCAAAGCAGAGTGGGTCTGGAAGGAAAGACCCACGGGACGAGGATGTTCCTTTGTTGTCTTGAACAAGTCCCCCGAGGCCCTTTAGGGTTGGCCAGGGAAGAAATAGCTTTGGGAGCCCGTGCGTCTCACCTCCCTCCCCCTGATGGAGAGCCCTGCGACATTGGAGAGGCCCTGTGACACTGCCAGGGCTTTGGGCGGAGCTCAACTCCAGCAGCCCAGTGCAGGCAAATAAAACACACAGCCAACAGTCTAGAAACGCGAGCACTGAAGAGGTGCGTGGGTCAGGGTCACTAAAACCCTGAAATGCTGGGAGATCAGGAAAATGCAGACAATAACAGAAAGTATGAAGGCAGTGGCCTGGTGACAAGAGTCATTCATTATGTTACGGCTCAGGCCGCAGAAATAAAGGAATCCAAGTGCTCTGTGGCCTACGGCTGAGACCCAGCCCTCCCAGCAAGCTGGGACCGGCCTGGCCTGCGCGGTTGACGTCAGCCAGGACCACCCTGTCCTTCGGTGGCCGCATATGACCTCGGGCCTTTCTGGGCAGCCGGGCTACGGGCTACGGGTCTGGATTGGTGCACTACACCGAGGTCCTGCGAGGCCCTGGGAGGCCCTTGCGAAACGCGAAACCCGAAACCTGTTCGGGCCGCAGGGTGGCGGGGCGGGATTTCGGGTCCAGGGGCGGGGCCTGGGCGGGAGCACGGGCGCAGGCGCGGGCTGGGAGGAGGCCGCGCGAAGGGAAGTGCGCGCGTGAGCGGGCGGGCGGGGCTTCGGGACCAGGGGCGGGGCCTGGGGGCGCGCGTGCGCAGGCGCGTGCCAGGGGGCTGTCGCGTGCCAGGGGTCCGGAGGGCGGAGATGAGGGGAGTGCGCTCGGGGGCTACGGGGCGGGGCCGTAGGCTCGGAGGCGGGGCTGTAGGCTCGGGGGCGGGGCCTTGGCGCGCGTGCGCAGGCTCGGGCCGGGAGGCGGCCGCGTGCCGGGGGTGCTGGCGCAGGCGGCGGCGGGCGGGGCGCCCAGCGGGTGGCGCGGAGCCGGGGGCGGGGCTCGAAGCTTGGAGCTTGGCTGAAGCGAGCGAGGCCAGGATCTGCAGGACGCGAGGGGCAAGCGGAGATCCCGGCGCGGAGCCTGGCACCGGCACCGGCGCTATGGAAGAGGACGACAGCTACGGTCAGTACAGCCTGCGGCCCGCCTGGCGGACACCCCCTCCCTCACTCCCTTCCTTCCCCAGCCCGGCGGCGCCTCGGGCGGCTCGCGTTTCCCGGGGAAGGTAGTGAGGGATGGGAGTCTGGGGCCGGACCGGGTGAGGGGCCGCCTGGGGCCGGGAGGCTGAAGGGCGCCCGGGTCTCCGGGGAGGCGGCCGGAGGTCGCGGGGCCGGAGTCGCCGGGGTCGTAGTGTCTGGGTCGCCGGCCGCTGTCACCCAGCGCAGGCCTGGCGGTGCCTCCGCAAGCGTTGAGGCTCCCCTGCGCCCCCGTGTGCGCTCTCCGTAGTTTCCGGCCCTTTTTGGTATTCGCAAGTTGTGTGCCCCGGTCCATGTCTTTGTCTGAAACGAAAAGGAGAAAACAGCAAACCACCCCGGAGTAGACAGACTTCACCCGGGACGTTTCTGCGGCCGAGTTGCCAGGCAGTAGGTTGCTGTCGAGGGCCGGGACTCCGGCCCCTAGTCGCCCGCGAGGTCCGGGTTAATTATTGCTGACCTCGTTAGGCGGCACGTCGGCTGCTGATCCAGAAACGCCTGCGGGGGCTGCCTGACGGTGCGGGGACGCGGACTCAAGTTTGCGTTCTCATCGGTGCGCACGGACAGCGAAAACTTGAGAACTGAGAGTTTTCAGCTTTCCTCCCGCTAACCATACCCTAAAATCTGCTGGTTAGCAGGGAGGGGTTCCCTCCCTCCAATGGCTTGAAATGCTAGGCGTTTCAAAAGGTTATTTGGAATGCTGTAGTTAATTTTTACATTTTATTCATGAGGAATTTCAGAGAGAAGGCACATAGGACAAGTGGTGAACTTTCGTGGTTTTGGTAGCAGAGAACAGAGACAGCAGGATTCGAAACGCTTCTTTGGCCGCGTGGAACCAGGTCCCGGCTTATTGGCTGTCGCTGGTTAATGCAGGTGTTTACTTCCCGGTCAGGCACTGAGAAACTGTTGACGGCTGAAGAGGTGGGTTTATCACCTGCAACTTGACCCTGAGCCACAGACAGGGGGCCGTGCTGCCGCTTGCCAGACCCAGGCACGGCCTGAGGTCCAGCGCGTGTTCCGAATCGGTGCCCATCAGATGTCCCCTAGTTACCTCCCAGTGAAAGCCGTGTGTGCTTTCCTTTGTGATAGAAAAAAAAAAAAAAAAAAACCAAACAACCCAAAACCCTCTGGCTGGTTCCGAAGGATTTCTTCCCCTCCCCTCTCTTTCTGCCTGTGAAAAGCCTTGTTCAGCCTTTTCTTTCTTCTCTGCTGTTTTCCTGACCTTCTCTTGCCATTTAATCCCTCTCAGACCCAGGGTCCTGCCAGGCTTTCCTCTTGCCCCCCTCCTGGTGTTCTTCCTGCCTGCCCGGGCAGGAAGTGGTTGGTTTGGTCGCTTTCAGTACGGCGAGGGCTTTGCCACCAGGCATGACATGAACGTGCTGAGAAGGGGGTCACTGGAAGCAGGGTGTGCCCGTTTCCTGTGGCGGCTGTCACAGATCAGCACGAACGTGGGGTCCCGAAGCAACCTGCGTTCATTGTTGCGCAGCGTGGAGGTCAAGCCCAAAGCTGCCTCCCTGGGCCGCAGTCGAGGTGCTGGCAGGGCTGCGCGCCTCTCTGGAGGTTCTAGGGGACATCCGTTTCCGTGCCTTTTGCAGAGCCTAGAGGCCGCGGGTGCTCCTTGGCTGGTGGCCTCCTTCCGTCTTCAGAGCCAGCAAGAAGCGTTGTGTCATTTCTCCCTGACCTCTCCCTTCTTACCGGGGTTGCGCCAGACCCGCCTGGGTGATCCCGCGCGAGGGCCCGCCGCCTTCGTTCTGCCGCCGCCAGCGCCCTTTTGCCGCGTGGCGTAACAGGCTCATAGGCCCCGGGTGCAGGACGCGGCCACCTTCGGGGGCTGTTACGCTGTGGAGCACAGATAAAGACGGGGGCAAAGTTTATTTTTCTCTCTATAAAGTCATCTTCTTTGTATGTCGAAGGAACCGGAAAGGTTGAATCAGAGGATTCCCCACCCACAGGGCTCATCACACAAAAAGCACCTCATAGTTTTGAGATGATCGTGCGGAGGATAAGATTCTGAGCTCTTGGAGGGGGGCCTCAGTTTCCAGAACCGTCCGTGTCCCTCAGAGGCTTTACAGGGAAGTTACTTTGAGGCACAGCAGCTCCTCAGGCCCCACATTTCAGAAGGAACGTCTGCTGCGGACTCAGAAGCACCTGAGAGGCCCCATCCCCGGTGCCTGCGGGGGCCCCTGGGGTTCGGGGTCAGCCTGGGACACAGCCGCCGGTTTACCATTGGGTCTGGGACACGGGCTGTGGTCTGCTGGCTGCTGCTTGGTGTCAGACGCGCTCAGAACACACCCATTTTTAATCTTCTAAAGAGAGCGGGTCTTAGAGGGTCCTGTCCAGGGAAAACCTCCGCAGCAGGCGGAGGGCTGGGCTCGTCCCCCTGGGGCCGCTGTGGGCCTGGGCCGCCCCGGGGCTTGGAGCCCTTCCTGCTAAGGATGCCCTGGAACAGCGAGTCGTTCCTTCAGGGGCGCCCCGGGCAGGCGTCGGGGTCCCACCACACTCCTCGGGCGATGCGCTCCAGTCTGAAGACGTGCGGGGCTGGGGGTCAGACGGAAGTCATTTCAAAGTGTGTTTTTCTTTGAAAATGTGGAATTGGTGATTTTCCAAAAGCTCAGTTGACATTTTAAGAGACACATTCATGTTGCTCGGCTGCTGGGTCTTTATCCCCCATCCTCTCTCTGAACACTGGGAGAGATTTGGGGGTTTTAGGGTCACGCTGCCTCCTTGTTAGGTCGCTGCACTTCCTGGACCTCACTCACTGAAGGAAGAGGCTCTGCGCCTCCGTAGGGTGCGCTGCCCACGGCGAGGCCCCGTGACTCAATTCCTCTTGCTGACTCTGAACTTGAGCAGAGATTTTTAACCTGCCGTTCGCCAGCTGGCCCCTTCTGGCGTCCCCAGCTTTCGCCGGTTCCCACAGGCCTCCGCCCCCCAGGAGTGGCTGCGCCCGGGGTCCCTGTCCCTGAGGACTGGAGCGAGGCGGGGACTGGCGGGTGCAAGTGGCAGCGGCCCTGTGTCTCGGCGGGGACAGCACAGTGCCGTCTCGGAGCGCGGTTCTTCAGCTGAAGTTGCAGAGCCGTCCGCGGCGTCTGCCTCCTGAACGCAGCGTGGCCTCCTCTGCCTTACCAGCTCTTTCTCAGACTTATCTCTGCCTGCACCGCGAGGGAGGATTGCCCTTCAAGAGACGCACTTCCAGCCCTGGCTGGGTGGCTCAGTGGGTTGGAGTGTTGTCCCATCCCATACACCAAAAGCTTGCAGGTTCGATCCCCAGTCAGGGCATGTGCCTGGGTTGTGGGTTCGATCCCCAGTCGGAGCATATACAGGAGGCAAGCGATTGTGTTTCTCACATCGATGTTTCTCGCTCGCTCTCCCTGTCTCCATCCCTAACCCTCCCTCCCTCTCTCTCTTTCCTGCCTTCCTGTCTCTGAGTACATTTTCTCGGATGAGAATTAAAAAAGGGAGAGAGAGAGCTCCCATGTGAGGGAGTGGAGATGAGACCCTAATAGGGCACACGCCTTCTGTGGGGCCAGGCTGCTGGGTGAGGGCCCTGGCGCCCGGGGAGGCTGCTGGCCCCTGTCTGTGCCTCCCGAGCAGGACCCAACGGCAGCCGCTTGGCGCTGCCGAGGGAGCTGGGCCAGGAGCCGGGCTCCTGTGGCAGAAGTTCACGCCCGGCCATCCAGTGGGCTTGCATGTTCGTCTTCCTCCCTCCGTCCCAAACTGAGCAAGAACACTTTCTGCACGTGTTTGACCTGAGGCCCAACTCATTTTCCTTGTTTTCCTCTGATATTGATTACTTCCATTGTTCTCAAATTTAATTATACGTGTAGTGATTTGTCTTTATGGAAAAGAACGCAATTCCACGAACTCAGAGCTTTCGTAGAAAATCTGGAACATAAGATTAGCGTAACTACACAGTTTGTGGCCCGTAAGGTGGGTTTCCAGGGGTGACATCAGCGTGCGAGAGGGTGTCAGCATTCGAAGGGTTCCCGACGCATGCTGCCAGTTTGCTCCCCGACAGGCTGCACCCGTCACCCTGTGCTTGGCGGAGCGTGGGGGCGCGTGCTCCGCTGTCGCTGCAGGCGTGTCACGGGTGAGACTGGCAGCGGAGAGCTTCAGCGGCAGCAATGGAAACGGCCGAGTGGTCACGCAGCGGCACCGCATCATGCCTGTGGATCCGTGGCCGGGTCGGAGAAGCTTCTCTGCCTGTCTGTGCGCCGTGACCTGGTCTTTCCTGCGTGGGGAGGGGGCGGTTTGTTGTTTCACTGAACTGTGGTGACCTCTCTTCGTGGCCTCTGTCGAACCCAGTGATTTACGTTTTTCTCATTTGTATTTTAATCATGGGGAAAATATGTGTTCGTTTTGACTTTGAACAATTGTATTGGGTTGGCCAGAAGGTCCGTTTGTTTTTTTCTGTAAAATAAGAGACACATTTTTCATTTTCACCAACAACTTTATTGATTTGGTTATTCTGAATATCACCCGCTATTGGCTTCTAGTGGGGGGAGGCCGGGGTTCTGCTCAACATCTTCCAACGCATAGGACAGCCCCACAGCAAGGAATCGTTCGGCCACAATGTCAGTCGCACCAAGAAACTTCCCGAACCGCTTCCGACACATTCAGTCACAGCAGCTTCTCCACACGCTGCACACAGCTTTTGCATTTCAGTTGCGTTTTCGCTTTCCTGGAAATAATACAGCACAATACGCCAGAATGTTGTGTGTTTTCTTCCATCTTCGATATTAAAATGACCGCACGAGCCCTGGCTGGTGTGGCTCAGTGGATGGAGCGCAGGCTGCGAACCAAAGGGTCGCCAGTTTGATTCCCGGTCAGGGCACAGGCCTGGGTTGTGGGCCAGGTCCCCCAGTGGGGGGGTGTGAGAGGCAACCACACGTTGATGTTTCATTCCGTCTATTTCTCCCTTCCTTTCCCTCTCTCTAAAAACAAATAAATATTTTTTAAAATGGCTACACAAAAATTCACCAGTTTTGGTAAGTTTTTTAAAAATGCACACTGGTGAGGCAGCTGTCACAATACAGTCCAACAAAACTGTTTGGAACGAAGCTAAGACGACCCGGAGCCGCTGGAGCCGCCATGTGGGAACACGCACGGGCTTTCCGGCCGGCCCCGTAGTCACTTAATCACCTGCCTTCGGTGTTTGCCGTGAAGATCGAAGCCCTCTCCGCCGGCCGGCGTACTGGCTTCCGGTGGGACCCGGAGTGATTTCTTCAGGGGAGGGGCCGTGAGTGCGCGGCCCCTGCTGCCCTGGGCCACAGGGGTAGACGCGGCAGTTGGTGGTCCCCGCGGCCTGCGGGCTCGCACCTGCTTCTTTCCCAATGTCCCCGGCGCTGCTCAGAACGGTCTTGCCAAAGAGGCTTTTCCTCACGTTGCACACGCCCAAGGTCAGGTGGTTCTGTCACCAGGGGAGTGCCTTCTGGTTCAAGGGTGGCGGCAGACAAACAGGGAGGCCGCCTGGCGGAGGAGGGGGGAGGGGACAGGTGAGGCAGAGGCTGGAAGCCGGCGGCGGAGGGCCAGGGGCTGGCCTAGTCTGCCCTCCGAGGGCCTGCACCTCTTGCCCAGCCCAGCCCAGCCCGCCCCGGGTCAGAGGCCTGGACTTCGGCTCCCGAGAGCGCGCTCGGCCGAACTGTCCGTCCGCTCTCGGATGGCGGGCTCTTGCAGCTGCCGTTGCTCAGTTTCGTTCTCAGTAACGAGGCTGGAGGAGGTGGAGAACCAGAAACGTTCAAGAAGCGAGCCCACACCCTCCGAAACTGCCGTGATGTTGCTTTGCTTCTCTCTGCGCGTTGGCTGGGACAGCGCAGCTCGGGCTGGCGGCCCTGGGGGTTCTGTGGTGCCTGCTCGGCAGGGTGGTGTCACTCTGGCCCTCTCTGCGGTGTCCGTGGGGGAGTGGCCATCGGCCGCTGTGTGGGGCCGGACGCCTTAGCAAGGGGTCGGGATGCTGCCTTCCTCACGTGAGTCTGACGTGTGTCACTTCTTCGTCTTCGGGAAGGTTTCTTTCTGGAGGCGGCCGTCACCGGCGCAGCCCCCCTGTGGTTATCGAGGTCGGTGTGAGTGGTGTGAGTGCCGGGATCGGTTTGGCGCGCTGATCACTCCTCCGCAGCCGTGCCGTCGCAGGTTCGGTTTCCGTGGGCAGTTCGTGGGCACCCCCAACGCACCAGCAGCCCCGTGCCGTGGGTGCTCTGAGCCCAGAAGGCAGGTTGCGTGCGGAGACCCAGGCGGACAGAGGGAGCAGGCCTGCCGAGAGTTAGGCGGGACCGGCGTGGGCAGAGGACGGGTTGGTGCCAGTGAGGTGAACGCAGCAAAGAGACGCGTTTCCGGCCAGAGGGTGGGCGAGGGCCAGCTGGCCCTGAGAGCTGCGGCCACCCTTGCTCTTCGCTCTAGGCTCCTCCAGACTTCCCTGTGACTTTCTCCTTTTTAACTGTCAGCCCCGTCACGGTTTGCTCATTACCCCAGTTATCCAGGTTTGAAAACACATTTGATTTCTTTTTCCTCCTTGCTGTCTGCATTGTTTCCCACCTCTCAGATGTGTCTGTCTGTCCAGCCCTCTGTGTCAGGGCATTTGCTTGAGGCTGGGCTTTGGAGAGCTTTAAAGTCCAGGCCTTGCTTCAAGAAGCTCCCGGGGTGGGGGCTGGCACGTGGGGGAACTTCCAGACGGCTCAGCGGGGGCGAAGGGATCGGGAGGACCCCAGTGTTCAGCGTTTTTCGAGTGAAACACTTTTTTGTGCAAACCACGTACTGAGGCCAGAGGGGAGGAGCGTGCGGGCCGGGTTCTTTGGTGAACCTGTCCCTCCCTGCAGTCGCCGTGGTGGCCTGCTGGCCGGCACCGGGCTCAGGCTGACGTCCTCCCGTGGTCTCCAGGTAAGGAGCCGGAGACCGCGGGACTGGTGTTCATGGAAGGGGGCCTGGCGGGTCGGTGGAGGGACATCAGAGTGACCCTCGGGCTCCACGCCTGTGCTCGGTCACCGTGCCGCCCTGCCTGTCCTTCCCACCTTCTCTCCTTGCTGCTGTAGGCTTGTGCGTGTCCCCCTGGAACTGGGCTCCAGAATCCGCGTCTTGATAGCGTTCGGACAGTGTTTTGGGTCGGACCCGTGCTGCAGGCCGCAAACAGAGGGACTGAAAGAGCCCATTGTTGGTCTTAGGGTTGAGGTTGGAGAGCTGTGCGGGCTCCTGCCGTGGGGCCGGTTCCCTGGCCCTGGCCCGCGGGCTGCACCGGGAAACTGGGGCAGGTGCTGAGGCCACGGAGTTGCCAGCCTGGCCCTGATGGCCCCGGAGGAGGACGCGGGTGGCGCTGGGGCAGCCGGGATCGGCGCGGGCAGGCCAGGTGGCCAGGCACAGGTGGGCGTCCGCGATCCTGCCTGTCACACCCTGCACCGCAGCGCACCCCTCAGCCACGCACAGCCACCGTTCGGTCTTGGTGGTGAGCCAGGAAGGGCCTTTGGGGGAGGAAGCTCGGGATGGGCCCAGGCAGCCCGGGGGCAGAAGAGGGTTTCCTCAGGGGTCAGAGTGTTTCAGGTCTTCCCACCCCAGGCTGTGGCCGCGGCCTTGTCTCCTCGCAGAAGAGGCGGCTTTTTTTTTTTTTTTACACAGAATATTACATTGTGTAATTTTATTTTATTTGTAAAGATTTTATTTATTTGTTTTTTAGAGAGATGGGAAGGGAGGGAGAAAGGGAGGAAGATCGATGTGTGGGAGACTCCGATTGGTCGCACGAGCCCCACCCCGGGACCGGGCCTGTGCCCTGACCAGGAACCCAACTGGCGACCTTTCACTCTGCAGGGCGAGGCTCAGCCAGCTGAGCCTCGCTGGTCAGGGCAGGAGAGGCTGCTTTCGAACAGGGCCCCATCGCGGCGGCCGTGCCTCGGTGGGGCCGGGCCCAGACCCTGAGGGTCCGGGGAGAGCGCCGCTACCCACCGGCCTCTGCCCGCCCTGCTGAGGGGGCGCTGCAAGGGGACTGCGGTCAGGGGCCTGGGACACGCCTCCTGCTTCTGTGTGAGGCCGCCCTGTCAGGGCGGCACCTGCCTTTGCGGTGAGGACGGGGGTGGCTTCTCAGCCCGGGCGCCTCTTCTGCGAGGCGACTTGCACCGATGGGCCTCGGGCCTGTGCAGTGACTCGGGCCGAGACGCCTGCTGGTTTTCCTCTGTGTTCAGACGGCGTGCGGAGGACACGGAACCCTGGACAGCCCCTGGGATTGGAATGGAATGGTTAGTTTTGCATTTGTAGAGTCCCAGTAGGACCAGGGATGCCACGCTAGCCAGTGGTCTCACTCCAGAAAGACCCCCTGTCTGGTCGATCTGTGGTGCACCCCTCACAGAGCCCCGCCCCCACCCTGTGCAGGACCCCCAGGCTTACGCCCCCCCCACAAGGCTTCTCTAGCTGTTCACCTGGAGTGCTGTCAACTCGTGTTCCCCTGGTCCACCCTCGCTCACCGGCCTTTGCCCCAGTGCCCTCTCCCCCAGCCCTTCCCAGATCGCCCAGTTAATTAGGCAGCCCGGGTGCCCTCCCCTCACGTGCCCCCATTCCTGCTGGACGCCCCCCCCCCCCCCCCCCCCCCCCCCCCCCCCCCCCCCCCCCCCCCCGCCCCGCACTCACCACCGACCGCAGCCCGTCCCGTGTGTCCCTTGCCCCCGGAGGCCGCGTCTGGTCTCGTCGTCGGAGGTGTGCCGTCGGGGCCCTGCTGCAGGCTGAGTTCCTGAATGAGCGACCCTGCCCCCTGCCCCTGCCCCCTGCCCCCATCTGGTTTGGAATGGGAGGGCAGGTGGTGGGAATCAATCGCGTCTGCCCTGACTGGCGAGTTGCAGCTGGAATCGGAAGGTGGTGCCCGCTTTCAGCCGTCTGTCCTTTGTGGCTTCTCTGGGGCTTGGTTTTGCTGCTGTTTGAGGTAACGGCCAGTTGGGAGGTTCCTTGGTATCGACTTACTGGGTGGGTCACGGGGACACTTTCTGTGCACTCAGAGGTTTCATACAAATCTTTAAAGAGGGACACTAGAAGAAAAATAGGGTGGCTCTACTCCGAAAGGGGAGCGTGGTGAAGAAATGCCGCGCGGGGCGGGGCTCACGCGGCCCGCGGCAGGGCGCTGTGCCATACCAGTTCGCTCTTTGTTTCGGGGGTGCTGAGGGGTTTGGCGAACGTGTGTGTCCCTAAGATAATTTAAAAATGGTAATTGGCTTTGTTTGTGATCACAAAAGTCAGGAAAGCAGCTGGACCTCTTACAGAATGCTGCTTTGACTTGAGATCTTTTCTGGACATGCCTGGATTAGTTTCTCACTGGATTAGTTTCCCGTGGCTGCCGCAACAAATCACCACAAATATAGTGGCTTAAAAGGACACAGATTTATTACTCTATGTCCTGGCGTCACGAGTCTGGAGCGGGTCTCACCGCGAGATCACAGTGTTGCGGGCAGTTCCGTGGGCTCCGGGGGGCAGTCCGTGCCCTCGCCGTTCCCTCCCTCTGGACGCCGCCACGTGCGTGTCTGGCTTGTGGTCCCGTTACATTTCTGCAGTGAGCAGTGGCTGCTCGAGTCTCTGTCCCCTCTCGTCACTCTGACGCTGGCTGTCCTGCCTTCCTCTTCCGTGGTCAAGAACGCCGCGATGACGCTGCAGCCTCCGCCCGCTCCAGGATAATTTCCCCATCTCTGGGTCAGCTGACTGCAACTTCGATTCCGTCGGCAGCCTAGCTTCCCCTTCGCCAGGTCATAGCGCAGGCCCGCGGGACCAGGAGGAGCACGTGTGCACCTCCGGGCCACCTTCTGTGAGCCCACGCTGCTGCGTCTGCGCCCGGACGCCCCTGCCCTCCCAGGGTAGGCGGCGAGACCTCGCGCGTGTCTCCTTCTCGAGGGAATGTTCCCCGTGGGCACCAAGGGTTACAGTGTCGGCCCCGACCTGGCCTCGTTTTGTGACGTGTTTCTGGTGCTAGAGGAGCGCTCCTCCCAGGGAGGCGGGGCCACAGCCCTGCGACCCAGCGTCCGTCTGTGCCTCTGCATCCGCTGTCTCCGGCTGACCCGCACCGGGTGCGTCGCTCTGTCCTTAGGCCGGAGGAGCGGGCGCTCCCTGCCCATGTTAGCAATGGTCTGAGCCTCCTGTGGCGGTGAAGGGCGGCTACCCCTGTTTCAGGCGGCGGAGCCTTCCTGAACCGCGAGCTTGGCGGGGAGAAGGAGGCCACTGTTCTTGGGGGGGTTCCGGCAGGGTGTTACCGGTGATGATTTTCCCAGACCGCGGCCTCTGTCCCCACGTCACAGGAGGGACACCTCGCAGCGGGGAAAGGAGGCTGGGTGCGATTTCTGGTTCACAAATTCGTGTTAGGTCTTCATTTGGCTTAATTTTCACCTCGAATAGGTTTTGAGGATACAAAACTAAATTTTTGGCTAAATATTGCTGTTCTTTCTTTTTTTCTGACATTGCTGTAAACTCCCATTTCTTAAACACAAAAATATATGCATATAGAACATTCTAATAAGAGGAAGTTAAACTTTTACTTTTAAAAAATCACAATAACACATTCTCATAGTGAGAGATCAACTGGTAGAGAAAACAACTTTTGATTTTTAAAGGGATTTTACTCGGCTCCAGGAAGTCAGAGTGAGTTTGACTCTGTGTGTTACCCCGAGGTGGGTGGATTTTTGCAGAAAGGTAAGTCACAGGCACCGATTCCGGCCTGGAGCCGCAGCACACAGGCCCCCGGAGACTCGGCTGCGCTTGCAGACCCGCAGCCTGGAGAAAAGCAGGGCCTCGGGTCCGCGTGGACTCGGAAGGCAGGGAAGCGCAGGCGTCCTGAGAGGCGCCCTGCAGCGTCGCTGCCTGAGCGCGGTGACACGCGTGCACTGCAGTCACCTCCTGTGAGCGGGGACACGCGTGTGCTGCAGCTCTGCTGCCTGTGAAAAGGGGCCCGTGTGCACATTAACCCTGTCCCTGTGAGCGGGGACACGCCCTGTAGCTTCACTGCGTGCGTGTGAGCGGGGACGTGGGCTGTAGCTTTGCCGAGGGGGTTGGTGCTGGGAGAGCGCTCGCTGTTGTCCATGAAGGGGCGGTGTGGTCCGTGGCTGCACATTTACACCGCGGGAAGTTGGGTGCCCCTTGGTGAAGCGGGGGAGCGGCCTCCACAGGCGTGGAGGGTGGCCATTCGATGCTGACTGAAAAACAGGTTGTTTGTGAAGCCCTGTGTGTTAAAAATGCATGTGTGGTATTTTACCAGCTGACGGTGCGTGCGAAGAAGAACCTCTGTAAGCTTTGTAAGAATTCCATCACGGTGAAACCGAGACTGAACTGTGGACCTGGAGGGGCAGCAGGGAGAGGGGAAGGGCGGGGCCGTTTTAGCTTTTGCAGATGGGTGTGGAGGACGCAGAGAAACATGGTGTCTTCATGGTAATCAATAAAAA